>CAFUXE010001018.1:306001-333283 GCA_903364295.1 Serranus cabrilla | reverse complement strand
TCTTCAAATTAGGAACTATGTTAAAGGAAACATTCCTAATTTTGAAATGGTCACTTCTCCTGTTAAACTTCAGTCTCTAATAACATACAAACCAGATTCCAGAAAACTGGTCTCTAAATTTGTAAGCATATTCTTGAATGAGACTGCTCCATCCACGCAGCACCTGAAAGAAGCCTGGGAGTGTGAACTAGGAATAGAAATGACGGAGGATGTTTGGGCTAAATCTCTCAAAAGCTTTCACTCCTGCTCAATCAACTCTATAGACATCAGCTGATTCAGTACAAAGTCATACATAGACTCCATTACTCACGAACCAAACTAAAATCATTTTACCCATCTTTATCTCCTACTTGCATTAAATGTAAACACACTGATAGTACCTTGGCCCATATGTTTTGGTTCTGCACAAAGATCAAAAAGTTTTGGTCAGAATTTTTTCTTTGCTATTCTGAAGTTTATGGACATCATCTTTCTCCAGATCCAGAAACAGCTATTCTTCCTTAACTATATTACGGCTCTTCGGGGACCCTCGTGACACCCCAATGTCTTTGTTTTTCTGTCACACTATAATTGGTCAAAATATATAACAAATAATAAATAACTAAGTGGTTTAACACAAAAAATAAAAAATTAAGTGGCATGTTTACCAAAGCTTGACAAATAAGAATGGTATACAAAGCAAGGACTTTCATCTTATAACTACAAACTTTCACCAACTAACTCAAACAATACTGAAGGAGCTACAATGTACAGCGGGTCAGTTTTGGTTTGTGAAAAAAAGAGGAAGTCAGCCAAAGACAAAGAAACAAAAAAATCCAGAATTGGGTCCCTTATCCATCCTTCCATCCATCCATCCATCCAACCTTAGCCCGAGCACCAACACTGACAACTTCAAATAACTTTTAGCCATCAGCCTTGTAGTGACAGAGATGGAACATCCATTTCAAAATCCAGTGTTAAAGACCCATCCAGTAATCTATCCAGTGTGCAGTATGACCCATCCAAAAGTGAACAGATTTTTAAGGTCTGCAGAAAAGCAGTGAGAAAACACCACAGAGATGACTGAGCACCAAAGATATTGCACAGATAAATACACTGAAAAGTGAATTATGATAGGCGGTATTTTTTTGTTAAATTTACTTTTTTTTTATACACTGCAGATCAAAAAAAAAAAGAAAACAGAAAACAGACACTACTTTCTTAAGTAATGTAGACTCTGGCAAAGTTTAACATCCCTAAGGTATAACGGAGCAAAGTGTCTCACCCAGAGTGACTGACCTAAATTCTGTTTTGACACATCGAAGCACTGTGATGATACATGTAGCACCAGGGGAAAAAACAGCCCATTTATGGAGGATTTTTTTTTCTCTCTGCATGTAAGTAAGAGATACTGCAGTACCACAGTTGTTTTATTTCACTTTTTAAAATCCTGACATTGGGTATGAGCAAAAGGATCCGCCAACCAAAGTTAAACTGCACCTTTTTGCATACTGTATTATTAAATCACTCTAATTAGGACATAGTGTTATGATAATGAGTGCTGCATTTCACACCGATTGGCACACATTATGAAGATGTGAGAAGCTGAAGAGACCACAGCGAATGTTTGTGTTAGAAACAGAGAAACAGATGTGGGATGTGACAAATGAGTTCACAGAACATTTGACTGTGTTAATTGTGCGCGCGTGTGTGTGTGTGTGTGTACTGTAAATATGTGCAGCAATCATGTCTACACTGCAGGCACCTGAGGCTACCTACTTGACAATGAGATCTTAATGAGGTGCTTGATACAGGTCATTATGTGCGCTAGCCAATAAACACATCCTATACAAACAGAATATGAACATGAGAAGGCTTCTCTTACATTAGTGAGAGATAAAGTCAATAGTGTAGATGCTGATACAGCAGTTTCACTGTATGTCCTGCTTTTATTAATAGTTGTCAAACAATTAACATTGATGAATTAAGACATGCCACAGACAGGATCGCAGAAGGAGTGCCCATTGGTGGGCATGAAAGCATTCATATTTGTCTATGTGTGCTTTTTACAACATCTTATTCCTACCAATGAGCAGTTTCCCAGCACAGTTGCCAGCCAGAAATTAATTTTACCTTTCTACAAAATGCTTTTGTTGTATTTACAAATACAAATGTACAAATTAGCCAGGTGATGCCAGGCTAGTCAACTACAGATATGTTGACCTGAAATTTTTTTCATCTGGTGACGAAGCAAAGTGATGGTAAAAACCACATACATTCACCATCAGGTAAGCAGATGAGGAGGTGGATGGCATCTTCAAACCGGGAGACCTGCATGTAAGTGCATGTGAGTCCGCGCTGCACTGCTCTTATACAACGGTTATCACTGATAACGCCTTCCGAACCTACAGTGATGCATAATGGCCAGCCGCTGGACAGAACTGGGACCGTTTACAGTCGTGATACCACTTTTAGCTGCTAGTCGCCATGCTGAGACCCATATGCCTGCAATCAATATGCTCTGAATTCCATGTAGAGCTGCTTTAGCAAAGGTTCAATGACAAAGGTTTCAGTGGTTCAGAAACCTTCACATTCAATATATTTATGGTTAGGAAAAAAATCTAACCTTAAGTGTCAGTGGTTTACAGAAAAATAAAATGCCAACATTCATTCTGAATTCCACGAGCTATGCACAGACATGTACAATAAAAGAAAGCAGAAATAGAAATGTAACCACCAGGAATGACATCTGTCCTTGAAACATACAACGGCATTTTGACATGCCCTCACTGCATCACTGCCTCAGTAAAACCAACTGTATCTCGCATGGCACACAATGAAGACAGGTTCAAGCTGTTTGCTACAGCAAGGTAATGTGTTTGATGGCATAAATATGAGCATCTGTGAGATGTCAATGCCCAGGGAGTCTATGTATTTCAGTGAAATGTGTGCATTTATGGGCATTTTGCAAGGATTGTGTGAAAACAACATGGCCCGGTCCGCTATAACATTTGAAAAGAGATGAGCTTTAATGGAGGGCAGATCAACACCATCCACTAATAGACTTCATCCAGCAATACAATGTGTGCAGGCTGCTTTAAAAGGTTTGGAAAAGCACCAACAACAATTGGATCTAGCTGTTTACAAAACAGTATGTACTGTGAATGTGACACAAGCCAAATTTCCCATGAGATGGCTGCATTTGTGTATTACATTGTCTACTGCCAGAGATAAACAGTGCTCAGTTAAAGTGAGCTAGACTCATTAGCACATGATACTTAATCCTAACACTGATAATTAATGTGCTAATTAATAGTAGAATCATGGTGGGGACTGACCAGCAGTGAGTCGAACATTCATTAAATCGATATGAGTTTCACTCGAGCATTACAGAGACACAACAGGTGAATGGGGGGGGAAATTAACTTATAGATGTCACCAAGAAACTTCCCCAGCCTATTTTTGTATTAAAATTATTATTTTTTTTTTATTTTATGTTTAAATATGCTAATGAAGCATTATCTTATGAAATATTTGCCAACTGAAATACATTTCCAGAACAGAATTCTGAACATTGTATAGGGCCAGGTTCAAAATTACTTTCTATAAAGTCCATATTATGCATTACTAACATACCTGTAACGCATTAGAAAGTAGGAATTTATTGTTACAGCTAAGCATAAACATTCATAACTCCTCATAAAATGTTTATAGCAATTTAGAAAGTATTCCATAATGACTTATAAGTTTAAGTATAATAATACATACTAATATGTGTCACAGGGTTAAGATTTCAGCCTAACACCCCTAACCCGATAATAACATTACAATGATAATTGATTATAATGCATTAATAAATTACTATAATGTATTACCACTATGAAAATTATTTTATGGTTATAAATAGACCAGCAATTGTGAAGTATTAGAAACACTTTTAATTATAGAAGTTTGGTGTATGTACATTAAGATTTGTTAAATATATATATTTCAGGTTTTCTGAAATTGTATGTTTAAATATGGAAATGAGGAATTATCTAATGCCAACTTTTGGTAAATTTGGGATAAATGTACGTATGCAAATACACAAAGTGTATTAAAATAAACACCTTAATGTGTATATTGTGGTGGTTTCCACTAGTCTGACAAAAGGCATGTTATTGAGGGAAAATGGCCCCTAATCTCAAAATTGACCAACGTATGAAAAAACAATGTTTAGCCTGTCATATCCCATATTAAATTAATTTTTGTCAAGATGGAAGCAGGATTGATGAGATTTGTTTGGCTCAATAAAAGGCTTCCGTTTAAGAGCAACGCATCACTTCTGACAACTGCATCCTTTGTAGTTTCACTGTAAAGCAGAGCTCAGCAGGAAGCGCTTTTTTATTTTAAGACTGACGTAGAGTTGGTCTTTTACATTTTAATTAGGAATTCCACTTAATTTTACAACAGAAGCAGTCTTAAATACTAGTGTTTTATAGACTAGAGTTTCCAAAGATCAGTCATTAAGTCATTCTGACCATCTTTTGCTCGATGACCTCAATCCCCAGGCCTGTCATAAAAGCAAAATGGGGACATTGGATAAATTACACAAGGAATTGGAGGCATTAAAAAGATTCATAATTTGATTTTTTTTTTTACTACTGACTGTGACAGGGAGGAGGATTGCAGAGAGCAGTGTTCTGACCTCAGTGGCCAGCAGCCATTATGACGCAGCTCTGTTAGTCTGCAGGTCTTCTTGTCTCTGAGCGCACCTCCACGCTGGAGACTCTAGTCGATGTCTCGAGGTACCAGCTGGTTTGTGACACTCTGTGATTTCCAGAGACACCTGTTGGCCATCTGGGGACACAATAACCAGGGCAGTGCAGAACTCAGTACACACAGAGGTGTCTTGAGACTGCTAAGACAACAAACAAAGAAGATTAGCTTTGTTCCGGTCTTCTGCCAGACTGCAGCAATCATCAGGGGAGAAGGAAGACAAAATGTGTTTTTGACGCTATAGCATAAAGCCATATGTACTGTAAGGGTGAGACAACCTCTGATTTCTTGGGGGATGTCAGCATGTTGTGGCAATGCCATAAATTAAAGGGGACCTGTTATTCTTTTCCGCGCTTTGTGTCATGTTACAAGGTGGGAAGTTACAAATAATGAGATACAATGGAGAACCTATACTCTGTTGCTACATGTGGCTACATGCCAACATCTTTGTTGCAGATGTTGATATTTGGTATCACATTCCTACTGGACAAGCTTGAGTCATTTTAGGTTTAGAACTATTTATCTGTGATTATTCAGGATTAAAAGAAAGTGACGCTAGGCTTCGTAGCAGTCATTCGCTATCTGCAACGACTGGCGGTACAGAGACACCACCACCACAAATGCAGAGAACCCCAAATACTGACCATCTGAGCAGAATGAGCTTTTCCAGGCCTTCAGACAGGATGATAGCTGCCATGCGCAGTATGAGAGAAGTGCTTTTGAATATTTAAGCATGTTCTATGTTCAACATGTTCCAGTAGAATCTCAAAAAAGTACTATGAACCTGAAATAAGCATACTAGATCCCTCACACGCTTGGCACTACCCCTGACAGCCACTAGAATTCATAGATATTGTTCATGATATCATCTATTATTCCCATTCACAGATTTTTTTAAATGTTTATATCATGCACAGAGACTTTATCTCTACTTATTACTCCCTGACATTTCCAATATGGCAGATCGACTGTACAGCAGCAGCATGGGAGGGCCTTATCTGTTTAGTGTGTGTATAGAGATGATATCATATCAATTGTAGAAAGTTAGAAAAGTGTTGCAGGTAGTAAAAACTGTGGTTGACTTCCTGCTGATTTCACCCTGCCTGAATAACAAAACATACCAAACCAGACTAGCACAACAAGGGAACAACTTGAGTTTGTCTGACAATCTGATTTAGCAGATGGACTGATGGAGTAACACTGGGATGCAGCCAGTAATTCGTTTTGGGAATTGTTTTTTTTGCAAATGAGTTTTCCTTCTTTTGGAGGGTTTCAACTGCTTGTTAAAAACTTTCAAGAAGAAGAATGGAAACATGTATTTAAATAACTGAAAACTGAATCAATATTAAGTGAAAAGCTGAATTACATTTTGATGAACTGATGAGTTTTGACTGATAAATATAACAAATATACATTGTTTTCTAGTACAGAATTTTGTCATCAAAAGAGTGCTTGTTGCTATTTGTACTGGTTATAATTTGATTTGTGGAATCAGATATTGTGTCTTTTGTTTATCTGATGTTGTAGCAGATTCAATAAATTTTTTATGGTGAAGGTCATGTTGTTGAGGCCATCGCCCATTACTCTGGGCCTGAAAGTGAAGCCAATGTGAAAGTGCATTAAACCTACATTCTCTCTAATAGACAACAGGGGGTGACTCCACTGATTACAAAAATAAGTCTGCTCATATATAAGCTGATAATGAGGAATTGTTCCTCATCATCATAATACACTTAATTTATACCTCAGTAAACAGTTTCCTAATGAGTCAATGGGCTCAGTTGCTAGTTTCAAGTCTCCTTCAATGCAGCATGATGTTCATTAAGTAAAAAAAAAAAACTACAAGTAAAAAAAAAAAAGTTAAATAGATGATAAAGTAGTGTATGCTTCGGGGGCGGGGCAACCTTATGATTGACAGATCATAGTCTTTGAACTTTAACTTAAGCCATCATTACTGGAGTCTGCAAACCAATGGGTGACAACATGGTGACTACGTCCACTACTTTTATACAATCTGTCATTGTTACTGTCAGTAAGAGGGACTTGACTGGTAGCATAAAAACTTCAGAGAAGTCTTTCCAGTTAAGCAGAAAGAAAGAACAACAAAAATGAACTGCGCTTAAACAATACCTTATCCTTAAAATTACCATTTTTAAATCAATTACACACCCTGTGTTACCTTGAATTCTGGAAAAAGAAAAGATGGGGAACAGAGAATGGAAAAACAGACTAACACACCTATGCAAGTTGGAGATGATTATTGTGAAAAGTGTTATAAAAAGTATGATTTTAGCAAAAATACATTTGCATTGGAAGCAGGGATAAATGAGACTTGGGATATACTGCAACATGTTTAGAATAAAAAAGCTTTTCTCAAGGTTTTACAGGGTGAGTACATTATACATAAATGGCCCTTTTAACGGTATAGTACTCCCTTTTGGGGTGTGGGGATTTCACAATAGTGCCTCTACATTTCACTTTTACTTTAAGGAAATAATGGCTGGTGGTATTTTGCTGGAGATAGATTTTAAATGCATACATGATAAGCTCATAAAATACAATGCATTGTTCAAATTTAAACTACCCAAAAGCAGGCGAATCGTTAGAGCACTAACAACATTAAAATGCCTTTTATGGGTTATGGCATCATTAATCCAACACTGAAAGCTGCAATTCCTCAAAATGAGAATATTTGCTTTTGTACATTCTATCACAATTTGCATGATTTAGAAAACGTGCAAGACTTTATTGTTGTCGTGATATCTAAATATAGGATTTGAGTGTTTTCTGCCACTGAGCTCATGGATGAACAGTGTTAATATTTTCATGCAGAGGATGTCTGCAGGGGACTCAGAAATTATATTTATGTTCAAGTTAAAAAATACAAAAAGACAAAACACCCACGACTGAGCTCATCCGACTGAACTGGAAAGGAAAAATGCAGAAACTAGCAGAAAACGAGTTGAAGGAAAAGATGAGAAGAAGCTGTCTCTCTTGCTTGTAATACAGTGTGACAACCAGAGACACCTGGGTCACTCAACCAAATATTTGAAACCTTTTTATTGTTTGACATAAAAGACTCAAAGTAACAGTGAGAGATGTTTCCTTTGACAAACTTGTGATGTTTGTCTGGAAAAAAGAGTTTGTTCTGCACTTTTGAGACATCTTTATAAAATACGAATCTTTGACCTTTGCATTTGTCTGATGTACAATATAGAACTCAGATAAAAAAACAAAACATAAACTGTACACACATGCACACTGATTTCACACCTGCAAACCCATTGGACTTCACCTTGGTTTTGTTGGCAGTTTAGAAGAAAGACACTCAGTCAGCAGCTCTGGGAGCACATGGCCCCCACACTGGACGGATAGAGTGGTGGGTAAAATAAGATGGTCAAAGCTCATCCCCTCTTTTTCTCACAGTTTCTTTTAAGGTCGGATTTGGGGAAGATTTAGAGGGATTCCAGAGACGGCGCTGAGAGATCTGACCGTCCTCAGGGTTTGTTTGAAAAACGCTCTTTTCTGGGGACTGGCACTGGTTCATTTTGGTTCACACCTGCCCCTATTCTACCCTCCTCTTCTTTTATAGTTAGGTCTTCTTTCTCTCCTCTCTCTAACTGGCTTATTCTCTTCTCCAGAATAAGTCCATTTGATCTCACTTGCCCTTTTCCTTAGCTATCTACACAGTGATGTACAGTGTAGTTTGCGTTGGCTTGAGCTATCATTTTACACACTCAAACGGCATGGCTCTGTTGACCCTGGGGATATCCCACAGGGTGAACTCTGAAGTCTTTGGTGATCCCTTCACTTTCTTTCTATGTCCACCATGAGGTTCACTGTTGCGATTCCTTCGTGTGAATTTCTCAACAACCATTGAATGGATTTCAATTAAATTCAGTTAAATGGTGCAGCCCGTCATGCTCCTCTGGTGATCCACTGACATTTCTTCTCGTGCCATCATCAGGTCAGAGTCAGTGTTTTTGCTGGGGTATCTATGAGGATTGACCTCCTTATGGAGCCAGCCTCAAGTGGCCATTCAAGGAACTGCACCTTTTGGCCACAAAGGATGCTGCTTGCTTTATCCTCACAATTGACCAAAAAGCTTAAATGCAGATAAAGTGTCTCTAAGTTCCCAGAGATGCAACAGCATTCGGAATTAGAAAAAAGTATGTATTGGTGATTCTAAAGCACAAATAAAACTTTTAAAATGGTTATAAATTACATGATGACTCATGAAAGTTAAGCTGAGCCCTAGACGCAGTCTCTAACCCAGCAGCGGGAGCAGCTCAGCCTGCTTATCATGTGTAGACAGCCTCACCTGTCATCTTTCTGCTCCATGATCCCTCTCCCGTTCTTGTGCTCTCTGCATATTACCCCGCTTTCCTCCCTTTTCCTGTTGTTTCTTCCACGGCTCCACACTACTGATCCTCTTTCCCATTTCGTCCATCACTCTTCATTGTTCACATGTCTGTGGAAGGTCAATTGATCTGGTTGGGGACTGTGGGAAATGTTTCAACTGATTGTTCGTGACACTCACGCACACAATGCATGCACACACACACACACAGACAATGGGCCCTTCACTTTATCAAGGGCGGAAGATAAACAACTCTGGATAGGGTGAGAGACAAGGTGGGGATGTTAAATGTGCTGCTCTAAATGTCTTCTCACATCGCCTGTTAACTGATGCTGAATAAGGGCATCTGTCCTTCTCACCAAGATCCTGGTGTGGTGTGTGTGTGTGTGTGTGTGCGTGTGTGTGTGTGTGTGTGCATGCTTGTACGGGTGCACATGACCTTTGAAGACTTGCTGTGTTTGCAGTCCTTTTCTTTGCGACACAATCGACCAATTAATCAAGAGGTCAATTATGCAATTTATTACAGTAAGAGCATGTTTGATCTGAGTTAGAACAACAGTGATAAAAATGGACAAGAAATTAAATGCTGCACGAATAAGCTGCTAAAATTAAATGCACCCAACTGAAACTTGCAGTTGCAAATATATAGTTTTCTTTTTAGATTATACACACAGAGTACTATATTAGAAATAGTTACAAAGCGGCACTAGTGGAGAACAAACCCGGAGAAAAAACAGCCATCAGTCGTTGGTATCACAGTTCCACTTTACACAAGATGAAACAAAGGTGGACAGAGACGAAAACATGTTATTTGAAAGGACATTTTCCCACTGAATGAACCAATGGTGTCATGCACATGACTTATGTTAGTAGCAGTAACCACAGTTAAGGCAAACAATGTGAGTTGTACGCCTTATTGATATGTGAACACAGCATGAGTGATTGAAGTTTAGTGTTTGACCTTGTCACTTCCTACTGCATAAATTTAAGCCCACTACAGGGAGTGACAGTAACAAATTTCTTCCCAAGAAACACTAGAATCGAAAACTAGAGGTGGAAACAGGCTGGAGGTGATTTAAATGCAAAGTGATCAGGATCCATGATGAATGTGGAGATCCATACAGTGACGCACTAGAAAAAATGAGCACGGCATTGACATGTTGAACACAACAAAGGGTCATGTGTTAGCAGTGTGTTGTGAAGTATGGGACTTTAGTTAGCTTGTAGGTTTTGCCTCACTTATGCCAGCAGAGGTTTTGGTAGTAGTCCCTGCAGTATTAGAAGTAACAATAATGTTAGCAACAGCAACTGCAGTCATTACTGTAGTAATACAAAAGTATTCTTCCATGAGCACAGTATTATCCCTCTTTTCTCCTGCTGTGCTGTGCTGAGGATCTATCTCCTCTGCAGGAGATAATAATATTATAATAATAATAATAACTTTTATTTATGGAGCAACTTTCATCCAAGGGCTGTAGCCAGAAGTGCTTCAAAATAAAACATTTAAAATGCAACACATTAAAACAAGGGCAAATAGACATTAAAACTAGAAAATAAAAAGAGAGGAGATGATAAAAAATAAGTAGGTAAATAAAAAAAACATTGAGAGAACATTCATAATAATACAAATTAGCAAAAAAAAATTATAAGAATGACATGAATTTAAAGTCAAATTTAAAGAGCCTGCATATCTTATCTTTTGCTGGGCTACTACATGATTTTGGAGCAGAGTTTAGAAAAAAGCTGCACTATCTATTTTCCTGTGCAATTGTTTGTATTTAAATCCAGCAGGAGAGGATCTGAGAGATCATAAGCATTATAAAACGACAGAGAGTCTGCAATGTAGGACAGTCCCAAAACAGTAAGAGCTGTAAAAACAAGTAAAAGAAGAGTGCAGCTAAAACCAGGGTAATGTGATCTAGTTTCCTTATGTTGGTTAAATGTCTAGCAGCAAAATTCTGAAAAAGTAAAATAAAATAAAAAATTCAGTTGATGGTCTCAAAAGCCCAGTAAAAAAAGAGCCAATCCTTTTGAAATAAAGAGACTGTTCCTCACTCCCAAAATAACCACATGTAGTTGCAGTTAGCAATGTCCTGCAGTGGCCAAAGTGGTTATGATGGAATTGTCAATAATGTCGGTCACATTTCTTTAGAACCAAAGGTAAATTCTTCACATTCCTTGTTTTGCTTGGCCCCAAAACATGGATTTTTAATTGTCTGTTATGTAAAACTGAGAAAAGCAGCAAATCCTCACATTTTAGGAAAAGGACCAGACAGTGCTTTGTATTTGTGATTGCTAATTGAATAAAGTAATTAATTAATTTCTAAATCTGTTGACAATCCATTTTCTGTTGCTTTCCAAATTAATTAAATCAGCTTAACACTCTCAGTCCTTTTATCTGGATATCTTTGGTTCTTAGTTCCTCTCTTATGTTTCTGTTTGAACATTGATTTGACAGATATGTGCCTCAGTGTCTCCTGATGGCTTTCTGCTGCCAAGTCAGAGCTGTTACTTCTGCTGGTTCACACTAACAGCTGAACCGCTGGGAGGCTGTTATTATGATGCACCTATTAGGAAATGTAGTGTATTTGCTAGCATAGCCATACTGCATGCTTAGTGGGGGAATTTTCAGCATTGTTTGTATGACATTGTCCGTTTGGCTCTGAGGCAGAAAGAAGAGCGATGAGCAAGGAGGAGGTTAAAGTGGAGAAAAGTGACAGAGGGGGTCAGAGACTGGAGGAGAGGAAAGGATGTCTGAGGATACAGAGAGAGGAAGGGTTAGGGATGGACAAGGACAGAACCAGCACTGGCTGCTTGTGTGTACGCGTGTCTACTTCCTCTGCTGTACAGTTAAAAAGTGTCTAGCTTCAAGGTGACCTCTGTCACACATTTAGCAAGAGAGAGAGAGAGGAAATGGATATAGATGGATGGTTTCATGGCCTTTGCTGTACACTTGCCTGCAGGTCAAGCCAAGTTTTTTTCCCCCTGATGTTACAGAAAGATGGGAGGGAGGACAGGAACAATGCCCTGCTTCAGGGGAAAACAGGGTCATGTGAAGAGATCAAAATCCACTCTCCATCATTGGCTTCCCATGTGATACTTTGGTACATTAAATATATTGCTCCCATATACTGTATAAACGTATCTGCAGGCTGATTTGTGTGCTGCACCCTTTGGTGTTTCAATACATCTGCATGTTGCACTGATTGTGCAGGGAAACAAGAAACAGCAATGTAATATTTTGTTAGCTGGAAAGTAATGAATGTGTGGACACATTATCCCAAGCTCAAAATTATGGATCAAGACATTTGCAATCTATTAAATCTGGATTATTCTGATGTATTCAGATAAAAGATGTCATTTAATAAAATTACATAAAAAGAGAAACATCAAGGCTAAGAGTCCACAGCTATGCTAGCTGCTGTGCTCATGGGAAGCAGGTATAATGCTGCTTTAAAGGCTGGGGATTGAAATATTGGTCATTTTGAAGGTATTTAGTCACCAAGCCAAAATACGGGACAAATGAGAATTAAAAGATCACCACAGTGATAACAATCCACCCTGAGGGGGGCATGACTGTCTCTGCCACATTTCATGGCAATCCCTTCAATAGTTGTTGACACATTTCACTCAAAACCACAAATGCGAACCTCATGGTGATGCTAGAGGAAAAGTCAGGGGTTTACGAAAGTCAGTAGGCTTCATGCTCTTCGAGCCATAAGTGTCTTGACAATGGCAATCACATTATATAGTTGAGATACTTCAGTCTGGACTAACGCGGGGGACCTAACTAACTGACTGACTGATCAAACTAACCATCCCTGCATCCAAAATCTAAAAATGACTTAACAAAGCAGAGACTCTGGATTTCCTTTACGTGATTTTGTCCGACTGTGACATTTAATATTGGAGGAGCTGATAACTGCACAGCTATGTAAGTCAGCTGTTGGTGATTTGCAGATAAAAAAGACACTGGGTCTCCTGAGCAACTTTTCTGATGAATTTCAAAAGCTGTACAAAAGTGAAATTCCCTATGTAGACAGATGCCGGTGCATTGATGACTTATTTACCTCTTAAGTCTGTAGCTCAGTCTGTACTGGGGCTTTTCACACTGCACTTAGCCCCTGGTTAAGAGGGAGTTAGCCTTGGGCTAATAAAGCTTTCACACTGGCACAACCATAGACTGTAAAAATAATGGGCACAACACTGGAACGTTCAACACTGGGCTCGCACCAACTTCAGTCAAAGGCTTGCTGGCCCTGCTTCAGAACAAGAACAGCCCCAACTTTGTGTGGTTTCCCCTGAAAATCGGGACTAAAAGCTGCCAGTATGGAACGCAGCTAAGTCAACACTGTAAATGTAGCTTGTTAACATTAAACACCTGTTCAAACAGACATTTATCTCAGGGCTAGTAAAAGCCAAGAGTGAATCATGTAGCTCTGGACTTGGATGTTCTGCACTGATAATGTCAGGGGTCAGATCTTAGCCCAAGAAGTAAGGTTAGCCCTGGGGCCTTATTACTGCAGTGTGAAAAGTCCTACTGACACAATTCTGGCACATTTCAAAATTTGGCTAACCACATCTTTAATCCAAGGCTTGCAGGCCCTGCTCGGGTGTTGGGTAAGCCTTGAATCTGCATGGTTAGCCTCTGGAAATCAACTAAGAAGTGCTATGTGAATTTTAAAGCTCTGGACTCAGGCTAACCTTGGGTTAACATTGTGAGTTGGGTTAGTGCGGTTAACTAATCCAAGGGGTTGGGGTTGCAGTATGAGAAGAGTTATTTGACTGCTCACTTCAAAATGCTGAAATGTAAAGCTCACCCAGCCATATTTTCATGCTAACTTTGAATCTAATGACTATCTGTGATGTGAAAATCACCCTCACAGTCTGCAGATCTCTGCAGTTTTCAGTCACTTTCAGGTCATCGCTTCATTTGTTATTTTAAGTACTTCATTGTTATTATGAGTTTGTTTTTGTTGTCTTGTAGTTTTCACCACTTAATGCAAGTGTAAAACAAAAAAACCCAAGTTCTGCATTGCTCAGGAGTTGCCAAGGCCAAGTATTCTCTTGAGGGCTGACATTTCTCACATTCTGCATTTCTCCCTCTCTCTTATTTCTCTCTCTTTATCTTTCTGGCTTGTCCCCGTATCACTCCTCTGCTCGCTCCAAACCAACAATGGGTGTTCAAAGTTTCATCATGCAGAAAGCCTCCCCTCCCGTCTACCCCTCCATCCTTCGACAGTCTGCAGATAACAATCCATAGGTTCAGCACTCTCCACATTTCAATTCTACTTTTCTCAAATATTATTTATTTTTTATGCCCCCATATTTCCTGGTCCCTATTGTCTTAGTTTGTCCATTCTGCCACAACTTCAAGCAGTCATATAATCAAAGATATTTAGCTCATCATTAGCTTGCACATCATCTCAGCTTGGAAAAGGCCCCATGGCTATCAAAATGGAGGAAAAGACCTGATGCTGTTCCCCCTACGCTCTCCTTCCTCTCTCTATGATAACTCAGTGTTTTTGCACCATGCATTATTCAGTCCAAAGTTCCTCTGAAGTCCAAGGGAGAAGGAAAGAGGACCAGAAGATGAGGATTCAAGAGAACAAGAGTGAATTTTACGTCGTTATACTCATACATAAGAAGATGCTGGAGAGAAGGTGGGGAGCATTTTCTTCCTTTTTATAATTTATTATAGCTTTTCAGTTTTTTTATGGCATTGGTATGACTTCAGAAAATGTCCTGCATGAGCCTGGTTGTTGGTACACGGGCAGGCTTGCTAACAACTAGATAGCAACATAGGTAGACAGACAGTTAGATGGATAAATAGACAGCTAGATAACTAGCTAATAACAAGATACACAGATGGATGGCTAGATCACTAGACAGATAACATAAAGGAATCAAGCATAATAAGGAATTAATAGGAAAAAACGTCGGTCAAAACAGCAGGGGATGAGCGTAACACAGCTGTGTGTTGTGTGTGTTCTCACTATCCGTCAGCTTATGGTTTACACAGGCTTTTCTAATGCATCAGTGCCCTCAGCCTGTCATAGCTTAGCAACGTGCCTGCCCTTAAATATATGAAAATCTGCTCCCTTCAAGCGTGCAAATCAGCATTTTTGGAGCACGCACAGGCAGACACAGACGCATGCAAACACACACACACACACACATACACAACATTCCAGCCATACAGAGATGCACATGCACTCCTATATTACACACACCATGCAATGCATGCACACACACACACTCTGAAAGTCACATTGCGATGGCTTGAAATGCCTTTTATGCAGATTGAGTACAAGCCCTCAGCTGATCAGAATCTCGCCTTGAATTTGATATGCAACTGAAAGGAGCAATGTCATTCCAGCTGGGCAAGAGTGCCTGTCAGCCCACACAGCTGCCAATGCAGCCAGCGCTAAGCAAAGCAATTGACTTTCATTCTGTCTGGGAACGTTACTTACTCCACATGTGTGTGTTCCTGCATTTATATCCTTGTACTTAGTGAATGACCTCACATGGGATGAAAGATGACGAAAATCCTTCAAAGTTAAGACATTTCACCAGTGCTGACTTTTTGGGGGGTAGGGAGGGTGGAAGTTGGCTTTAGGGTAAGATTGAGGGATGAAAGGTTTGAAGATTTCACACATTAAGCGGTATACACTAACACACTAATACACATGCACACTTGAGTGCAACATTCAAAATCCACGGTTAAATATGTACTTAGGCTATCGTCACGTCTTACTGTAACAGTCAAGACTTCAGTACTGGCATACTGTCAATAAGGAAATAATAACAAAAATAGATATCACATAATAAAACGCTACATTGTAAGGCGCTGAGTCTGACCTGTTAATTCTTGAATAGCAATGTGTGCCACTTATACAGAACGGGCACAAAAGAAGGACTAAAATGCACACTTAAAGGAACAATGTCAAGGCTCGCACTCACTATATGCTCTAATCCTGTATATTTTTTTTTACGTTGCACTTAAATGTGAGTGTGGTCGTCAAGCAATAAACACTCAAGGGCATGGTCTGAATGTGAAAGGGTGCTTGAACACTGTAAGGAGCAGGACTAGCTATACAGTCTGTTTTATCTTTTTCATTGGTCGACCCATTTGTGTGATGCTATATTAAATGAAATGTTCAAAGAGATAAACCTACATACAGTTTGACACAAATTGTTGTCCTTTGTCAGGCTTACAGGGCTAACCAACCAACAAATAGCATGCTACAGCTGACAGATAATTACTAATAAATATATTAATAATAATAACATCTTGGATTTATGTAGCACCTTTCACAACACCCAAGGAGGCTTTACACGACACAAACAAACTGAAACGGGTTACAAAGATCAATGTCTTTGTTACAAATGTCTTTGATGACAAGCAGAGTTAGGGGAGGTTGTGCTGTGGTAAACAAATGGAGTTTGAGCAGTTTTGTTAAACAAGTCCAGAGATGACGTGTTGCAGATATCAGTAGGGAGAGTATTCCAGTGGGGGGGGAGCTGTGACACTGAAAGCTCTCCAAATGTACATAGTCAGGTGTAGGGAATGGAGAGGAGGCCAGTGTCTGAAGAATGGAGGTTCTGAGATGGGTGTTGTATTGGAGAAGTAGGCTGGAGTGGTATCAAGAGGCAAGAGTGTGGAGGGATTTGTAGGAGAGAGTGAGGATTAATTAATTAATGGATACAGGACTTGGAAACCAGTGATGGTGGATGAGGGTAGGAGGGATGTGCTGCCAGGGCTTGGTGTGAGAACCCTGGTGGTCTAGGGCTTTTCTGGATACACAAGACAGGACAGGAGGTTATTAATGCGTGGATGAGGGTTTCTTTTCGAGTTGGAGAGTGATAGCAAGAGACTGGAGATGTTTTTTTAAGATAAAAAAGATGGATTTGGTAAAGGATTTGATATGAGACTGGAACGAGAGGGTGCAGTCCGGGATGATGCCAAGGTTGCGGACCTCGGAGGACAGGCACATGGAGCACCAGTCTACAGCCATACAACAGCTGGTGCACCACTAAAAACCTTCCGGGTAAAACTGACGGGCTCACAGGACGCACTCAATGTAAGTTCAGCACACCAAACCGAATGCTGAGCAAGGAACAGTTTGGGACGAATACATGTATTGTTCGACCCCTAATGCACAGCCACAAATATTCAAGTACAGTATTTCTAACATGAGAAAACATTTGCTCTCATTTGACCTCTAACTTTTATCCCCTGGCAACAGATGTTGGGCACACGTGTGACAGGGCACAACACCCTCACTCACACACATGCTCCCTACAGAGTGATGACAAGGCCTACGCAGCACTATGCAGCTCACTTGTGTGTAAGACCCTCTTTGATATTCCGTGCATGACTGCTGGCTGAGGTTAGCAAGCGGATCACATCTATTACCTTGCTAATTCTACAGCTTGGCCTTTGCATAATAAGATGCATTTTCTCTGAGAGTGAGAGTGAGAAAGAGAGAGGAAAAGCAGAGGAGAGAGAGATAAGGAGAGAAAAGAGACAGGGTAAGTAATCAAAATATGTTGGCAATGACTTAATGAATGAACCTCGCCATTGTAATATTGGCCTCAGATGGTAATTGGGTTAATGAAAGTGTTTTTTACTGCTTTGGCTCCAGCCTGATGACAAACGTAATGTTTCCACTCACGTGCACCATCCTCCACTGATACATTAACCCCTGCTGCATGTGCCAAACATGATCTCATCCATGAACCAAATTTCTTGGAAATAATCTTTCAGTGAGTGGTGATCTGAGTACTGTGAACCCATTTAAACTTGGGGTGGAAAATTGAAACGTGATTCATCAAAAGTTCTCATCATCTTCCAAGGTACGTACACCTCAAAACAAGAGACTGTTTATTTAACTTATGACACCATAAATTGCTTAAAAAACCACCATAGCTACTTAGGAACTCACAGAGTGAAGTTGTAAAATTGATTCTTTCTCCCCAAATATGTTTTTTATCTTTTATGACTCATCCAATATTTGCCAGACAATTACACAAATGTGTTTTTGGCATCTCAGAAAGGCAAAATGTTTGCAGAAAGATTTATGTCTGCCACGTCACATTATTGTAGAATTAAGATGACCAAGAAGGAACAACTTATGCCAATTATGTTTGATTTTTATCAAACATAATTGGCTATTCCTAGTTAGCTCCACTTACTTCATCCAAATCATCCATTTTAAGGCACTTATTCTGATCATGGCCAAAGCGCCAGGAAGGTACAGCCCAAATGTCTTTTTCTCCAGCATATTCCCTTAAGCTCCACCTGGGGGATACCCCAAACAACCTCAGGCCAGCTGCAACATTTAGTCCTTCCAGCATTAAGGTGTACCCATGGATCTCATCAGTTGTGCCAAGAATATTTTAAAGGCTGGTAACCAGAAGACATTTCTTTTACACTATTCTCTCAATGTGAAGGATCACCAGCTCTGAGCAGAGATTCTCCCAAATCGCTGTCTCTAGTTATGTATGGCAGCTGCATTTTTCCAATATCCCAAGATAAAACAAGAATCAGGGGGTCACATAAAAATGCATCCTGTCAGGCTTTAAATCAGTGTCTTGTGCTGAGCTACTGGCAGCCTCAGAATATGTGTGATGACATGGAGAGGCAACTGTTTGTACAAAACAACAATGGTATTCATTAGTCTTCTTTAAAAATGGGAATGAGTTCTCTCGATGAAAAAAAGGCGTTTTTGTTCTTCTTCCAACTGGCTTCATGAAGAATGTGATTGATGGATGGCACATCCAATCACATGCCAAGTATTTTCTGAAAGTGGTTTGCCCTTTTCCTAACAGTTTCCAATGACCAACC
This sequence comes from Serranus cabrilla, assembly GCA_903364295.1. NCBI lineage: Eukaryota > Metazoa > Chordata > Actinopteri > Perciformes > Serranidae > Serranus > Serranus cabrilla. Next base: position 314,336 of record CAFUXE010001018.1, on the reverse strand, counting down.
AGCTGGCAGCCACCTTACAGGACTTCACTCTAGCTTCTTAAAATCACTTTTCTGATCACGACCCAAAGTTCATGACCATTGATGAATTTTGGAAGGACAATGGCATTACTGTATCCAACTTTTTCTTTACAACTGTGGTACAGTAGGTCAAGATATCAGTTCTTGTTTCCAATAAATGCCAAAAATACCTGAATGCTCAATTTGAAAGAAAATAATTCAGCGAACATGGTTGTTAGCCTTCATGACAGCTCTGAAACACTCCCATGACACCTTGAGTACCTGTGGGACGGTAAAAAGCTGCCCCACTGTTCCATCTCTGGAGCAAAATCTTTCTCTATCTGACTCTCAGATAACAAGTCTTCTTTTAAGACCCAGGGAAGCTGAGCAGAGTGATTCTACAATGGCTGGAACACCCTTCAGATCCTGTTTTGGAAAACAAAGACCAACAATCCTCACAATCAAAGGGCACTGTTGCCCAGATCCACGCTACACTGACATGTCAAGCATGACAGCACAACAATATCCGAAACCTTTAGCTGGTTCGGGTGACATAGTTACTTTGGTATCTTTCAAATCACTGATGAATTAAACATGAGTGCCACGTACATATGTATTTTAATTGACAGTGACACTGGTTGGCTGGTATATCTGCAGGGGGGACTGCAACATGAGAAGCTCCACTACTCGCCCTTCTTTCTTCTTTATTCATGTATTATGTTACTGTTGCTCGGATGCATGCATACTTGCACATGCACATAGCAACACAGTGCTCTATAGCCTCATTAATATTCTGCAGTGTCCTTCGGCACAGTGTTTACTTTAGAAAAAGTTCAGCTTTAGATTACAGCTGATTACAGTCTAATTATCACCACAGACACTGTACCACATTTTTCCCAGGTAGCGAACAGAGTCGTCAAGGCCAACTCCTCCACGAGCCATCACACGATCAGAGAAATATAAAAAGAGGGAGTGTGAATGAAAGAAAAAAGCAGCCTGCTATTCTTTTCACCGAGGCGAGCGCGTTGACTCAGCGGCTGCAGAGTGAAAAAGAATGGTGAGTGGGGCTGAGATCCCTCTAAACTGCGTGATCAAAAACAAATGGAGAGGCAGACAATGGTACAGTAAAAGCAGGGACATAGAGGCCATTCCTTCTCAGGGGTGAAAGGAAATAGTTGCCAGTCAGGCAAGGCTGATGAAGTGGAAAGTTTTTTTTTTTATCACCAGGGCATAAAAAAGGAGGAGAAAAGGGTAAATGAGGTCCAAATGTGCTTGTGATTGATATAGTGCATTCATTTGTACCACAGATATGCTCTATAGTGGGCCTTGGTATGAGGACTGCAGTCTGGAATACCAGCCTGAAAGGATTTATAGACGGATGTTGGTGTTATTGTGATGCGAAGTCCCTGAGACCTGCTGGTCCACCTTGGTTTGTGAGCGTGATACATTCTGCATGATGAAACCTTGGAGAGAAAAAAAAAATAACTTTAGCAGAAAATGAAAATTTCATGGCCCAGTGCGTCCATAGCTCTTCCATTTCAAGTCCCCACCCTCAAAGAAATAATCATGTTCTTGGAGAGGAAAAGGTTTGGTAAAAAACCAAGCCCTCTTTCTCTTTGACTGTACTTCTTTTTCTCCCTCTCATTCTGTCTCCCGAACACACACACACACAAGGATCACACACCACGATCCTTATAACAATCTCATGCAAATGAAATCAAACACCACTTGCTATCCCAATTTTTCTCTCCAAAAGTTTTTGACTTCACTGTCCAATTATGCATCTCTGAAGCACTCAAAATGTCTTATAAACAGTTTGAAAAGGATGCTTATTTGTTCAGTATCTAAATAGCTCTGTGTGAGAGCAATTTTGATGCCATTTCATGCTCCAAACAAGGATACTGAGGGTGCGGTGCAAGACACTCGTGCCTTTCTTCTTTCAAATCAACAATTAGTTGTTTAAAGTCATGGTTTGACATCAGATGGGAAAGCACAGAGCATACAAAATCAATAGCAGGCTGCTATTCAAGTCTGAGCGAGTTAACAGCAGGACAATCATAGAAAACAAAGATGGAGAATAAAGGGCCAGAAAGAATGGGAATCAAAGACCCGCACGCTGCATGAATTTTTAAATGCACAGTGTGTCATTTTCTGCCACTAGTGGTCTCTCTCTCAAAACAATTACAAAAGACATTTCAGGTCAGTCTGCTGGTTAATTGGTCTCCTCCTCACTGAAGCAAACAGACCAGTTCCATAAAGACAGTTTACCAAATAATCCAGGCTTCTTTCAGTTAGTCTGACTCATTTTCAGTTAATTCGGTTGTATACAGCAAATCCAACATGGTGGTCAGTTACTATGGCAAAATATGCTGGGAGACTAGTTGAATCTGCATTTTAGAACAGTACAAACAAAAAATGAGCCGGAATAACCCCCAAAAAAGCAACAAGTTCTCCAACCTAAACGACCAAATAGACAGTACCACCCATAACCCCATATATGAGTGTTTGTCAGAAGAGGCTTGCAGTACAGCAGAGCGTTCTAAATATAGCACACACGTCATTATAAATACACATACCTGTACGGTTGGTGGTTGTAAAAAAGGCTGCAGTTTGTGAGTTAAGTTAGTTAAGATTAGGGAAAGATTGTGATTATGGCACAGTAACTTCAGTAAGAAGATGTTATGTTCAATTAAATGCTTTCTGTGCTCTCAGAAGAAAAAGGTTTTAACTGATTTTAACAGCTGGTTGAAAATCTCTGTAATCCTCTTCAAATACACTTCATGCTGTTAAGTTTTAATTAGGTTTCAGTTTGCTACACAACATTAATGTTTTTATTCTGATACTATCAAGCTTGTTTCTAAAGTCAGTAAGTACATATACGTCACATCTTTTTTGGTTTTCGGTTGTTTGTTTGTCAGCAGGATTACAGATTAAATTACAGAGTTTCATAAAACTTGGTACTTGGTGGAAAGGTGTATCATGTGTACCGGGAGACGATTTTTTTTTTTTACAAACAATTGATTTTATACTTTCAGTTACATGAACAGATAAGGCATGGCCTTGGTGTAGATCAGGCCTCTCCACATGCTGTTCTATGTTGTTTTGGTCAGTTCAGTTTATATCAATGTAAATAGCCTCACACACACAGACAACTGAATCCCTGCATCAATGCCCCGCATGCTAATAAAACAAGCCAACATTTCTGCAGAAATTACAGTAAGTAATCTCTGTAGGTGCTTGGGTATTTGCATGGTCACATTTGCATATGCAGAAGACTATGTTTGTTTGAGTCTTAGTATATGCATGAGCACATGTGTGAATGCAGCCAAATGGAAGGCTTAGCAATCTACAAGGTCTGAAATGGGCTTTGTTAGCGCTTGTAGAGGACAGTATGGGCTGAGAGAGCGTAAAAAACAGGACTAAGACGAGAGGACAATGGAGACATGTCAAATATGTGAACCAAAGCAAACAGGCTACTGCTTAATCCTATCAAGACCTTGCAAATGAAGGAAGAAGAAAAAAATCACACAAGCTGTTGCCTTGAATGCCTGCCTTCATATTTTACTGTGACATACTCTTGCCTCAGTATATCTTTAATCATCCCTTTCCACAGTGGAATCAGGTTAGCTGCAGTGAAGTCATGCATTTGTCCTTGACTTATCAAGTGGGGATGACTGATTCCAAGCAATCATTGGCTCCTATTGATCACATTGATCTGACGCTCAACTCACTTACGTTCCCTGACCTCTTAAGAGTTTTAGTCTGAGCTTTCTGTCTGCTTCTATAACTGCTTCTCTGCTAGCCATCTACAGCCTAACACTGCTGACTACAGAAGCAGCCCCAGGATACCCGCAGAAGAACTATGTCTGCTCTCGTCTTTTTTTTTTTTTCTGTTCTTCTGTTTAAAAGGAAAAACGCTAACAAGCAGGAAAAAAGGTTAGACGCGGACAGAAGAATACTGACTACACAAAAGACAACAAAAGAAGACAAGACACGACAAGAGAGTAGAGAAACTGAGAGAATAAGACAGTCGGCAAGACCAAATCAATTTAGATCTTCCTCGTTGTCTCTTTAAAGCCAGCGGAATTTCTACAGCAAGGCAAGCTGGGGACATCAGGGAGACAGACACAGTGATCCACTCAGCCTGAAAATGACCAGCAAGACAGGCCTGACAGAACCAAGGAAACAAAATAGCAAAGAGTCAATATGGGGCCAAATGTACAAGAGACTGACATTTAGGCTGCGGAGAAACTGAACAGAGGGGACAGAATGAAGAATAAACATTGTTTCTTCTGCATGTATATTACTTTTCTCCACCAGCCACCCTAGTCACAACAACATTATTTATATTATTACTTACAGTATAGAGAGACAAAGTCACCCCCCAAATGGGACTTCATGACCTTATGAAATGTACAGGAGAGAAAAACTATCACATCTTTCATTCAACTCTTGATAAGGCAAATAAATTACAACTTCTTGTTACTGAAAAATGGATAACCGAATGTTAATGCGTTATTGACGACTGCTGAGAAAACCTATGGCTCTCTTCTGTCCAACATTAGCCTAGCATGCAGCAACACAGCCATGGATGGATTACTGAATGGGCCTACTAGGCACAGACCCAAGGACCCAAAGTATCAGGGCTCTCCCTGACCTTCACACTCAAAATGTCCCTCAAAGATATATGAACTATCCAGGAGGAGACTCAAAATGATCATAAGGAAACATAAAACAGGTACAAAGAGTCATAAAATTCTTCAAAGAGACAAAAATTGCTGCAAAGAGACAAAAAGAGACTCAAAATGACAATGAAATTGGGAAAACAACTACAAAGACCCACAAACTAAGACACAGGGTCCCCCCGTAAAAAAAGTTCAACCGGATCAGGTGCCATATTAGCTCGTCAAATTTGTACAAGCGCAGATCACATTAAAGCCATACCATATACCTTGATCATCACAGCTTAATGTAAAATATATCTGCCGTGTTGCTTTCCAGAGCAGAACAATCTTTTTCTCAGAATACTAGAAAGTGCTGTGCAGTGTTTTGGCATTAAATAAAACCTCCACTCATTGATCTGTTACCCAAACTGGACTTTTTGGAAGTGAAGGACTGGATTTTGCTGCAATAACAGTTTGACAAGTTCCTGCAGCTGCCATCCTCCATCCATGAAGGAACAAACTAGAGACTTTTTACAGCCCCCTTTCAAGTCTACAGGGGGTGAGTGTTTGATACTTCCAAGATTATTGCTGTAAGATTTGAAGTTTCCTGTAGCTATAAATTGAATGCAATTTGATAAGTTGTTTTGGTGGCACATAATATGAAAAACAGGGACGTTGGCATGCCTAAAGCTTTAGCTATGTGACCCCCCTCTGTGAAGCTGTTTAACACACAGAAATAGCTGGGGAAATGTGGATAGATGGAGGGAAGCAGGGCATTTCTACAAAGGCAACCAACCACTGTATCATTACAACATGAAAGCGAGAGCCTTGTTAAAGGTTGCCGTCTGCCACATGCCCCAGTAGTCCTCGTGCTCCTTTAATCCCCCATGCTGGGCTAGTAAATTCCCCTTTAATTAGAATGCAAATAGTACTAATAAGGTTAATATACCAAGACTTGTTTTCCTGTGACCAAGGCAAAGAATGGGAAGGAAATTAAATGATCCCCAGAAATTGAGCGGAGGTTCACAAATGTCACGTACGAGGCAGAAGTGTGTGTGTGTGTGTGTGTTCTCTTTATAATCTTTGTCAACAATCTTCTCTATTGTGTTCTTATTTGAGATTAAAGTGAGAGTAACAAAGACAGAGAATGAGAAAGCTTAATGGGAGAGAGACAAAACATAAAGAGAGTAAGAAGCCAACAGGAAGCGAAGGGAGAAATCTGAGCATCGCTCATGATTAGAGGCAATGAAACCAACAGTGGTCCATCAGCAGTAAAATATAGCCCACAGGAAGGTTAGGCTCATTTTCTACTATGTATGTTTGCATACATGTGTGTGTGTGTGTGTGTGGTTGGTGAGTGCACTCTTCCACGCCTTCTAATACTGTTGAATTTTTCTCTCGCATGGAAAATAGAGACTCGTCAAGCTTCTGAAGTGTGATGGGGTGTCATATTAGGATGTTTTGGTGCAGATGGAGGAGGCATAGAGGAGCGCTGATGGGAGGAGAGGAAGTTTTAAGCGATGCTTTAAGAGCCATTACGGACTGTTTGATGAGGGGAATATGGATAGCGTGGGTCTGCGAAGAATGACACCTGTGAAATTAGAGCGGTGACAGCGTAAACACTGACTCAGGGCTCATGTAGGGTTCACAATCGCAAACAGATCGCTGAAGCAGAGCGCCACAAGGTTACCTTCACCTTCATGAAAGTTTAAGGAGGCGTCAATGTTTAAAATATGAGCTTTACGGCAAGCGATGGCTCCTAAATAAATGCAAAGCTTTGTCAGCCAAATGTTGCGCCAATCAAAGCCAATGTCGTCAACTTGCCAGATTGTTTGCCCCTCCTAACCCTCTTGTCTGCTTGACACTCCCAGATTGATGTGTGTGTTGCAAGGTAATATCTTTTAATCGTGGGTCGGATATATAACCCAGCCAATCCTTTTTTTCCTTTTTTTATTTGATATCCTTGTCATGATTGATAGATATCATCAAAATTAAAGGCTCAACTTTGAGGTCAGGAAGAGTGATTTGCTGTCAGCGCTTCTTTAATAGTGAGAGGAGAGCCGGCGAGTCGTTTCTCTTTGGGGACAGTGAGAGAAAGAAGAAGAGAAGGAAGGAGGCGAAGGGAGGGAGGGGCGGCGGAGGAGGATGAGAAAGGTGGAGGAAAGCATCTTATGAGGTTATTAGGTTTTAATCAATATGGTATATGGCCAGAAGATGATTGGAAAACAAACCTAATCTGGGAAGCAATACGTCTCTCATTCATCTCCCAGGCCGTCTCTCCGGTGGATCTGCCTGGCTCCTATTGTCACCTTTTTCCATTCAATACACATCACAGCCAATGTCGGGCTCCTGTACATAACAGCACTTAAACGAAGCAAACAAACAAACAAACAAGCCTCTGTGGCGTCTCGGAGCCTCGCTGTTGATCCGAGCTTTTGGTTTGTGTAGATTTCGTTTATAATCACAATAAAGAATTCACCTTTAGCATTCATTGTTGTCGGAGACATTCAGGTCTCAGGCTTTTGCATTGCTTTATGAGCAGAAATGTGAAATATTCAGTGTACAAAAGGTAAAACACAAACACACAAGGCTAAAGTTAGTATGTGCGTCATCTTAATACTTCTTTGCAAGGTGCATCTCTTCCAAACAATAGGTGGAGACAGAATCTGAAGTCTGGATTTACTCAGGTCACACAGTTTGCAGTGGGGAGTTTTGTGTGGAAAATTCTCCTACACCTGAACAAGAGCTGGATTTGCATTCATGGTTTTATGATGAGTTCACACAAACACACTTGCAAGTAGAATTTTTTTTTAACTTGAGCAGGAAATTTGCATGACACTGAGTCCTCATTGAGATTCACCTGATCGGACAGAACTCCATTCAGGGTGTTATAAAGGTGTTTGCTTGACGTCTTTTGGAGAGACCAGATAAAGCATGACTTCAGTCTTTTTACACATTGGCATCAGGGTGAAATTATTTATGCAGAAGGTTGTGCAATATAATGGCACATATCATGCAATGGTAAAAACGTGTCTGCCAGTACAAATTTGGGAATACCGTTTCCTCCTATAGCTATTCTTGCCTGATCTCATAAATCTGGTAATTCTTACATTGTTTGGGAATTTAAATTTGTCTGCGTAACTTGATTGGACACTGAGTGTGAAGTTGTAAATACAGAGGCATCCTTTTAACCTTAAAACCTGTTAAATGACATTTTAACATAAAATAAGTTCTCGTGTGAGGCAGTTGTTTTTGTTTGTATCTTATGAAGTTCAAAATGAATAAAGAACTCAAATGTGTAATACAGTTTCCTTATTTTATTTCAGGGATGCTCTATGGCCAAAAATCTTATATTTTGTCATCCTTTTAACCCTTTCAAAGGGTAAATTACAGGAAGATCTGATTCTTTTCCCTGACCTGTCTGAGAGTTCCACAAAGTTCATGGTTGATGATATAACCAACAAGAGGAAAGTAACGTTGTGGGTAAGTAACAAATGATGCTGCGGTCTAAGTTGCACGAGAAATGCAGAGCAACCTTTCACCTATATGTGAAACAAGCACCATCTCCTATCTGCAACAGACAAGAAAACGTGCCGGGGCGGAGCATAAGATCTGCTGACATTTGGGCTGTGATGTGAATGATGTTGAACATTAAGTTTCATGAGTCATGTTTT
>CAFUXE010001018.1:291529-303060 GCA_903364295.1 Serranus cabrilla | reverse complement strand
GATTAAGTTACTTTTTAAATACCAAATTCTATCTGAAGTAAGATGGTATTTTAATGAAATACAGTAAAATTCCAAGTTAGCTTTAGAGCATAAAATGACTTATTCTGTGAGTTACAGGACAAAAAAAATTTGCATCCAACTGTGAACACTTCTGTGTATGATGCCAAAATGAATAATGCAGTTGCCTCAATGATGGAGATAGATATATAATACATTGGCACTAGGCAGGGGGTCAATGAATCATAAATAAGACTCCAGCATCAGCAAGAGGAATCTGTCTGTTTGCCATTGCCTCTTTCCCTGTTCCTCCAGCTTCCACTTTCGAAAGGAGGATTGGATAGTGACGGAGAGGATGAAGCATGCAGCAACAGTTTATGTGTCAGGATAGAACGAGACACAGAAAACAGATGGGTAATCACAGGAAAAATAGAGAGACAAAAAGAGAGATGGAGAGGAGGAGTTAATAAAAATTGCATTAACACTTCCTTAATGCTGCTTTACACCCGAATGGGCATCTCTGCACCTTGATACATTTATGTTCTAATTATCTGCATCATTGAGGTTGATTGATTGGCCTAATATGATACGCATGGCACCAATTTAGCAAAGAAACCAATCTGTGACAGCTTTTGTTGGCACTCCCTCACAATGTTAGAACCTCTGTTTATGTCTTCTGTTCAGAGTGAGTTTGACTCGAGCCAGCTCGTGCTGCTTACGAGTGCTGATGACTGAACATAATCAATCACGTAACTATCTTGGAAGCAGTTTTTTTCTTTCAGGATGAACAATGATAAGATTTGTAACAGTAATTAATGGCAACAAGACTATTTATTAGACGAGAGAGGACTCGCGGTGTTCAGTCGCGTATGAAGTGATCTCCCACTCGCTGCCTTCATTGTGGGGGTGACAAACAACAGGTGACAGGAATCACATGGCAGATGTTAGTAATTATATGGGAGTATGGCAGAGTGAATCAGGGGGTGGGTGGGTTTCTGGGGCCCTGATTGTTTTCTCTTTTAAAATACCTTCAACTTTATGTCACTTCCCCTCAGTCTCTCTGACTGAACTGGTAAATTAAGTGAGCAAAAGTTCTGTTACTGGGGAAATATTGCCATAGGTCAATCATACAATTGTCATATGGGGTTGTTCTATTCAACTACTACCACTAAGTAGTATATGTAGTATATGGTGCAAACAATCAGTAACACATGGTATATGCAAGCCATGATCTTTGATATTTTAGTGGACAGGAATAAAAATCATTAGTCTTACATTTGGTTCCAGAATGATGAAGACACAAGTGATCAAGATGCAAAACAGGATGCTGGCTACTTGGCAGCTACCATGTTTTTACCAAATGATATTCAGATATTTAGACATTGTATTAGTGTCTAATTTCTGAAAAGGTCCTCCTCTTTCAAAAGTAGGAGGACACACTGGGGATGCCCAGGGGTCCTTCACTGCCACAGTGGATGAACTCCACACTCACACCTGCTGGATTAGCAGGAGGAGCTTCATGCGCTGCAACATGGAGCGACATCAGGCTAAATTTAACTGAAATCCCGGCAGAAAACTAGGATGAGTTTCAGCCTGAATGCACTTTTTTTTCAGCCAACATTGTTGAAAAAGCTCAGCTAGTATTGGTAGCAAAAGGCTTTACTGCACCTTCCTTGTTACTCCCAAATAAATGAAAAAAAGGCGGAAAAACATAAACATATATATTATCCCTGGAAAATTCAGAAATGCCCTATAAGTATAAGCCAATAAATAACTGAACTATAAATGGCATTAGCACAAATAATGCATAAATAATACAGGATTAAATGAAAAAAAATCCTATACTGTGTGAAGGTGATATTATGCACACAGTGATTGCTCCAGGAAAACAGAAACCCAAGGGAGAGAAAACAGAGACCATAAACCAGTCTGACCTGAGCTTGGCTCATATTTATTCTAAACATAAGACGAACTAATAGGTATATTCAATGATACCCATCTAAATGGATGTAGTGTTGGGACTATGTGGTGCAGGAGACGATGCATTTTGTATTTCCAGTGCATCCCTTCGTCCTCTACAAACTCTCTCCGGAAACTCATCACATTGCAGCACATTACAGGAAGGTTGCATCCAGCATACTGCAAAGCCTTAACAGGAAACCATTAGCATTAGATATACCACAAACCTGGGTTCATGCCAAAGTGACCTTGGACGGGAGAAATTAATGGGAAGTATGTTTAAATTGATGGAAATAAACACATACGGGAGCATGCACACACACTTGTACATGCACATACGCATATACCATACATACACACATGCTTGCAAACACACTGCACTATAGGGAAGTAGCAGCTCTATTTGACCGAGCACCAGTCACCTGTGGAGAATGAACCACTTTGCAGGCGATCAACGCCATCATAAAACACAATGAGCACATGTACCGTAACACCCAACCTTTGCTGCGATCGCATCAGAGACAAAGCATTGAGGACAGCGTTGCGAAGGGCAAAGGGGTCACAGATTACTTCTAGTGACCAATGAAATGTTTACAGCAAGGGAAGCCAATATAGTCTCTCCATCGGACACAGTACCGTTGGAGACTTCAGTCCCCTGCTCAGCCAAGATTGACGACGAACATGAAAATATATTTGCAGTGATTTTGTAGGCAGTAAAAACGCTTTGTGAAAATAAAGCAAAACGCTTGTACAGCACTTCTTCGGTCGCTGGATAGAGAGACGCTGAATGGAGTGGACATGTGGTCATGCATGGAGGAGGGCCAATCTTGAGAGACCTTGCCACTGGAGAGTAAATCATTTAACCGGCCCAGGCACACATACTTAAACATGTGCATGGAGAGGGGCAGAAAGGGAAAGGGAGGCTGCGAGAGGTTGGCCGGTGGAAGAGCTTAAAGCAGCGTGTACGTCAGGCTGAATAGTAGGAACATTAAAACTCAATATTGTAGGGAGAACTTATGTTTTCATCCATGTATATGAAAAGAACTCTGGCGTAAATGCATGCACACATAAGTACTCAAATGTTTCAAGGCTCAAAACTTTTCAAGTCAAGCCCCCACAACGATACAGAGAGTGTTTGATTCTAACCATGGACCAAACCATTACAATGGCTACACAATAAGATTTGTATTATTGTCCACTTTGGATTCTTTCTTCTGGATTGTAATCTACACTTAAAAAGACCACTTTTTGCCACTGGATGCAATTCAGCTTATTGCATTTTTTGGACCAAGCTCTCATAAGTAAAGAGCATCTTTATGAGCAACACTGTAATATCGTTGCTGTTTTCACATTGTGTGCATGTGTCCCCACATGAATAGAGTAGTCCCCTTGATGCATCTGTAATAATCTGCCACTTTGCTCCAATTTCATGCAGGCCATGGAAAAGATACACTCAGATGTGCCGGATCAATGATGCACCCCGGTCTTCTGTCACTGTGTAATTGCGACGATGTACTCTGAGCAATTTGACGTTAGCAGCACAAAAGCGCAGCTTGTGGTAAACACATTAGACCCCGCTCGGATGAAGCACGCATATCTTTAGGCCTTCACCAAGTTACTCACCTGCTGTGTGCAAGCAGACCTGATGATATATACATTGGAGTGCATTAAGGGAATATTACAAGTGTTTAAGCAAGAGAAGACATAAAAACAACTAGCCCAGTGTATGAGGTTAGCATGCACACAAGGAACTGTGCCGCTTTTGACATTTTTTAAGTAATGTTACCAACCAAGCCATTGATGTAGAGACAGCACAAACACCAGTCTATAGACTGATAGTAACTTTAAGGAGCAACTGAATGATCTCCAGGCTAGCTTGTAGGTATTACCTCACCTAGCTAGGTATGACTTTGATACTAGCTAACTTGCTAAATTTCTACTACAGAGAACCACCTGTTTGTGAAGAAATGCTTTTTTTTGCTAATCTTTCGGTGATACTTTAACCTTCACGCTTCATTATATGGAGTTTCCTTCACTCAACAGCCGGAAATGTCAGAATTTCCAAAAAGTCTTGAGATATCACATAAAAATGTTTATGCTTGGCCAAAGTGGAAAGGTTGGTATGAAAGTTCAATGGAAACAGTTTCAGCAAATAAATGTAAACAAATGATTACAAAAAATTTAATAAATAGCAAACAGCAACTTCAGCCAGCACAGACCCCAGTGTGAGGATCTAACAAATGTCTTCACATTCCCTTAATTCTTTCACTTTACTGCTCTTCTATTTCCACTTCCACTGGCTGCTCCAAGTTCATCCAAAGCACTGAGGTCAGCCTCTGAAGGGCACAGTAGCTCAATAACAGCAGATCGTGATTCAAACCTGCGCTCAAGCCCCAGTTCCTGTGTGCACTCACACCAGCTCCTCTCCACCGCTCTACATGGTCCCATCTTTTCACCCCTTCCCCCTCTCCATGGTCAAATGATTTTTTGACCTCAGAAAGTCTTTTCCTCTGTTCCACTTCCACCTTGCTCTCTGACATCTCGTCCTTCACCCAGCCCTGACTGCTAAACTAAATCACAGCTCATACAGGTCAGCGCTCCAACCAACTATTGACACACACAAACACACCATCTGTTTTAGGTAATTGAACTTCTAACAGCAGATTTCTTTTCTTCATGTTTCTCAATTCATTTTACACTCTGAAATCTCTATTTCCTTGTTGATACTTGAGGGAAATTTATGTATTGAACTTATTGAGCGATGCCATTTTTAAGAAACATGAGGCAATAACAATTACAATGAGGACAAATAGTCAACCAGCGAAAAGGAGAGCAGTCTGCAAAATCATCAGCGATCCACAATCAATCTAAATCTAAATGAAAGGGCTAGATAGAGCCATTTCAGGATAGTTGCCAAACATGCTATTACAACAGAATTGAAGAAACAGTCATTACTTCTGAGACAAAATGAACCACAAATGTATATCATGAGCTTCATAAAGCTGGCGTTTTATGGCAGAGCGGCCATTTACAGAATGCATGCATCCTAAAACAACTCATAAAGACGCATAAGGAATACAAGTTTGAGTAACCCACCTGGGAGAGATGATCTATAGAGATGCTGCTCATGAAAGTTGGCACTCAGCGTGATTCCAGACCTATAAAGATGGAAGCACAAGTTGGAAAGTGTGCAATGTTTTAACAGACTCAGATCTGAGCTTCAGCAGCTTTATCAAGGAAATAACTAAATCAGAATTGTTTAAAAGGTTGACTTTTGTAACTCTTGTCAGGTCAACCCAAAGAGACTGCTTCCTCATTGAGAATGCTGCTGCCAGAGTCCCAACCTGGGAATCTGCTAATGTGCTGATGACAATTTAGCCTTTTGGGGCAACGATTAGTATTTTGGGGGTTTTGGTGTCGCCAGTGAATATCTGGATAACAGATATCCCAGTCAAGACTCTTCTCTTCATAACTTCAGCAATAATTCTTGTATGAGTTTTAGGTCGGGACAATATTCTGGTTAATTTCTATAAAAAATACCTGCGTATGAATGCAGACACATTAAAAAAAGAAAAAAGTTAAGAAAAGTTATCAGGCGATTGCTGATGGGTAGCAAGATTGCATTTTAATCTCCACACTTTTTCAACCAAAGCCCCCCCCAAATTGTCAAGTATTATTAGAGAGTCGGGAAATATTACATGGACTACAACCGTTAACTAGAACACTTCAGATACAGACTGTTCTTAATCACTTTTTTTAGCTGTACTTTTGAAAATGAATGCATTAAAATGAGTAGTTTATCATTATTTTTGTGAGCCAGAAGGTGCCGTTTACTATGGTGACCTCTAGTGGCCGTGAAAATTGTGACGGAAGCAGAGAGAGGTAATGAGGTGATGTTGTATAAAGACTGAGAAAGTACGTTCAGGACAAACAAACACAGGATTGTAACCTAGAAGGCTGGTGTTCATGTCTCATCTGAAACCAAACACTGTTATATTCATTTCATAACATATTGTAAAGACTGTTCATGAGAAAAATATTGGCAGATATCTCTTTATAGAGATTTACAAGAGTCCTAACGTGAACTGTGACAACTCAGCATCTTGTTCTGAAATGTTTAAACTGGCTTCCAGTCACTTAGAGAACAGAGCAGAGTGCTGCTGCTGCTGCTTATGAATCATTCCATCTCAGGCTGAAATACATTTCTGATCTGCTTAAACAAACCCAGCAGGGCCCTCAGTTGTTATGAAGCAGTGAACTCGAAGTACCTCGAGTCTGAACCAAACAGGGCGAAGCTGCTTTTTGCTGCTATGCTGTACACGAATGGAACCAACTTCCTGAATGCACCACACCGCGAGCCAGTTTCAAAACTCTGTTGTTCTCCTGTGCCTTGGATTGATTGGTTTCTCCACTGCACTTTTATTTCCTTAGTTGCTTGGGGTCAACTTACAACTTATTACTGCACTCAAGCTGTATTTCTCATCTTCTATTTGTATTTGATTTATTTTTTAATCTAATTTAACTCCATCTGATTTGATTTGATTCTGTTGTTATTGCTTATTGTTTTTAAATGCAATTCTAATGCGTCTCTTTGCCTTTGCTAGGCACTTTGAATTGACTCTGTATTTGAAATGTGCTTTATAAATAAAAATGCCTTGCCTTGCCATGTCTTTCCCTTTATTTATTTTTTTGCTTGATGCTTAAAGACAGCCAAAGGAAACTTTCCCTTCAGTTCCTGTGAGCTGAAATCAGACATGTTGGTGGATCTGTGATGGAGTCAGTAGGTTCGGTGTTTGCTCGGCACGACTGGATGACAGCCAGTCTTTTTTACAAACCAGGTTCAACTTAGGTGAAAACACCACATGGTTCCACAGTATTTCCATATTAAGAGACGATAATGCTTGCATAAACTGAGAATTATTCAAGAGGGATTTAATAAATACCAAGAAGAAATTAAATGCCTGTCTAGGCCTACCCAATCACTGCAATTAATCCTCATTGAAAGAATATTCACAGATCTCCCTGAACACACTTCAAGCTGTTTGACACCAGCACAAGAAAGACTGAGGAGAAACTGCAGACAAATACCGTACTCCTCCCAAGACAGTTGGCTTTGCAGGAGATTGCCATTATTATGTGTGCCCCCTTGTACAGTATGTCAGTTTGTATTATTCATGTGTGCAACTGATGCCGTACGTACTCTCACCCAGGATTTGATGGCAAACAAAAACAAAAGAAGGAGAAAACAGTGAAGTGCAAAGAGAGGCCAAAACAGTCCAGCAGAAACAAAGTGTGTTTCTATAGAAGATGCCCAGACCTCTAAGACTGAAACATTTAATATCTCTTCACTTGTGTTCATGAATCCCAGCCTTGAGCACACACAATACAATCATCCCCATATTAAAAATATTTTATTACTGTGAAATATCTATATACAAAATACAAAAGCTGATAGTTCAAGGTGTTATGAAGAAAGTAGAGGTACAAAAGGTTCTGTGCAGTGTAGATACTCTGCATTTGAGAGTAAAATTGCAAAGCTGTGTGAGAAAAGTAAAACATTTAAACCCCATTTCATGCCTTTAAATGATTACATGAAAGGATACAATGGATTGCTTGATTGTAGACAATATTCCTTTCCATTTGTAGACCACAAAGAGTTGTAACATTTGGTTACAGAAGAACTACGGGGTGTCCATTTAGTTTTTATCTTTCCCTTTAAGCAGAAATCATTTTTCCTGGCTGACTATAACCCTGATGGGCAGCTTCAGTGAATAACACTCAACCACAGATACATAGCTATGTTACCCTTAACTCGAACTATGAACAGTATGAACACTGCTGGTACGATTGAACTGCTTCTAAGTATTTTTTGTAAGCTTCTTGAATGTCAGACCGCATATAGATGAATAGCTATTTTCCTTCGGTTGCCTCTGCACAAAGTCTTTTGTGCCTGTGTAAGGTATGATGGTGGACTGGAGGAAAATACAGACAAACAGAAATCTGACCTCTGACTGTATGTCTACAAAACAACTGTTCTTCTTGGACAATCCATAGGCCGCATGCAGGGTGTACTGTCACAGGCCTATAGCTAAGAAAGATCTATATGTGGACACTTTCACACATACAGTTTATCACCTTTTCACACAAAACCAAACAAGAGAAAGTGTGGTTTCTGCAGGCTGTGCATCCACTTATGTTTTCCTCAGAGCTCCCTACTCAGCCAGTGATGTCTATGTGACTGAGTAACTACCATACTTAGAGGCTGCACCTTTGCATATGGACACAATAGAAGAGAACCAATTTCTTCTTTAGAAAATGTTGTTGGCTCTCTCTGCTCTTCCTCTGCTGCCTATTTTCATGCCCATCACTTATCTCCATAAGAGGAGACTGTAGTTTTCATGAAAAATGTTTTATCCACTCAGGTTTTGTAGTACAGGGGTCACAGTCCGGTGCACGCAGAATACACAGAATGCACATTGATGTACATAATGTGGAATAAATTTTAATGTGCACGTTCTGCCTGATCATTTTTAGCCGTATGTTGTTAGCAATGAGTGCTGAGGTTAGCACAACAAATGTATGGGCAAGTCACACGAGAGGTCTTGCAAAACTTGCTGCCTGATGAGCTACTGGAGGTCAATGCTGAATCTTTCAGAGATCTAGGGTTACCATAACCATCCAGCATTGACCAAGACGTGCTCATCACTATTTTCTTTATCAGAATATATATTTTGGTATTTTAAATTTCATAGCATAAGAAAAGCTTTTCAGTTTTATAGCCTGTTGCCTGTTGGGGAAGTGTTTTTTTGAGTGCTTGTACAGAAGTGACTGTTTTATAATGAAAGTAGTTCACCAAAGTTGCCAGTGGGCAAAATGCTACCTCAGTCTCCAACAAGAGGATTGTGTCTGTATGTCTGTTCAAAATAAATTGAAAGAAGCATATGGGTTACAGATTTGGGTTGTCTTTTCCGCTGTACTGAAACTAATTCACCTGACTCCTCAACCAGGGTATGTACTGAACGGTGACTTCTGCATACCGTTACACTCGTAATGTTGATGGTCTAAAAGTCAAAGGAACAATGGCTCTTCAGGGTGTCTTCACTTCTCCTGATCATCTACATTTACAGATTATAAAGAGGGCCGTAAGGGATTTCCTGCACAGCGTGGCTTTCCATCTACTTCTCTAGTGCAAACCTAGTAAAAACATGGCCACCCTGTCTCCACAGGTCAAGTAAATTAAAAAAAAAATATCCCCAAACCACTAATCTGTCTCAAAGGGGCTTACCATTTGCACAGGATACTTAACCTTTTATCCTTGGATCCTTGATTTGGATGAGGAGAAACTCTAATGATTTACCGTTTTGTGAAGGAAAGCACAGAGTTCTACCTCCAGCAGAAAAGTTTAGAGGAGGGAGATGGCCATAAAGGCAGGCCAAGGGCAGAATGTAAAATCCTCCTGCATATAGCACTTTCCAAAAACATCCTAACAACTTGATCTCAGAAGCTGTAAAGGTCTCAGCACTTCAGCTGCTTTTTATGACACTTTAAAGTACATTTAAAAATGTGGCTTTTAATGTGTGACTTTTAAAAAGAATCAGTCTAAGTTGTATTATAGAATTGATGTTATATTTGATTTCTAGAATTGCATAAAGCATGTTTTATTTTATTGACAGCATCAATTGATTATTTGGGTTTTTGTCATGTAACTGCGCATAATTATTTAATGACAGCTTGTATAGCAGATTAGCACCCACTAACATGAGGAGGTGAAGCATGGACAAGGAGAAATCTTGTTCATTTAATGAGAAAAAAGCCCAACATCAAATAAATAACAGACTTGAAAAAAAGACATCTGAGATGTATGCTTTTCCAATGGGATGCCTTCATTATTATCTCTCTAATCAGAAACTACACACACAAAGTAATGGCAAGTGGTAAATCACATTCCCTCATCTTCCTCCTGATTGGAAAGTGACGCTGCTACTGTCTGCCTGCAGATGATAAGATATTGATCAACGTCACACCTCTGTCACTCGGACTATTGGACCTGTGATGAAGGTTCGAATAGATAACAGGAAGGGATTATTATGACAGGCGATAACGTTTTATTCACAATTAATCTTTCAACGGTGTTGCTACTTTGATGAAAAACTTTACAACAAGAGTCATGAAAGCAACAGAAAATAGTGTTTAAATGTGTGACGGACAGAGAAAGATATTTTTTTTGTGTTGGAACGTAAAGGCAAGACTTGGTGTTTAACATCCATGACAGCAACAAGGACATGAGAACTGGGAGTGTTTCCTCTCTTTGCCAGTGCCCTCCCTCCATTCAGCTTGTTAAAGGCAGCCCCATGTAAGCACCCCGCCAGCCTGTTAGGGGAGGGATAATGAAGTAATCCATAGTCATTACTCAACCATCACCCTTGGTGTGTACAGGCCGCTGTGGACCACTTAGCTGAAGGTGTGCCAGTGTGTGTGTGGAGGAAGGCAGCCAGCGAAGGCATTAGCAGCGCAGAGGGCCAGAAGAGGCCGGTCTGGGACACGGGGACAGCGTCCACAGGGTGTGCTGGAAAAACGGGGTGAGGGACAGCGAGCCTGGCAGGGTGTAAGTGGGCCTGTTGTGGTATACTTTAATTACAGCTGAAGGATAATTTGAGCAGTTATTGATCCGGCTCTTACGGCTAGGGAGGAGGATTTCACTCTGTTGTTGTGACCTGCTGGCCTAAGGGGGACACATGGGTGAGGAAGGTGGGAGAAGAAGGGAGGAAAGTTCAGGAGGACAATGTGAATAGACGGTGGCAGGCAGGCGAGGCGGCTTTATGTCGCCATAAAGTTCAATATTATCACCCTGACCACCCGTTCAGGGACTGAACCTGTAAATAAGCAAGGCGGCACATGCTACATTCCTTTGGATGCTGATTTAAGACTATTTGTTTTGCCCGCCTATTTATTTTGCATGATGGCGAACACGGCGAGGCATGCAGGCCTGATATAACATTAAACACAACAGCATGAGTCACAGCCAGACCCAAAGCCAATTCCCAGGTATTAGAGTGCTTTAAGTTTTATGATCCCCTATCACCAAACCTAATATAATTACCCTGCAAGGGCACTCTGTCTTTCAGCCTGGGGGGGAAGCTTGAAGAAAGAGGGTGGATGCAGTGGCGGGCTGATGAGTGGCTAGTTGGGAGCAAGAAAGGGCATGTGACGAGAAGAGATACACATGATTTGTTTGGTTTTTTTTATGCATAGCGGAGCCCACATGCACACACGCCCCGAGTCTCTCAGACGGTGTTAAGTAGTGGTCCGCCATCATATGGGCAGTGACCTTAGCCATGTTTTTATTAATTGCCTTATTATTTTAATTAAGGAGTAACACCCCATGTGAAGTGGAATTGACAAGGCCTGTAAAGAGTGTGTGTAATTAATAGAGTCCATTCTGAAGGTCAGTCCTTCTGTAAGGATCAAGACTGTGTGTGTGTGTGTGCGCGTGTGCGTGTGCGTGTGCGTGCGCGCGCGCGCAGCTCTTCTCTATTTTATCTTCCTGCATGTTGTTGTATGAGACTAGTATGATT
>CAFUXE010001018.1:279800-291221 GCA_903364295.1 Serranus cabrilla | reverse complement strand
AAATGTGTCACTGTGGTCACAAGTGATATACACAGCCATTATGAATAAAATAACCATCGTTAGGATGTCCAATACTGCATTATCTCTGTGCCTGTCTCTCATGCTTGTGCTGTAAGACTCCAGCTCTGTAGCCACAAGGTCAAGCTGTGAGTTTATGTTTTTTACGTGTTCATCCTGTAGAGTAGTTTTTCCCAGTAAGACTTTTACTGCGGGAGGTACTTCTGCTGGTGTCAGGGGGTACGTAGAAATTGGGAGGGGTAGCTCAAATAAGTTGAAGAAAAAAATAGAAATTTGATTAGAAAAAGAATATGTCCACACATTAAGTCAGCTGTAGCAGCTATTACAGCTTTGTAAAAGGGTGAGCAAAATAGTTGATGTAATAGACAAATGGTTGCAACCATTCAAAGTAATGGATGGTTGAAATACTAAGCTTAAAGTACTGACTTAACAGTTGTTTTTTTACTTTAAGCTTAATTACTTTGGTTAAAATGTAGGAGAATAACCTTTGAAAAAGTAAGCTAAAAGTAAGAGATATCACATAAAATTGGTGACCAACTAACAGAAATATTGACACTTCACTTCTAAAAGTTTAATCTATCAATGATTCCATATGTTAATTTGTGTATTTTACATTTGGAATTAAAACATACTGTATATTAGGAATTGAGTGGATACGTGAGTTCATCGTTTCAGGGCTGAGGGAAAACTTACCAAAAAGGTCGATAACCACTGAGGTCAAGCAGCAGTTTGACCAATAACTCCAATGCCTCTTTTGGCACGCTTATCCTCGAGATAAGTGTCCCCCATCCCTCCATCATCTAGTGTTCTTTGTGGGTTCTGAGCTTGTTTCAGCGGCGTTTGTCTACCTTGCAGCTTGAGGCTGACATGTGAGGGACACATAAAAAATTCATGCTGAGGTAGAGCCACTGAGATAGACGGGAGCGAGAGAGACAGGAGAGCAATGTCTGGGAGAGAGTGGCAGAGAGAGATGGAGAGAGTAGGTTAAACTGGCAGCTAAAGGAGAGTCAGAAATGAGAAAATCAGGGAGAAAGTGTATCACACATGACGGATGTGGAGTGAGAGTACACAGCAGAAGGGGAGGCCATGGCAGCAGTGTAAACAGTTAATGGCTGGCCAGGATTCTTGTTTTAAAAGGTTAATTACATCTAATCTGTGCACAAGAAGCTGTGTCAGAGAAGGAGACATTAATAAGGCATGACAAGGCAGAGGAACAGGTAGGGCAGCAGTCTGGGGGACTGGAAGGACAGGCAGGCACGGCCATCCACTCTGGCTATACCAGCCAACTAACAGGACTAGATAAAAAGACTAATCAGTCATCAGAGGGAAGAGGAGATGGAGAGAGGGAAGTTGATGAGAGAGGTGGAATGAATAGACGTTAAAAAATAAGGTCTCTATTGGTTATACAATTGCTGCTCTTGCTTAGCGGCATTAAAATACCATTTCTAATTTAGAGTATATCTGCATTATGATCTCAAAGAGAATTTTCGGTAACAAAGGCGTCTTTGTCTTTGAAACGTCTAACTCAATTCCCTGCACCTTCTCTGAAAAGACAGCCATCTGATAATGTTGCATCCCTTTGGGGTAAAATATTGCTAGGAAGTGAAATCCAAGAAAAGAATGCTGAAAATAATCTCTTAGAAAAATCAAAGCAACATAAAGGGAACAGAAGGAGCCTGTGCCTCTTACCCTGCAACAACACAGGGAAGAAGTTATGTGCATTTTATACATGTAAGAAGCGCTTTTTTAATGCAAATGCTCCAAACAGGTAGACAGGGATGTATACATTCAAACGAAACCGAAAAGCACAACAAGACCTGGTTCTGTCAGTGTCACTGAGTCAAGTCTTATATCAAAGAAAACAAGATCTGAGTCATCTGTTCCACGGTGAGGCTTTGTTTTAACTTCAGACAGAGAGTGGAAGTGATGGGTGTGAGACAACAGCAGCAAGACTGCTCTCTGCAGAGACACTAATCCTCGTGATGGCATTATCATCCACACATCAGCCCACTATACAGTAGGCAGGCACGAGTGGAGGACGCGCTGCTCACTGTGACAGCCGGGGTCTTTATACTTGGGAGGGAGGAACAGCTCATTACTGGAGATGTTTTTCAGTGTTTTGATGGGTAAATAGAAAAACTGCTATCAAAAGCCAGCACTGACAGCCACTGCATTGCCTCCCACTTAATCTGGATACGCATGAATGAGAAAAAGGATAATATCATCAGCATACTGTCATATCTTTTTCTTACAAAAGAAAGTGGCCTTTTTTCAATCAGTGATTTGTATATCAATGGGCAGCTGTCAATGTGGCCACTTTGATGTGGCAGTTGGAAGATAAGGATTATAATTAGCCCCTCGCTGTGAGTAGGTGAATGGTGCTGCAGGTAAGGAGAGGCTGATAATGTCTCTCCCCTCCTACTCCTCTGCCGCCCACTTCAAAGATTGAGATGAGAAATCAGTGGGTGTAAAAGTCAATTGCCTCCAACAAAACTTGTGGCGGATGGTTGCAATCCGACTGTGGCGCGGTGATTGCGTTTTATCGTCCAAGTGCTTCAGTCTTAATGCGTCGCTGTGTCATCAGCTGGCAACTCACCCTTGTACCCCTCGCAGATGCTCCAGGCAAATTCATTGCTCATCAATCCATCACATGGATTTTTATTTGGCTTTTTATTTGGGGAAGGATTCAAGAGAGGGGGGAGGAATTGTGTTGTTGTTTTCTTCCTATATGGGAGTGAAAGTGTAAGGACTGCATCCTATTCTTACCAGAAATCAGGGTATGAGTCTGAGGACTGCTGGATGAATCTTTGCTCAATATGTTTTCACAGAGTGTAGCTAATGATCTGAATTGCGACTATACCAGAAAATAAAGATGTCACGTTCATGCATGTTGATGCTCTAATTATAAAGATATGTTGAGTTCATGCATGTTGATGCTTTAATTATAAAGATATGTTGAGTTCATGCATGTTGACGCTGTAATCATAGAGGTATAAGAGCTTAGTTTAATCTGCTGTAATTTAATAAAATTTAATTGTGCATCTTTGTTTGTCAGCTGTAAAAAGTATCTCATGACACGTCGGAAAGATTAGTTCAAAGTTAAAGTTTATTTCTATCAGCACAGGTGAACCAACTAATGGGACAAAACCCTGGACAAGACAGAACTGAAAGAAATGAGTCACCTGCCTTGTCATCTCTGACTGAGCAGCCATCACTGTAGAGTTGAGGAAAAGTGCAGGAGGAGCAAAGTCATGGCTGCCGTTTTATAAGGCACGACTCTCAGAGGCTTTATGAGGCTCGTCCTGACTGGCTGAATACATAGATGCAAATAAAGATTTAGAGCACCTAATGGGCAGACATGCCAATTAAGCAGTGAAACCTGTGTGGAATAAAGCAGATTGCCAGATTCCACTTTGCTGATCTTCCAGTTATTTACTAAAATGTAACCTCATACACGAGTTTGCATGATATTTTACAAAGACCAGCCTGGTCTCCTAAAAATTAAGTTCCCATGTAACTAAACTGTGTTGTCAATGAAGTTTTGAGCAAAACGTATTGTCTCCACTAAATAAGTCTGTGGATGTCCCTGCATTGAGGTGGTTGGGGTGGATGGATGGCTCAAACAAAGACAGAACTTTCACTAAGAAGACCACTGTTTTTGAGTTATTAAGGTAAGAAATTAATTGTCAAACCTAACCATATCATTTTGGTACCTAAATCTAGACAAACTTTGACCGTTTCAAAAACCACAAGTGGAGAAATCCAGGAAAAAAAATATTTGATTGAGAAGACAGTTGAGTTGTATGGGCACAGATGTTCATATGATGTTATGTTACATGACTGAAATGGTCCGTTTGAAGCGGTAGCTGTTTTACAATTGACACTGAAAGTGGTGACACAGTACTGACCGCCTAACAACAAACATCATTATTGGTTGTAACAAGCAGCGCCACTTACTAGCTTACAATTATGGGGGTTATATATGAATTATTTTTGTATAAACAATGAATGAGTATAGCCCTATAACTAGTAGCATCAAAGGAAACAAAAGAGGGTAACAAAGGTTGCTGTTTGAAATTAATTTCTCTAAATACTGACAGTTTGAGAGGGTATCTTGGTTTGCCTATGCGTACATGTTTGTGCTTTGCACCCACATTTGTGAGCGTTTTTTTTACTTGGCAACCAAGTTTAGGTCAGATCAGGCTTTACACCGTGCACTTTGTTCTTGGCTGACTGACAGAGGCCCCATTTGCTGGATGCAAATTGGGAGCATTGTCAGCGCTCCTAATTCAACACAGTTCCTCTTCCTTTAAAAAGTGTGTCTTTTAGAAAAAATGTTAATAGATGGCTATAGCTTCCCATAGATGCAGTGAGCCTATTGCAGATAAGAATGAGTAATGTCGTGAAGAGTAAGTTCCACTCAGTGGGTGCACATGAACTTTAACTCTCATTGTGTAGTGTTGACTCATGAAGTTGTAATTCATTTTGAAAAAGCTAAATGCCAGCCAATGTGAATGGTCTCACACTGATTCATACAATCAATTTGTTTTTCTGGCAAAGAGGAAGTATACAACAAAGAAAACAAGCAGCAAATGCAAAAAAACAGACAAGCCCCAGTGTCTTTCTGTTGAGTAATCAAATAACTGACTAAAATAGGAATAATGTACAGTATAATGTGTCCTTTTCCACAAAGAATGCACAACTGAGAGGTATAACCTAACTTAGAAAACAGTTAAACACAGCAGAATTCCGCGGATCTCAAGTGATTTGTTGAAAAAAATAAATCTTCAAGACAGCACATCAGTAAGAAATAACCCATATCCATTTGCAAGGCAAATTTCTCCTCTAGAGAAGTAGCCTAATGTACAGTACAGAAACTTGATGCTTTTTTGTTCAAAGTAAAAAATAACACACTTAAAAGATGCTGCAGGCTTCAAACAAAGTGTTCCTTGAAATGTTGGATGGCGACAAATGAGGTGTGCCAAAAATGTCTCGATGCATACCGTTTTTAGATTTTTTTTCAGCATACATTACTGTCTGTCTTGTTTAAACACTTTGCTTGCTGTTGTTCATTGTCCTGACTTTGTACATCCCTTCTGCAGTTTGATGTTTTTTTCATTTATGTCATTTTAACTTTGCACATCAGTTCTGTTCTTGTTTAGCTTTACATATCAAAAGTTGCCTCCATTTTAGTTTAGAGCAGCAACATGAGAGTGAAATCACTTTTTGGTCCTGTTTTCAAGCAGATTTAGAACATCAGAGTAAGTACAGTTATCCATTGTTGGCTTAATGGCCTATTGTGAACCGTATTACTTTTAATCTGGTAAATTAGTTAGGCTGTGTGTGAAAATATACTGAGTATTGGCTGACTTATTCCAACTAATTTTCTTCCTGTCATGTTCGTGAGGCACTTCTTCATCAAACCTTTAATGCTATGACTGGACTCACAGAAGAGGAACAGGCTTAATGACGACTGGCCCCGTCTGCTATTATAGCCTCAATCCACTGGGAACAAGCACTTGGCAGGTACCACAGTGACTGCAACAGATTTTTCCTTTTTTTTTTTTTATGTCCGTCTCCACCACATTAACAGAACCACACTTGTTGTTTTTCGTCGATGTGACAGACGTGATGTATTGTATACCGATTACATGACAGAGACAGTGATGCTGTTAGACAGTCAGTCAGCGGTTGTGTGATATGTGTTGCTGCTTCTGTCATGATGGATAGCTTCCTGCACACGGGTCTTCTCCAATAGGTTTCTGTACTTTTAATACAAAGTTTACTTGAATTTGGAAGTTTTTTTCAAAGGCCTCATCTATAGAGCATTACGAGGGCATTCACAGTGAATTATAACATTTATGTTTGGTGATTCACTCATAAGTACACAATGATTTCTGATTAACATTCTAGATGTCATTCAGTATTATATACAAGTCCAATGTCTTATGGATGCTCTTTTGACCGACAGAGCTTATTGTGTATAATAAAGTGAATTTTAAAGTGAACATATTGATGCATCTATAATAATGCTTTATTTCATATCTTGATTTATTGTGAGTTGTTATTAAAGTGTATTAAAAATGCATTTAAATGAATATGGTGTGTCAAAAGTGATTATTATGCAAGAAGTCAAAATGTTAATAAAAAATGCTAATAATTACAAGTACAATGTGTTTGTTTTAAGAATGAAACCATAATAAATAAAACCTATATGATATATTCAAAGTAAGAGAAAGACAGAACATTTAAATGAAAACAGTGAGCTGGAAAATTGTACTTGTAATTCTCTGTAATAATCACTCAAGATGCAGCACAGATTCTCTCAAATGCATGAAAATGCATTACACTTTACCTACCATCAACAAAGAAACATTATGATGGAGCATGCTCTATTATTGATGCATCAATATATACTTCACTTTACTGAACACACACAGTGATAAACAGGAAGGCAATCCAGGCACTATAAAAATCAAAGTAAAAAAGCCCTTATTATAGGGATTAAATCATTAAAAAAGGCAACATGTTTTGATCACTGTTGTTGCCACAGCTTTAAACAAACAGACATCGCAAATGTGCCCTCATGTCACAGCCACAGCCAATCGGAAGCACAGAAAAAGCAGGAATAACATGACGGCAAACATGAGATGAGATCAGGCAGAAAAAGTTCCTGGTTAGGCATTTTAAAAGATAGTTTAAAATGTAAAATAAATGTACATTAATTCCAAAAGTTAAGTATTAAAAAAGGACAATGTAACCAAAGTGGCAAAGTTATGTTGGTTTGGTTACTTCAAATAGTATTGTTTACTTTTGGTTTCACATGGAACATGAACACCATGAAAGTCCTGCATTTGTTTGACTTTTTTCATTCATTCATCCATTATCCTGGATCATTATCTGAACTCGGGTCACAGGGGCTGGAGCCAAACCCAGCTGTTATTGGGCAAGAGGCGGGTTCAACCTGGGCAGGTCACCAGACTATCACAGGGCTGACAGACAACCAATCGTGCTCTCATTCACTCCTACGGGTAACTTAGAGTCACCATATAGAACCCAGAGATATTTCACGCTAACGCAGGGCGAACATGCAAACTCCACACAGAACAAGTCGGACTCAAACCCACAAACCTCCTGCTGTGAGACACAACACCACCGTGTAGCCCACAACCCTTCACAATCATTTGGATCTTCTAAATGTGTGCTCTGCATTGTTATAGATTAAAATCTTTTTCAAAATAAATACAGTTGTGTAACGCCAACATGTGCAGTCAGCCTTTTTAAAAAAAGATGTTGATTGACTGTTTAATACTGTGTGAATGATTATATTGTTTATCACACAGCATGACTCTTTTCTAATGCAGGCTTCCTTGGCAAATAACAACATTTTCATGAGTGCCTATTGTTTCCCCCATGTTGCTTAGACAGATGTGTGTTGTGGGGAATCAATTTTCATTTGGTTTTAATTCAGCATGTCAAAAATATCAAATGCATGCAGATGTGTGAACGCTATTTGTTGGATTCATTTGTTATTATTTTGCATCTAAACGCATACATTAAAGCTGTCAGATGAATCCGTCTTGCCGCATATTCCTATGCATTTTGATTAATGCATATCACGGTTGGTTTCACAAGGGGAAATAATTGGTGGGGAAACTGGTTTGTTTCCTTGGTATGCACACATGAGAGCCATGCAGGCTCACAGAGGCAGCCAGTTTCTCTCTGTTATTTCTCACTTTAGGGAGAGAGATAGGGTGACATGACTAAAACCCTGCCTTGCTCCCTGAAGGCGGCACATGTCAACCATCTTCTGGGGCCTTGTCAGCAGCCAAAAGGTTTTAATGGAACTGTGTTTTGGGATTTGCACATGTCGCCCGTGTTGTTCGCGAGACGGAGAGTGTCAGGGGGGAAAGAGAGAGGAGAGACCTCTTTGAGTGTCAAGCCGCTGAAAGGAGACATGGCGTCCGTCGAGAGAATAGCTGCTTCAGTCCTCTTATCCTTTAACGCCGACGCACACAGATGCAAACTCACTTCGTCAGCTTCTCTCACAGAGATGTGCTCTGTGAGCGTCGGAGCCAGAGATAGGCCCTGGTGTTAGGTGATTGAACTGCCGGTTGCCTGTTCTGCACTTCACATCTTCATTTAGCCAGATTGAACACCTGCTCCGATTGGGATGCGATTTGCTTTTTTCCAGGCTGTGTGCATCTACTGCCTGTGTGCTCAAGTTTCTCAGGGAGTTTTTGTATTTCAGATACGGTCCTCACTTGCAGTACTCATCATAACTTTTCATCGGAAACCCATTTACAACTGGTTGTTAACCGTTTTCAGTAACATTAACGAAGCATTATTTCAAAATGTCAAGACTGAACAGTTTCCAATGAAGTTTCACATGTAAATGCATCCAGTTTTCCATCTGTTTATATTGTCTTAATAGCATTTACTAATGTGTGTCCCTCCAGCCCCGCTGACATTTGTGTCATTAAATTAGAATTACTAAATTTATGCAAACTCCCTACTGAAAAACAGCTGTGTGTCACATTTGGCACATTCGGTTATAAAGTCTGATCTTAACTTACTTTTTTGATTAAGCAGGACACACATACTGAGTGTTAACTGAACAAAAAGCAACATGTCACAAGCCAATGTGCATTATAAACATACTTGAAATTTTTTAATATGCTTAGAGCACTGTATAGTTATAGATACAAGCACTCATTATTAAGTCATTATGACAGTAAATATTATGCATTATAAAAACATTGTAATTTATGACAACTTGAGAATAATAATATACTCGGAATCATCATGAAATGCATCATAATTTGCTACAATTATTGCTTAAAAGCATGCCAAAGATGTATGAGTGCTTTTAATTATAATTATATAGTGCTTTATCAGTATGTTTGTGATGCATTATAGATATGGGCGTCATTGAAAGTGTAATAAAAATATTTTTTAAAGAAAATCAAATATCTTATTCCTCCTGCAGGCTTTTATTAAGTCTTCCACTCTTGGGTTTGAGCCTCTCAGCATGTATTGAAGCTAGAAACAAAACAAATGCAGACTTGCTTACTTTCCCTGCATGAATGTGTCATTAATGTTGTAATGAAAGCATTATGAATGATAAAAACCCTCATAAGACACAGCTGACAGTTGATGAACTGTTGATCAAAGTTCCTGTCAGGAAATCACTGTGACAGATTCTCTCAGCAAACCTTGAAAGGATTGTGCAACACGTGAAAAAAAAAATGTTGCAATTACCCATTGTGACTTTCATCTAGTTTTTCTTTCCTCCATCTCCTTTTGTTATTTCCACATGCTGTTCATATAACTTGTTAAACCAAGTTGGCCCCGTATTTTCCTGTGTGACCCCATATCTCTTACCTCAAAGCACCACAGCGTGTCGGCCCCAGCGGGTGCTAATTGCAAAGCAATTACACACCGGGAGAGTCCCGTGTTGGCCGTCACGTCTGCCCAGAATCCCTGTCGCTGCAGAGGATGCCTGTGGGTTACATTGTTAACAGAAAGCAAGTTAATAGCAATTAACTGGTCATGATTACCACTGAATTGTGTTAAAACTCTCAGCAGACATGCTTACATTGGTCTAACATACTATAGTTGCACTTCAGTGTGATACCTTATGTAGTTATACTTATTACCAGGATTTGTATTGCAGATTTAAAGCTGCAACTCACAATTATTTTTAGTATTCTGTTGATTTTGAGCAGCAAAGTCTTACATCTGAGAAGCACAGAGTATAAATAACTTGATATAATTAGCTGATGATTAATTTCCAATCAATTCATCAACTGATTGTTTCAGTATCCTGACCTGTGAGGACAGGACTGGTTCATACACTTCAAATGAACAAAGAGCCAAAGCAGCCCTCACACACCTGAAATTGATGTTGATGTATCACTGACAGGCTATTTTTTATTTATTGCAGTGTGAATAATGACTGGACTATTTCTGAAGTGGTTGCAGGAGGAGCGTGACATTGTTCCCAAATATGGACTCAAAAAGCTGGGACAGAGATATGCTGCTGTTCACTGTGAATGGGATCTGGCAGTGTAGCTCGGAGATGCTACAGAGGTTTAAAGGGGCAGTTCAACCCAAAATCTAGAATACATTCAAGTGCTGTACATTCAAGTTATTTCCTAAAATTCATTTTCAGTCAGGTTAAGAGTACATTTAATTACATTTTGAGGCTTTATCACTAGGGGTGTAATGATACATCCAAAAATGTAAAATATTGACGGATTCACTTTTATTTTGAAATTTCTACTTTATATTTATTGCTCTTTTCAAAAAGAATATATCAATTTTCATCAAAGTATCTGAAAGAGCTCAATACAATTGTCAAATCATATTTTAGTTGCTTTTTGTGAGTTGATATAAATGTAACTTTAGATGTAAATGGAAAGTGATGTCGTCTTATGTCAATCACTGACCTTTGAGTTGAACTAAATCAATATAATATCATATTGTGATGAAACCTGTGATTTTTACACCCCTGGTTATTATATTTTCATGATTATACTATTGAGTACTGCAGGACTTTAAGACCTTAAGGGAGACATCAGAATTGGGCAATTGTGTCCAATATTCCATTATTTTGGTTGACCTCATCTCTTCCTCCTCTATCAGGTCAATGTCTCCTTAAATTACTCAAATGCATACAAATGCAGTTCTATGAATTTTGCTGTGAATATTATCATCCCCCAGAGGGTGAATCCTAATGTTTCGTTGACCTCTTGGCACTGCACAACCATCAGAGTAAAACCACATGCTCTGAAGACACACAGTATCCAAATCAAATAGTTGTAAATGCGTACTCTTGGGGCCGTCAACAGGGCTTGTGATTTTGTAGCTAAAGTCAAAGATGAGTCTCTTTACTCAATATCAAACCAAAAGGTCACTATCAAGCCAGTAAATATTGCTCTGTCCCTGCTGTGAATCAGAAGGAGCGCACAGACTTAATGCTGCAGCACCAAACCTCCCTCAAAAATCAGAGACGCTTACCCAACTTAATGTCATAATCCCTTCCACTTCATCAGAGCTGCAGAACTACCACCATGACGGCTCAGCTCGCTTACCCCGTGGAGAGAACACTCAACCATCCAGCCTCATCAAGTCTATTTATCAGAATGATCTCTTTAAAGTCAGCTCTCCCCATCCCGTCGCCCTACTTAAAGCCATGTCGTGTTAGTGCCCATAGATCGTCTCCCTCATTCACGTCGCCACATCGCTGTGCTTATTCTCTCATTACAGAGCGAGGGGGCATCAACTGTGTCTTCACTGGGATTAATGGGACCGGATACTTTGTCAACATGTATGAACATCTCCATTGGAAAAACTTCCCTGCCATTACATAACCCTCATTTATCAAGCAGCGGTACTTTT
>CAFUXE010001018.1:206483-270404 GCA_903364295.1 Serranus cabrilla | reverse complement strand
ATGGCACATAAATTATAGAACAACAAGTTTCATGCCAGTTGTAAATGGTGATAAAGGGTATTCTGCTACACTCAGGCCATCTATATTTCCTTTTTTTTCTCACTCTCACACACATATTCTGTCTTCACATGAGTGGGATACAAGTTTTACTTCACTGGCTCTGAGTGCAGGAAGATAAGTGGAGATGTGCAGCACTTTATTTCCGTGTCAGGATCCTCTTTTTCCACTTGATTGGCCTTTCATCACACAGCATGTGGTGCAGACAATGAGGCAACAGGAAGTGGAAGCGATGAATGGAATGCATCGGAGAGGAGATGAAGCACAGACATGGGATGAGTGGAGGAATGAGACTTGACTGCTGATGATCTGTGATGAGGCGTCTCACGAGACACAAAAGGAAGACTCGAACCGAAATGCTGCTCCATATTCACTCGTACACCAGTGCAAGTACACTACCTTCACGGCGTATTCAGACAGTGTTCATTCATGCACAATATGACAAAAAACTGAAAGTCCAAGGTATTTCACATGCAAGATGAGAAGAGAGAGAGAGGGCTGGATCATCACTAAACTGCCTGTCAGCTATTTCCCTTCATTTGTTTCCCAGAATGACACAAATCAGGGAAACCTTCATGTGGAAAAACTCTCTTCCTTCCTGTCTTTTCATTTAGTCTACCTTGTCACTGTGTTGGAAAAAAAATCGGTTTAGCAATTCTAAAGCCTTACGTTCAGGTAATCTCTGATACCCCAGTACAGCAGAAGAATGGCAATGTTACAAGCTGTTCTCCTCCTACGTGCTTCTATGTGTCCAACTTTCTGTGTCAACAGTCTGAGGAGAAAAATCAAAATTCAGAAAGTTGGGGGAGTGGAGGGGGGGCAGCTTATTATAACTCCCACTGGAGGATGTTCAAAAGAGCTGCGCTCTGACACCCCATGTGCTGGGTTTGTTGCTCTCTGTTTTAATCTAGCCTAAAGATATATGTTTATCAAAGTGAATTTTCAGTGTCTGTTTTCAAGGCTTTGCAGAAGCTTTCAAATCTCCCAGAATTCAAAGGAGCAGGCCAGAACATGAAATGATGAGCACATCACCAGCCCAAAATCACCGAGATGCAGCAACACAGCGCAACAGCAAGTCGCTAAAGTAATGTGATGACTATGCCTGTATGTTGATATGAAGCCGATGTGCAAGACATTGTGTAGGAAGGAAAAACTACTATCATTGAGAGCTAAATGCTATTTTGTGTCGCTGGGACAAATTTCCCATCTGTTGATGTTGCACACAACAAGTGTTTGAAAAGGCTGCATGCAGACCTATACAATACTTAACATTCCGGTCATTGTGCTGATGTTGAGTTCTCTTGTCATTGTGAAATAAGATGTATCATATGGCAAGTAGGAGTAACATAATTGACTTGCTGCACCAAAAGGAAAAAAAACAAACAAGTCATTGTATCGATGGGTGGCTGGCTAGTTAGTTGGCTAGCTTGCTGAATCTGCCATGATGTCTGGTTACAAAAAATGTTAACTAGTTAGTTATTCCGTTTCCAGAGTTGCCATCTGCTTTCCCGCATATGTGGGGTTGAAGCACAGGCACCATTAAACACAATGCTGCTGCTGGTCATCAGCCAACTGATTAACACATTTTCTGGATCCTCAGACCAACTGAGTAAAACTTTGTCTTTCACCAACGCACAGAAAAGGACAATGCTATCGCCAGATGAGTGAAAAACTTTGTTTAGCTAAGTTTCCGTAACATTAACCAGCTTGAAAGCTTGCTGGAATTAGCAAGGTAGCCAACAGGCTCTCCATCCATCCATCCATCTCCATGTCATTAACAGCGATCGATATTTAGAGACTCCTCCTGGCTCTGGCTGGTTGTTTTCATGCAGGCAGGGAGTTACCTACAAAATCTTTAATCTTTTTGGGAGTTGTGGGCAGCATAAGTAGCCGAGAAACATGTGACCTTATAAAATTGTTAGGAAACAGTATGGAGCAATGTCAGCATTGTTGTTAGTATTGTATTTCTGGCCACCTCACAACACTAAGTCAATTTCCACTTATCTTTTAGCTCCGATTTAGTCTCCACCAACAAGGTCTTTGTCTTAATCTGTCTGCTGCTTGGACAGGTAGCTTGTAGTGGGTGTGTGGGGGGTAGTGTTATATTTGAAACAAGCAGCCTGAAGCAGCTGCACACATGGTTTGTAACAGCAGAGTCACAGCCGATGCAACACATTAGATAAAAAGAAGTGAAAACTCTCCGCAGAGCTGATGGAAACTGCAGTGATAATATTCTGTGGATTCATCACTACAAGCGACACCTTTCACAAGACTAAAAGTCCTTTTATCCATTGTTAATATAAAAATATTGATTGGTTTAGCTTTCAGTAACTTTACCCCAGACACAGTCATCATACATACACACTTACACTTACATACACACGATTAAAAGCCCTGACTGAAAAATATTATTCCTGATTATTTTTGCTGCAAGAGTTACTGTTGGAGTGTTTGGGAACGCCTCAGGATCCCAAAGGAGGTGGTGGAGGGTGGATTTATCTGCACTGCATTGCTGTTACTGTGACTCTAATCTGAATAAGGGCAGGAGTATACATAACTGGCACCTTGACCTTTCAGCACCATGGACAGCAACCTTAAGATGCTTATATGTGGAGATACCTTGGACAGCTCCACAGTGGAGGTAAGCCACGCTATAGGAGGGATTGCGGCTTACAAGGACCCCTGACCTCTGTTCCCTTTGTGTGAAACAGTGCATAAAACCTTCTCTGCTGTGTAGATCATATGTGTGTTTCACTGGTGACTATAATCCTACGGTCAAAGCCTTTTCTCCCTCGGCTCCCCACTGTGCCATCTGCAGCACAGTCCTACTTGGCATTATGGGGTCTTTGTAGAGGCTTTAGAGTCTTTTAATTAACTAATTCCATTTGTAGCACCAGCCTGATCTCAGCATCCTCATTTGTTTATCACAACTAACAAGACTGTGTTTTGTATTTGAACTTGGGACTGTGCCATTTTTTTTCACACTTGGTCACACTTTTATGTTTTTGACAATCCAAACTTGGTTATTACAATTTAACACTTGAGATATATTTTGACTTTTGCAACTTGAGTCTTGTTTAAAAAGAATTTATTAAATAAGTTTCTTTTTGCTTCAGTTGAGATTTCTTTTGAAGAAATAAACAATACTTTCAAGAAGTTTTATTTTGCATGGCTTGGCCCAGATAATAAGCCAAATCTTTTCACCAGTGGTTGAACAATACCACAGTATACAGTACACGCTATTTGTAGGGATCCCAGGTGGCTCCACGCTTTGTTTGATTAATTATCATTTCTTGATTTCGTACTTATGATCTGTAATGAGATTCATGTCTCTTCTGAAATTTGAAGTTCAAAAGAGACGAGACAAAACGTTAGGTTGGAAGTATGCTAAAGCAGTACGTGGAAAACTCCACAAGCTCTGGCCTTGACACACAACCTGCTTCTTATTTATAATAAGAGTGTATATTAAGAGAAAAGTCAGGCATTAAATTTATGTATCATTTGTTTGAAATTATGGCCTTAACCTTGATATTTGACATTGAGATGAACAACAAAAATAATACGCCATAAGATGATCTGACAAAATCTATGATGCTGTTGTGTTCATTGATTCTTTAATACATTCATCATTTTGTTGCTATTTTATTTTTAGTCTGTTATTCTATGTCACTTCTTAAAGAGATGCTTAAATAGTACAGTATGTCTGATAAGTTTTCTCGGTGGCATTTTTGGCCTTCATGCAGACTCCTGACTGACACAGAATTGAAAAAAAATCTTCAAACATCTTTTTGATTAGAAATGTTTATCGGAAACTAATAGAAACACAAATACCAACTATTTTTATTTACTAACACTAGGTTGAATCAGGATCATCAAGTTGCAGTAAAACACAGCACAGTGAACATACAGAAGCCCTGACAGGAAAGTTAGAAAAACCATTGTGGGGATCCATTTTCTCAGTCTGATCTGAATTGTTTTCTCTCCAGTGTTTAGGACTATATGCGGTTGGAAGGTTGACTGTGGTTTCTCAGAGGTTTTACAACCCCACTTTTTCCTCAGAGCATGACATGTCACAGGGAACACACTGCCTTCGACACATCAATAATGTTGTTAATAATTTACTGCTCACAGCAGATAGACACAACTAGGAAATGTGGTTTTAAATCTTTCAGTCTGCACTACAGTCATGTCTACCAACTGGAAGCATATTATTATTTTTGCTTTAGCTTGACAGAGAGAAGCTACTTCAACTGTCAGCCCTGTCTCCTAAAAAGTACTTTCCCATAAAACAAAACTGCATTCTCAATTACACTTCAAGAGAATCATACCACGTCTGTTTGTAACGTGTCACAAAGTCTGTTCTCATCAAAGTCTGTGTAGTGAGGGAAGTCTGCACTCGCACATGTGTAAAACCAAAATTCAATTTGAACAGGGGCACTGTGTAAAACATGAATAAAAACAGAACGCATCAAATTCAGAATTAGTGCATGCATTTTTAAAAAAAAAAGAGAAAGAAGTTTCCCAGTTTGAGCATTTGATACCTTTTCCTTACACTGTATTTAACTGAATATATGTCACAATAGATTTGCAAATGATTGTATTTTTGTCAAATTTGTCAAAAAAAGAAAAACATACTGTAGAAAATACAGTCGAAATAGTGCAGGTATGTAAAGCTAAGTGCCATTAACGCTGAACAGCATTCTCAGGAGCCGAGTAGTGTGGGAACCTCTAACTGCGTCGCTCCAGACGCTTGACCTGCAGCTCCACAGACAACACAAATCAGACAGAAGCTGCCATAGCAACAGGGAACCACCTCTTCCTCGAAACGCCCTCGGGACCACGATAGAAACGGATGAGGAAGGGGGCATGGACATTTTAATGAGAAAGTTTTAATTGCCACATTTGTTTGAGAAAGAGATTTTTAGAGCACTAATTAAAGAGAATTAAAAAAAATATATTGCAGTTGCACGCACACCCTGGGGTGCAGAGAAATGGGAAGTGTTAAAAAAGAAAAGAAAGAAAAGGCAGAGCTTGTTGGAAAGGCCGTGAGGTAGAAGGAGGAGCAGGATTGAAGAGCAGACAGCAGGAGTCAAAGGGAGAAATGGCCGTCGTGCATAGTAGCCGCTCCTCATGGGAAATGATAACGAAGCGAGATGCTATCTAATTATATATCGCTCACCGAATCGATTTGAGCCAAAAACAACAGCAAGTGCAACAGGCGAGAAATCTATTCCCAGCACGGAGCGGAGCGTAAAGGAATCACACAGCAAAATTGAAATCATCAATGACCGTCAGCCTGAGTGGATGCTGGGGTGACTACTGGCAGCCCAGCGGTGATCAGAGCCTTATCCGCACATCTGCTAGACACCAATCTTGTGCAAGAAAAAACGAACAAAAAAAACCTGGAAGCACTCCCAGTCCTTTAGACTGAGGGAGTTTGAGTGTAGAAGCAAAACAAAACCACAGGTAATCCATTATCTCACAGCAAGTTTCTCAGCAATCTACTTTCTTTGGAAGTCGAAAAAATAAGCAACTAGATTTTTCTATACAGAGAATGTGAGAAATAGCTTTTCTGACAACAAAGCATCCGGAAACAGTAACAACATCCATATTTTCCAGTGTTAATTAGCATTGGACCCCATCTACCTGACAGGCCTGTAGGCAAGTATTAAAATATACAATGCTGGGCCGAGGATACGTCTGCTTTAGAAAATCCCTGAGATATTCTGTTTAGGTTAATAGAGTCAGTTGCGTGTGCCAAACATGTATCAAACATGAAGAACAGTCGCTCCCCGAAGCTTTACCGAGAAAGCCACTGTGAGCTGCCGCAGCTGCCTGTGCTCCGACTTTGATGTTTTATTCATTTTCTTGGTTGCTTGTAAATGTGTCTTTTATAGCTATGGAACATGAAGCCTGTGTCTCATGGTGCAGAAGCATATAAAATGGAAAGGTAGGGGTAGAACCAGGCAGGGGCCAGGTAGCTTTTACACAGTGTGCTTGTTTCCTACCATTCTTCTTCCTTTGCTTGTTTTACAGGGTCGGAATCGTCTCGTCTTTATACAAGCTTTTACTTTGCTAGACATCATGGAGAAGGAGTGGGGAAGTAAATAAAGTAACAGAAAAGAGGTACAGTCTGAGAAAAACAGTGCTGTGCTTTTATTGTAAGTTTTGCACCCTGTGTTTAAGTGTGTTCATGACTCAACAGCAACATATAAAACATGAAGCATAAATGCCATTGCTGTTGTTGTTTCTCATGTTAAACAACATGACAGACAACATCCTCTGAACATTATTATGTACCTTTATGTTTATATATTTTAGACTTCCTTTGTAGTGCATCTTTGGTGACAATATTGCAATAAAACAATGCAGTATAGAGCACAGTAATATCATTTTAGAAACATGTCTCAGAACTTTGACCATTTCACAGTTTGTTTTGATCTCATGAAAATATATTTATGAAAGATTGTTCTAACATTTTTTTCATTTGAAAATGTTCAGCATTTGGTTGTACTAATAGACACTCCAAGGAGTCATCTTTTCAATTTCTCTGGAAAGCGACTTATATTTTGTTTTATTCTAAGAGTGTATGTATACTGTCCTCACACATCCCCAGTCCAAATATGATCTCCCCTGTCTTCAAAAACAAAGATGGCGACCAACATAAAGATGGCGACAGCTGTAATCCCAAACTCGATGCTTCCAACAAGCAGTCCACAAACCAGTGGCTGACACCACAGTGACTATGTCCATTAATTATATACAGTCTATGAGTAGACATCTACAGGCACAATATCGTAACTGCTTTGGTTCTGAAAGTCCCCCTCTTCATGCCAATAAGATTCAGCAGTCTGAAAGACATCCATTTCTATTGACTGAATCAAACATAGTTTTTAGGACAAAACTCAACAATAAAAATGTGAGTGTTACATTAAGCTCCATCCATATATTTCTTTTCATCCACTTATCCAGGCCTAGGTTGCAGAGCAGCAGGCTAACCAAGGTATTCCAGACATCCCTCTCCCAAGTAACATTTTTCAGCTTGTCCAGGGAACCCTAAGGCATTCCCAGGCCAGATTGAATATATAATCCCTCCAGAATGTTCTGGGCCGACCCCGGAGCCTCTTACCACCTCTAATGTAAGGCACCCCGGAGGCTTCCTTACCAGATGCCTCAACCACCTCCTGAACCACCTCCGCTCTACTCGGAGCTCCCACGGATGTCTGAGCTCCTCACACTATCTCTATCGGCCAGCCAACCTCGCCCACATTGAGATATACTCTAAAAATGCTGACCTGTCTCTAAAAATTACCAGAACCTAGCCTGCATTTTGCCGTGACCATCTGCAGCCTCCATGCTATTAAAACAGAAGAATTCAAAGAAAACTAGACATATCAGACAGAAAGTGTGGTTTTAACATGCATAGGGATGCCATTTTTTTAAAAATGCATAAAATGTAGGTGCAAACGAGATGCATTAAAGATTCACTAAACGTGCTCCGACTAAACGAGGAGCAGATGTAGTAACTTCTGTCTTCAGCTCCCAGAGACTGTGTGCAGTGATCAGTCTGTGCAGAAAAGATGCGTTTGTTTCACCAAGAGACTTTCTGTCTGCCCACGGAAATGACATTGAGCAGTAATTAGGACCACATTAACACATGTTAGCATTCATAGAGGAGGTGGTGGCGGTTGTTCGAGAAAGACCAGCGAGAGACAGGGAAGATAAGTATAGATGGAGGGAAAACGGAGAAAAGCCACTCCATTTGAGTGATGAAAGAGGTGAAGGGTAAGAGACAGAGCGAGGAGGTGATAGATGGAGGGAGAAGAAGAGCTGATCGCAGACTGCTGATGATGAAAAGCTGCGTTGGGTGTGCAAGTGTGGACCCGTTAATGAAAGGGAAACAGCAGCATGCGTTCCCGTCGTTAGCCCTCATTAGCCCCCTCTCTGGGGGGTCTGTTGCGAACACACTGAGGAGGCGGCGGGATGGAGGGAGACGCGCCACAGACGGAAAGAAGGAGGCGTGGAGTGGAAGGGAAACAAAAGGGGTGGGTGGGGGTGGGAGGTTATTGCAGCTTTGTTGTTGTGTATGTACAGAAAATCTGAACTCAGTCCCACATGCATAAATGTGGAGCTGCTTTGATTTCAGAGCATATACATAAACTGTACCACAATAACTAAATATATATTTATATACATATGAGACATCCTGGTACAGTAGTGTGACTAATTATCTGCTGAAACACTGTATTAGTTGCATGATTACCAAGCTCCTCTATAGCTAATTACAAAGCCTGCTCTTGCCTGACCTCTGCCAGCATGATACATTACTCTACTTCTCCATCTCCCACTCCTTTGCCCCCCCTCCCTCCTCATCTTTTTAAAAGTTCACTTCAACTCCCTTCACTTCAGGGACCTTTTTATACCTTATCTTAACTACCCATAAAATATAGCCATAAAACATATAAAAGGAACATTTTAGCCCTGAAGTCCAAATCAGCATAACCCACTACCCCAGTTAATTAAATGAACTGTGTAATGCGCTGAACGTCTGCTACCTGTTTGGTTGCTGTCTCAAAAGCTTATTTAAACCAAGGCCTACTGCATAAATATAAGATTTTAAGCCAGCCACTGCTATGCATATCCAAATGGTATTAGAGGATATTTTCACTTTGCACTAATTAAAATGCTTTGCTGTTCTTATGAAAGTTAAAATGCAATGCTCGCAAAATATTTTTATTATTTATTTGTAGGTGAGTGCAAGAACAACA
Organism: Serranus cabrilla; assembly: GCA_903364295.1. Lineage (NCBI taxonomy): Eukaryota > Metazoa > Chordata > Actinopteri > Perciformes > Serranidae > Serranus > Serranus cabrilla. The sequence continues at coordinate 261,579 of CAFUXE010001018.1, read as the reverse complement.
CTGAAGTTTTTCCCTTCTTTTTATCAATGAGTGGATTAGGAAACAATGTTGAAATGAAACAGACGTGTCAAACGTCCCACCACCTCTCCAACATAGGAGCAGGACATACCGACATTATCAGAGTTTCAGAGTTTTTCTTCTTTCTTTTTGTGTTTATTTGTAGTCTTTAAATTGTGTTGGTGGCTGTTAGTGTGATTTATTCATGTCTGTACTCATTTAGTGTCGTTTTTCTCTTTGTTGTCTATTTTGTTTTTGGTAATTTCATGTGTCTGTGTTGGGTGAACAGATACCTTGGAAAAAGGTAAAGATTCAAGCAAGGCATCCACCAAGGATAAGTGTCTAAATAATAAAGCCTCTTTCGTCTTTTGTTCTCCCGTCCTCCAAACTGATTTGATATGTTTCTCAAGGTTCAAGTGCTCATTTACTGCGAAGTGTCAGGTCTATTGATGTCACTGATCAAACTTATTTTGGATCAGACAGGGGGAGAAAAAAGAAACCACAGAAAACAAGCGAGACTGATATCTGCTGGAAAGCCTGATGTGCTGATTATGCCAACCTCCCTTTGCTGATATAAACACTGGTCCATACTTACTGCCCTAATGGTTGCCTAATGTTATTTAGTTGGGATCAAAGTGCTACGTTGGCTAAACGTGAAGTGAATTGCCTTTAGGTATTGGTAATGGCTGTTTGACCTGAACCCCTCTGTGAAAAGAAAAAAGACCTCCATGATAAGTGAGCACTTCTGGAGCTGGCGGATTGCCAGGGAAGTATCTCATTGTGCACTGGCAAAGTTCATTGTACAAGCATATTGTCACTCTACATTCAGGACAAGCACCACACTGTAGCAATATATAACAATAACCCACGATCATTTACAGCCCCATATAGGCCTACTGTCAATTAACCCATAGTATACAATGAGTGGACTGTTTCCGACTATTTTCACTTCATATGTTGAAGGTAATTGTTGTGTGATTGCAGATACTATGAAATAAAGCCATTTGGATTCTGGCTAAAAGACACGTCTATACTGATTGATTGAGTCATTGATTTCTTTCCACTTGGGGCCAAAATAAAGACTTCACAGCTGGTGTCTTACTTTTGCAGAGTCACACAACTGTCTACTTGAAATGTTCCCAAAGTTTTGTTTGGAAAATCAGTCTAGCAACAATAGCCATCTCACAGATAACACAAATACATAAAATTTGCCCCAGTGGTTAAAGTGGGAACTGCAAATTCACTGTTTGGCAAAGACTTTTCCCCTTTAACAGAACATCCATTAAAGCTTTAAAACCACAGAAATACAATGAGAGCAGTTAGGGACATCGAACTGTTCGTTGTGGTCATTTGATTCGTTTAAAAGAAAATAGCAATCGTTGTTAGTTGTTGTGGTTTAGCAGTGTAGAATGACAGCATCGTGCAATTAGCAGGCCAGCTAACAAGCAGATGGCTGGCTTGTTCCACAGTACTTTATTGCTGCACTAGTTACAGAAATTGAGCTAAAAAAAAAGTTGTCACTAATCTTGCGATAGCGTTGTGCTCTACTGTGCAGTGAAAACAGTGTGTTACAAAGCATTAAGTTGATACATTTTACTAATTTAGTGACTGGCTCTCCATGCTCTCCAACTGCAAAACCTCACTGCAGTGATTTCACGACTTGCCACAAGCTGGTTTATACATACAGACATTTACAAAAGCAAAAGCTACAAAAGCTAGCCCACCACATTGGTCACTGTTCTTTGTAATGGCTATGGTACATGTAATGGCTGCTGCTGTGACAATTCTGCTATGTTCATTTAAATGTGAATACTCTTTCTACTCTCATTCTATTTCTAAAACTAAGAATAAATCTTAAATATCATAAATTTACTCGACTTAGATACATTTATATACATATGGCTTCACCATCAACTGTTCATTCAGTGTGATGTTCTCTTTCCAACATACTTTGCTTTTATATATAGTCAGATCTTTTTTTTTTAATTAACACTCAAACTGTAAGAAGTGTTAACTTGTAAAAGACACAAAAAGCCTTTTCAACATATCTTACTTTAACTAATTGCATCATATTAGTTCAGACAGAGTCCTTGTGGCCATCTGAAGTATGAGCCATCACGGTGTTCCATCTGCAAGCTGACTGGTGTGTTGGATGTTTCCAAAAACCCTGAACAATTATAGATGCTTTATTCAATGAGAGAACACTAAATAAATCTTGTGAATCTGACAAACAAGCACAAACAGCAGAGGTTTTCTCTACATCAAACCTGTAGACTTCAGCGTCCCAAGTTTATGGAGTGCAAATCATCAGGAGTGTGGGAGCAGAACTAAAGTGTGAGGACAGCCTGTTCCCATCAATCCTTTGTGTCTTTGTACAAAAAGACCACAATTCTGGTTGCAAAAACCTCATGAATAGAACAGGTTTTGTATGGAAGCATATAGTGTGGCAGAGTGCTACTCTGAAAAATGGGGAGAAATAATCATAAGAGTGATAGAGTGATAGTTCCTCAGTGAGAACTTTACTTGAAATATATTGCAAAAGCATAACAATTTTTACATTTGCACATCTACAGGAAATGTATCTTTTTATAGAGAGTGCATACCCTATTTAAGTTATAATAATACACATTATATTCCCCCGAGACAAAATTCTACATTTTCAACTATAGCCGTCAAGGGAAAAGTAGCTTTAGCTTCAGTTAACTCAAATAACTCAGACTCTGCATAAAACCTATTAGACAAAAAATAAACTACATGACCACATTTGCACATGTGAATTTACAGGAGACACAAAGGAAGCTGCACTCAGTGCTCACACAAATATGTCTACATTCGACAAAACGTAACCAACTTAAAACCTTAAAATGTTCCATCAACACTTTTACAGTGTCTATCGCCATCATGCCTGAAACATTAGGAGAAATAATTGAGAGTGATTTCTTCAGTGAGAACTTTACTCAAATTAGGAAAATAAATAGACACCAAGCCGCAACCATTGAAAAATGAAGCCAAAAAAAAAAAGCTTGTTGTATGGCCACTTGTATATGGCTGAGCGTGTATGGTCAATGCTATTTTGTGGCCAATTTATTACAAGACTAGTTAATGGTAGTGTTTATGATGTGAATATTTTAGATATTAATGGTTAGTATGCGGGCCACACGGTGGGGTAGTGGTTAGCACTCTTGCCTCACAGCAAGAGGGTTGCGGGTTCGATCCTTCTGTGTGGAGTTTGCATGTTCTCCCCGTGTGTGCATGGGTTCTCTCCGGCTTCCTCCCACAGTCCGAAAACATGCAGCTTAGGTCAAACAGGTGACTCTAAATTGCCCGTAGGTGTGAGTGAGCGTGTGGATGGTTGTCTGTCTATATGTGTCAGCCTTGTGACAGACTGGCGTCCTGTCCAGGGTGTACCCCGCCTCTCGCCCAATGCAGCTGGGATCGGCTCCAGCCCCCCCGTGACCCGGGTTAAGCCGGATAAGCGGTTACAGAAGATGAGTGAATGGATGGTTAGTATGCCTTTTCCCACTAATGCAAACAAGTAATAATCAGCTTAATGATATAATAACAGGAACAGTAGCGCTTTTGCACCAGTCAGACAAACAGCCACATACACACTCATGTGCAGGGCTGCCCTCAGCAGTCAGCCAACAATCCAGGATAAAGGTTAAAATTTAATGGTTTTGAAGCAGTTTTAATCAATTGTATGGTTTTAGTCAATCGTATACACACAAATGTTTCACTTAATGCCTGTCTGGTGTTTGCTCTCCATTATGAAAATGTCAGCAAGCTGTGGTGGTGATTGCTCTAATTTTTAAAGGGGCAAGCTGATTTGATTGGCCGTGATTGATGCCAGCCCCTAATACACCCACAGACACTTCAGTGAACCCCTTTAAACTTAAGTGCCCCAGTGATACATGTGGTTGCATAATTACCAAAAAATCTGCATCAGTTTGCACTTTGACGGGCAAAAAAAAGCCCAGACCCTGTTTAACAAGATCACTCCTTTCAGCCATTGAATCATGACTGCCTTCTCTTGGGTGCTAATGAAATTGGTAGCCATTTAGAGAGCCAGTTTATGTGATCAGCCATTTCTGTGATCTACTTCCTAAGCTGCAAACAGATAAAGGGGAGGCTCGTCTTTACCTCTTCTCCTTCGACTCATTCTGCCAATCTGTCTCTTCCTCAAAGCTCTCTACCCCTCACAAGCTTAGTGGCTTTGGCTGCAGCCGTGGCTCTGGGTGATTTTATCACGTAAAAAGAGGAGAGATTTTCATCTTCTAGTTTTCACAGGTTTCAGATATAACAAGGTAGGATGTGGATGTGGGTAGTATAGAGGGCCACAGATAGACAGGCAGTGACAGAAAACAGGGGAAGGCAAATGAGATGTGGATCGTGAGAGGAGTCAAATGGGATAAAGTGGAGGAAAGAAAGACCAGAAGATGGGTCAGAAATTGACTTGGTGTGTGGGCTACAGTTAGTTGAGGAATGGAATTAGCATGTGGTGTATGTGAACAAGGTTATGGGAGAGAGACAAGAAGACAAAAGAGAGAGAGAGAGAGAAATGAGAAATCCCTGCAGGTACGTGAAGCCACCAGGGAGCATTGCCTGGAGGAGCGAGGATAAAAAAAAAGGTGATTGACATTCACTTTAATCCACAACTCACCACATGTCATCCAATTTTTACACCTGAAACACGAAAAAGAGCTATAGAGTACCGGCAGACAATGAAAGTGGACAGCAGGGAGCAGAAAAAAGAAAGAAAGAGGGAGGGAGAATGATAGAGAGAGACTTAATTCCTCAGACTGGCTGACATACAGAGAGAAATTGCAGGAGAATAAAGAAATGTGAGACTATTTGGGATTTAAAGCAATGTGCAGGAGATTAGAGATCTATGAAAAAAAGCATGAATGGAGGAAAAACAAAAAAGTTGCCAACAGGAGGTGGGCATAAGTCATCTAAGTGCAGGGTGAAACCAAAAAAGAACAGCAAACTAGTGGTTACAGAGCCGCTAAAGACCAGTGCGGCCCATTGTGCACAGTAATTATTTCGCTGCTAATGATGCTAACGCTATCAGGGAAACTCCATTGTGTTTAATTTAGGACATCAGAGAGCAAATAGGAGGCGTCGTGCTGATGCTGTAGATAAGCCACTGAGGAAAACAAAGGAGTGAGACTACCGCACGGTTCATCTCAAACAGAGAGAAACTAAATCAATATTCCAGGTTACAGTCCCCCGGGACACGTTTAAATAAGGGATAATGTACAGCGAGCGGGTTATTATCGTGAAAAGAACCCCGACAGGGTGATAGAGGAGCATGTCTAATCTTGTCAATGCAGAAAAAAAACACCTGGCAATCACCTCGGACAGCTCAGTTAAAAACAATGGATTGAAAGTTTTGTCCTCACCAAATTAGAAAGATATTCCATGTTGTTTTCTCATGGAGGAACGGAAAGTTTTTCATCACAACTGACATTAAGTTTACTGGACTTCTTTCTGCCAATTGATAGGGTTGAACGTGGTCCTCCAGAGTCTTTGATCAGAACTACATCTGGAAAATGGTGGATTGCTCCCTCCGAGTTGGGAGTGAGATATTGCCCCAAGCAAGGAGTTCAGATAACTTGGGGTATTGTTCATGAGTGAAGGAAAAATGGAGCATGTGAAGGAAAGAAGTGTGATGTGGGCATTCTACCAGACCATTGTGATGAAGAAGGGAGCCGAGCCAAAAGGCAAAGCTCTCGATTTACTGGTCCATATGTTCCTACCCCCACTTATGGTCATTACATTTGGGCTTAAGCCTCCTCCATAGGGTGGCTGTGCTCAGCCTTAGAAACAGGGTGAGGAGCTCAGACATCTGGAGGGAACAGAGATTCACCTTTGTGTCAAAAGGAGCCAGTTAAGGTGGTTCCGGCATCTAACTGGATGTCTCCTGGGCAGGTTCAACTGGTAAAGAAGCCCTGAAGTAGACACAGAACACGCTGGAAAAACTACATATCTCGTTTGGCCTGGGAGAACTGCAGGGTTCCCTTTGGAAGGGCTGAATACTATTGCTGGGGAGAGGGATGTCTAAAAAACCTTGCCTAGCCTGCTGCCCCCTGTATGTGGCCCCACATGAAAAGGAGATGGATGGATGATGGAGGGGTGGATTGAAGGATGGTCCTCAAGAGTCTATGGTCAGAACTACGTCCCTCAAAACCCTCCATCTAAACCTAGCTGGGCAGGTGGGTTTTAAGAGGTCCATGTTCATACTGATCTGAATCAGAGTTGTATAAATGCTCTTCTGAAATAAAAAATTGTAAAATGTATGCATGAATTTACCCAAAAGAATCCAACATTAAACAAAGCCATGTCATAAAACAGACATTTTCTCATTCAGTAGAGGAATTCAAAATACTTCTCTAGAGACAAACTTTGCACAAATACAAGTCAGTATATTTGAGGTAAGTCAATTTAAGAGACATGAACAGAAGAAAAACACACGTTTGAGTGGAGGGAGGCTTTAATATTGAGGGATTTCCAAACTGAACCATCACAGATTCAAATCAGTGACTGATACAATATGTGCTGCAAATTCCAGGGCTCTGAGTTCACTTAATGTTTATCCAAACAACATGCTCATAAATACCAAACAAGCAGTCGACTTCATGCTATAGTAAACAGGGCACTATCACTAATGGTAGCCTAGATTTGCCCATTAATGATTTACCTTAACTTTTACCTATACTGTGCAGTTCCACATATGGCCTCACCATCAATTTTTCATACAGTGTGATGTTCTCTCTCCAACGCTCTTTGCTTTTATATATAGTCAGAAAACTTCTTTATTTAACAGCTGAAACTGTAAGAAGTGGTTACTTGTAAACTTGCCCAGTCTTTGTTGAGGAAGCAAAAGGGCCAAAGGTAAACAGTGTGCTGTAAGTGAGATTTTGATTCTTTTTCATTTTCCTCTGATTCACTTCCAAATTAGGTGAAGACCTTGAACGGTTCTTGCCTTTTCTTCTGGCTGAATTGGCTGCGTTCGTTTACAATGCAAACGCTGCTCTCCCTTTCTCTCCCTTCACTCCTTCAGTTGTGACCCTTGTTGCAGAAGCTTTTTCTCTAATTAAAAGAGGAGAGGAGCTGCCAAGCAACTGTGGGTGAAACTGCAGACCGCTGAGCTTTCCAGGCACAAACACAAACACATACACACACACACACGTGCAACAGATTGCACATCGACACCTTCAAACAAATCTGTTTCCAAGACATGTCGCCCCTGACAAATCACTTCACCCGACCTGTCTGCATAGCCTATGTGCACTGTATCCCCTATGGAGAAGACTGATAAGAGTTGAATTCCATCACTGCTTCCTCCTTGCCTCAGGCAGCGTAGCCATGGTGAATTGTGTGCTGTTTTATCTCGTTAGCGAGCTAGCTGTATCCACTGTACAGTGCAGTAGCTATATTAGACTAAAGATATGCAGCGAGGGTGCAGAGGTTCAACTAAGATGCTTTAAAACTATGACATATTGCATCAAGGATCACTTGAATTATCAAAAATGCACACATCTACTGACGAAATTGGCCAATAACCTTTTGGCTTTTACACTCATCCTCTTAGAGATCGATTGATTTTTTTGTGGGTGTAAAAATAATAAACACATGTTAGCAAAGCCATCTAAACTCAAGATCATTCTGGAGTGTGCTCAGTCATGTAATTGTGGCTTTTTAATTTTTTCCTCTACAACACTTCAATTACTTATCTGATGTCTGTATTAGCTTCAACTTTTTAATAAAAGGCTTTAGAATGACTACACAATGTTCACTGAGGTGTCAAGACTGAACTTTGAACCTCAACAGCACGTTTCATAGAGCAGGTTTATAACTCATCCCTCCGTTGAGTGTGATAGTTGGCTAGTGACGCAAGGACTCGCAGCAGGCCTACGCGAGTGTGAGACAGCGTGGTAGAAGTGTTTCAATTGGAAGAAGTGGATAGATGAGACTTGAATTATACTTTACGAGTTGTGTGAAGGTTTAAATGGTTGTTTTGATATAGTTTTGCTGTTGTGAATGCAGCCCACATCTACTTCAACTCATCAAGGACTTACTCCATTTTTAGAATCATTGTTCACCATGGAGGCATGTGATAAAACACATTCTCTTCAAGAATTCAAGGACGGAGTGATATACAATGGATGTTTTTTCTCTGATGGATTTGTGATAAGAAAGTGAACTAAGGAAAAATGCTAAAAGTTACATGTACAAGTGCTAGACATTCATTTCAATCTTGCATATCCTGATTCCACATGATGCCGTTATGTAGCAGCAGTACAATGAGAATCACTGACCTGTTTTTCATGCCTTTAAAGCCCTTTTAAATGACAGAATGTGGTTCAGTTGCAAAGGTCTATTTTCCTGTCAGACCACTTATATATAAGTTTATTGTTATCAGCAGGATAAACCACTTGAGGCCAAAGGAAAACTCCTTACTCCAGCTTTAATACCAGTGATGCCACAAATATATCAGACAACATGTAAAGCATCATTCAAGTTTAATTCAAGTGTCCCAAGACTTTCGCAGCTGGCAAATCTGAGGATACGGATGATTATGATAATATGTTGAGCAGCCGTCAGTGAGGGGAAGCACTGACATCTGATTAAAGACTGGCCTGGATTTGGGCTGAATTATTTAGACGAACATAGCGATGGAGACACAGAGGACGAGCGAGGGGGAGAATGAGATAAAGGGAAGGGGAAAGATAGTTCAGCAAAGGCTCAGCCACCCAAGGGACCACGATCACATAACCACCCTCGTTCATATGTGGGCGTGTGTGGTCGTTCACGCATGTAAACCCATTCTTCATTCTATTCATTCCCAGCTTGTTAAACTAAGCAAGCACAATTCCTGGACACTGACTTTTCAGAATCAAACAAAGAAATGGTCTCACTTCCTCAGTATCGGCCTCTCGTGTCAACAGTGCCGATGGCTAAGAGATTAAAGGACCCTCCAGACAGCCCTTTTTCCACACTCTGACTATTTTGGGGGACAAACTAATCCCTATAAATCTTATCAAGGATATGTGAGAAACCCAACCATATGTGGAGGAGATTAGTGTGGAGTTTTGGCCTTTTTCTCGATTTTCTCCACTTCAGATAACAGGGGTGTCGGACACGCACACGGACACGCGCTTCGCAAACACACAATCAATTCCCACATTTACCATTGTTTTCTTTGAAACTTTGAAAGGTGATAAAAGGCCCCGTTCAATGCTTAGGATTGATAAGGATTTTGTTGAAACACACTCCCGAGCACACAAACATTTGCTGGTGCACATCCCGCTGCTTAGCCCTAACTCCTCTGTTTAGCCCCGCTTCCCATGCTCCGCACCTCGAGGTTGGCTTGGTTTTTTGGTTGCTTTGCTCTCTCGGCTCACATCGTGTCATCCCTCATTACCTCCGAATGCCAATTAAAAAGAATCCAATCTACGGAGGCCTTTTGAAGTATAGAAATGGAAAAAATGAGCCTTGATACAAAGAGACAAAAGACGAGCAAAAGAATGAGAAGTGAGGGAAAGAGCAGCAGAAAGTCAGATGTGTGGAGAGAAAGAAAAGTGGAAGCTGTGGGGAGAGACGTATAGACTGAGCAAACGGGCGCTTTGAAAATGAGACAAAAAGGAAGAAGTTGAGAAGTAGATTATGGGTGTTCTGATTTGATTTCTATGGCAGATATAATGATGGTTAGTTTTCTATTCATCTTCCTGGCTCAGTGGGAGCACAGTAGGCAAATCGGGTTTTAGGATCTGGCCAGTGGGCAATGAGGAGGGCTATTAAAGGATCATTACCATCTCCTGCCATTACCGAGCTGTTGCTCCGGAGGAATTACCTTGGTAATGAGACCAACCTGAAACTGACTGCCCGCGGCAAGCCCGACGTACATTACATGGAAACACATACTCATAGACACACTGTTTGGATTGATAGAGTTAAGTTTCCCACCTATTCAGGACTGCACGTTAGTGCCAGTGCATGTGCATAGACACCCACATTTGTAACAAACACATCAACTTGTGCTTGTAAAGATGCGTAGGCGTCTAATTAATCCTTTTGACAGTTACTTGTTCATCTGCTTGACATTACCGGATGCCACTTGTTTTCATTTTCCCCCTCTCACTGGTGTGTGTGTGTGTGTGTGTGTGTGTGTGTGTGTGTCCAAGTGTTGGCTCCCTTTCACGAGGTGAAATGCTCTCTGACACTGTGACTCCTGTGTGCACTCTGGAACTGCTGAGCTTTGAGCACTCATTAACCTGAAATGCCATCTTAGAGACACATATGCTCTCTGACAGCAGCAAAACCTTCCCACTGTTGTTCCATGGCGTAATGGAACCATCCAAGCATCATGCTAGCTCATGGAGAAACGCTTGTGTTGTGGCTGATTTAAGTGCTCTATTTTCACAATTGCGGCTTTATTTGAAATTAAAGTCAGAGTGAATGAAAGTCTGTCTTAAAGAGGCATTCCATTCCACAGAACAGGTTGTATCAAAGTTAAGTACTGGTATTTTTAAAGGAGGAGCGTGGGGTGAAAATGAGCACTTCACACACTTGAGACCAGGTGTACACATGGTTTTAGCTAAAATAGCTGCAGGTGATGTGATAAGAAGAGATTAAATATAATTGGAGAGACGGGTAACATTGTTTTTAAGCTGTTTGCCACTTTGAATGTGAATTTTTGTAGGCTGCACAGCATTCTGTGCAAAGAGTCAATAATGGGCCATTATTCTTAAGGTATACTATTAAATAAGTGAGGAAAAAAAATGTATAAACTCAAAATACCTCTGAATCATCAATTTTAAAGTACTACAATTAAGGGATGCTAGGAATGATGCATCGCGAAACAGTTAAAAATCAATACAGATGTCGAGAGAAATGAAATGCGATACCTTTTTTCAACAGCACAGGACACAATCTACTTTTTATTTCACTTGTTACACTTACAGAGACAGAGGGCATTTCAGCCCCGTCCAGGGGGAGGGACAAAGTACAAATGTGATTTTAAACAATAAGCGACAAATCCTGCATAGTATAACTTTAAATCATTCACAAGTGATGAATTTAATCACTTTGTATTTACAGTTGAATCATCATCACCATGTTAATTGTTTTATTTGATCCTGAATTGTGAAGTAATTCAACTTTGTAAAGTTGGTTTTAAGAATGACTGATTGATTTATTGATTTATTGACAATTTTATAATAAGGATGGTTGAAAGTTTTCCTACAATGATGGTTTGCAGAAATGTGGTGAATAAATGTTACGGATGTTACAAATAGCCACAGCAGTGTGTAATTACAGCTGTTCTGGCACTGTTGGAGAAACTCACCAATGTGACACGGTCGATGAAATTGCACTTCTTCTTTGCTGTATTTCTTATTGACAGGTTTGAATTAATGGTTCTTTGCGAGTGTTTGATGGTTGAGGAAGAAGGCCTGTGCATGTGCGCACAGTTCAGCAATGCTCAAGATTAATCGGGCCTACGTGCGGCTTTCTAAATTTGACAAAAAAGAATGCTGTGTTTGTGTGAACACACAGCTTTAGTCATAACTGTACTTTTTTCCCTCCGGTCTGGACAATGGTTGTTACTGCAAGGAATAGCTGCTATGTTGGATTCTACTGGATTCCAATGTTTCCACTGTTTCACAGTGGGAAAACAAATATCAAAATGTCCACAGAAACCACTCAAATCAGCCCTGCAGCATAATACACTACCTCACTGTCCATCTGCAACCTTAGTGTGCTCTAAACCATCAGGAAGCACACTCAGCATATAGATTGGCAGCAGAGAAGTAGGACTTTTTCCTGCTGTCACCACGGGCGTCCATACTGTTTTTTATTCAAAACAAAAGCAGAAAGTTCTTATAACCAATTTTCAAGCCTAGAGGGGGAGTAGTGTTTGATATTCTCAAGGCACATTTTGGGTGGAGTATCACTTTAATCACATGAGAGTCACTGTACAGACTCATGCTGGTATATAAGCAATTACTAATAAGTTGCAGATAAAGGAGGAAGGTGAGAGCACATATTCACTTTACACTGGGTTTGATATGAAAGCTGTCCCAATGATGTTGTGTTTGTAACCATAAAGATAGCTGCTGGAACCTGAGCTCCTGTAATGATCAACTTAACATATAAAAGAGGACGCACACACGCACACGCACACACACTAATACTCACAGTACCTTTCCAAGGGCAGAGCCCATTCCAGCTTTACGAGGAACCTAAAGACACGCTTCGGGCAGCTAGGGCTTTGGCCAAAAAGGCTTTATAGCATCATAAACACAGTTATACCCCATCTCACCAACATAAATACATGCTGGAGAGTTACCAAGAGGACGGCTTGAAGTCACGCCCGCTCTCAGAGGAGAGAGACGGTATTCCAATGAGGAAATTAAGACAAGATGCCTGATGGTACTGTACTGATTTAGGGCAATAGCATCGAAATGAGTCACAAAGTCTGTTTACATTAACATTTCCATGTGACGATCTTTCATCACTGATCAGACAGCATCATTAATGCTTATTAGATCTTGTTGGTGTTGCTTGAAACTTCCTCACATTCATCCCTGAGTGGCACTACATCTGCTCCTCCCTGCCACTGTGTCACCTACTGCTGAGTAATCTGGATATCATTCAACGGTTACGTGACAAAAAAGCCAACAAATGCAACAAATATGGATGAGCAGCGCCTGTGTGGACAGCATGTGCTTTTCTTGTTCACTTAGTGGAGCCCAGCTCTGCCTCTCTAATTAGAAACCCTCCCTGTGATAACAGGGTGTTAAGCAGAAGTGTCAGGTGGGTTAAGGACAGGGAGGTAAAGGAAAGGGTGGTGCGTTAGCTTCAGGACGACACCAGTCTGTGCTATAAAGAGTGCATCTGCACATCAAAGAGTAGCAGTTAAAAAGGGGAATCACTAGACCAAACACACACTACCAGAATTGCATGGAAGATTATGTACACGTGTCCAGACGGGCTGCTTTCATGAACAATTTGTATGATTTCTGATGAAAATGAATGCACTGACATTTCAAAGCTTTGCTCCAAAATGTGTCAAGTGATGTAATTTTTAAAGCCACATGGGTCCAAATAAAGCAGTGGATTGATCAAACAACCCAGAGCCATTAACAATGGACATTGGTTTGTGTCTCAAGTGACTTTGTGGCGGAGGTGACGTGTATAAGCAAAAGGTGATGTGAGGATACAGAGTATAAAGAACAACAAGGTCTACTTAGGGTGGGTTGGAGGGTCAAACAAAGACAGGAATTTCACCCAGGAGAACACAGTGTGTGTCATGTGTACAACCAAGTAACCACTGTTATTTGAAGTAACTTAACTTCCGTGTGTCACACTTTACATCACCAAATAACTACCTCACTTCTGGCAGTCATATGCCTTTATTTGTCTTTTGTAGCACCTAACCAGGAACATTTGCCCTAACCTTAGGAAAGCAGTTCTGAACCAAACAAAACTGCATCAGTTTCACAACATTAACAGTATGTTTTAAACAACAATCATTACGTTTACACAGGGGAAAGGGCACTGATTGAGAAAATACTTCAACACTATATATGTGGTCCTAGTTTGAAGGACTTGTGCAACATAACAAAACTGCAGACAAAGAAGCTGCTCACCTCATGAGGCAACATGTTCATGTTTGTATTTTACATAAAATGTGTTTAGAAATGTGTCTGCTTTAAATGACGAGAATTTCTTCTCTAATGGGAGAAAAGTCCACAAACTTGAGAAGCTTTGATTGGCAGTTTTGCTTGATGAATTAATGAACTGTAAAAAAAATATTGTTGAATTGTTTTCTGTTGATTGACAGATCAGCTAATCAGTTGTGTATTTTTATTGCAGGTCTTTTATATACATGACATCTGCCACTGGACCCATCCGAGTCCATGTCTATAAAAAGGGGAAGCAGTGCCTAATGAAGAATCTACAGTCTGACCTGGATTTGGCTTCTTTTACATAAGCAACACTCATTTTCTCTCTTTCACTGCCGCTGAGTGTCTGTCTCCCTCTCCCTTCCTGAGACGCACTAACACTAAGGCAGAGATTTCCATACACACAATGGACAAAAGGGATGAGCGCAGGGTGGAGGGAGGTTCCGTTGCTTCTCAGAAGCAGACCGAGACAGAGATCACCAGTCTGTCAGTGTGAAACCAGCCATTCAGTCTGAGAGGCATCGAGCATGATAATCCCAAAGGAGGGCAGAGGTGTATGGGTGTGTGTAGAGGGGTAAAACGGTGTGTGTGTGTGCGTTCTACTCAGCAGACAGGTTTATATGATTACGTGCAAATATGCACATGGGAATTATATCTGCATGCGAGATATGCGGGTCAAAACCTGAGTATAATGAGTTTGGCATATGTGTGTGTGTGTATGTGTGTTAGCTTGAATGCATGGCAGACAGTTTGTAAGCAGCATGTGTGAAAACGTGCAAATAGGGTGATGAGTTTGCACAGGTAGAGAATGTTGTGTGCTTGAACACAATGTGATCTGTGCTTGATGTTTCCTCTTGCTAAACCAGCAGGCTAGAGAGTGAAAACCTGCCACCATCAGCCTAATCCACCAACACTTTCCCCAACTTTTCAAGAAATAATATTTTAAGTTTCTAAGCCCCCCTCGCTCTGCAATGCACTAGTGGTATGGATCTAGAGAGGGAAATTGGATTCCTGTAGCGCTTATGAATTCAAGTGAACATGACCAGCTTATACATCTCCAAAAGCCCTCAAGAGCATGACTGCCGGATGCTTCCACGGTTGGAAAGAAAAGAGTCACCTGGCATGTTTGGAATAGGAGATGTCCTTGTGAATATCTCCCTCCTTCTCTTGCTCTTTATCTCTCTCGTGCTCCACAAGAGAGAAGAGCAGGTGTGTTGTATTGCTCAAACACGAGAAAGCGCGTGGAGCGCAGAGGTGTGGATTGTTTGCTCTCTCTCCCTCTCCGCGTGCCTTCCAGCCATGCAGATAGTGAGTCCCCGTGATGGCAGGAAAAGCGGAAAAAGGCTGTTTGTGACATAAGCACTGATCAACACCACCACCGCCGCTGCTGCCGCATCATCCCATCCTCCCTCCCTCTCTTTAAGCCCTGTGGTTCCTTTACTCACCCTGTTTTTACCTTTTGCCTGTCTGGGATGCTTGTTGTTTTAGTGCATAGCAGATGTTTGGCTTACATCTGATGGCTACAGAATACTAACATGGTTATCTACTCAGTGTTTAAATCCAAAAACAAGAGTTTGACTCCAAGCTAAAACCATATTATAATAGCTTTCTCCTTTTTGAACAGCCAAAGATTTGTGTCCTCTAAGTGTTGCCTTTATTTGTATGGAAATTGAAGCACTATCATCCTAAAGCCTCTCATTCTGCAGGCCCTTCACCTTGATCTGATAAAACTGAATCAAACATTTGCAAGCACACCTCCTTGCAAACATTTGATCCGACCCGTTTTTTTGGTTTTCACATAAGATTTGCTTGGATGGGAAATGCAGTACAAGATAAGGAAGCCTTGTTAGACTGTAAGGATGCTTTTCACTTGACTGTGTAGGGAAAGTGGGAACAGTGCCATCTAGTGAGATGTATGTATATGCATGGTGTTTAAAGGATCACAGCTCTTCTTTAAATCTGCTTTAAAAGGGAAAAAATAAATAAAGTTTTTCTCATATTCAGATCCTTTACAAATACTCAAAGACCTGACAAAGAGAAAAAAGCACTTGAACACAGTCACAATGAGGCAATGAATGCAGCTTAGCAACAGCTGCCCTGAAGCCAAACATCCCAGTGTGACTCGATACAGACATAATGTTAACAATGTGTGTTTCTTGGTAATCTAATTGCTCTTGTGACCCAGACTGGCCACCTCGTTAATACCCCCCCAGCAGAACCCAGCAGGGTAGTTCATCCTTAAGGTCACTAATCTAATATGCTCCTGATAACTTCGTCTTGACCCCTGACCCCTGATTGATTGGTTTAAGTATGAGACACACTTTTGGGAGAGGTGTTGTCATCAATAAAGCTGACAGGCAGAAAATCAGCCGGAAGCAAAAGGGGGGATTGGGGAACCGACCAATAAGTTATTTCAGCAATCAAAAATAATCACTCAGACATCTCCTGGTTTAGTGAAAAACAAGACGGACTAGTTTAAGAGGTTCCCCCCAAGGCAAACAATGCTCCTCTTAGTGACAGGGTGTTGAATAATGTGAGGAGAGAGTGATGAGGGTGTGATCCAGGGTCAAGGATGGATATTTGTGCTGTGCCAGTCCGGGTGTGGATAATGGGTAGTGAGAAGTCAAGAACCATTTAACTTGCACTCCCATTCGCCCAATTTAAGACCTCCATTTAGATTTTGTCTTTTGGGGCTACTTAAGATAATTCTCCCGTAATTGAAATGGACCGCTTCAAATTGAAAAGCCATTACAATCTTTTAGAAATGATATCTTCCAAATACACTGAAAGAAGGATTTGATACCTTGATTAAAGGGGGCCTGATGTTTTCTTATTATTTTTCAAATATATATAATGTTACGATGTTAGATGTTCATGTTGACAAAGGTTGTAAAGAAGTAAACGTACGTTAAAGTAATCCATGTGAGCAAAATCCTCAGACCGTTCAACACTGTCTGTTTCAAACAGTTCTTTGTTGGAGCTTCTATACATGGTCAACAGATCGCCCAGTTACTGCAATGTTTAAATTACATACACTGCTATATGCTTTCGGTGCTGATGTAGTTAATTTCTCTGCAATTTCTGATCAGATTTCTGCTTGGAACATTTTCGACCGAGTAGCAAAGTGCCACTATACAGCCATTACAGTACCTCCGCTGCTACATGTGTTACACACTAGGGAAACCTGTAATCTTGGCTGTGTTGGTAATTACTCCCCAATATCAGATTACATTTCTGCTGGAACATGTTTGAGTGAGTGGTTTTGAGGCTTTTATGGACGCTTTTCACAGCAGACATTTTGACTCAGCGTAGTAGGTTAAACAGGTGAAAGTCATTTTGTTGTGCCAGTAAGCCATGATAGTGAGTCGCCACACACAATACCAACACCCTCCAACTGGCTCACCAAATATGGAATATGGCCATCAACACCACCAGTGAATTTACAACTATGACAACCCAAGTTATGAAAAAAGGGTTTAAAAAAGTATGTTTCATTACAGACTGATGGTACAGAGACACAGAGAGCACACATGTGAGAGACCGTAGATGCCGACAGACTTTTTTGAGAAGAGGGCTCAAAGGGACAGGCATTAAAACAGAACATTTCAGACAGAGGGTGAGTAGAGGTGCAGCAATCATGGGCTGTATTTAAACGTTTAGAACATTATAGCATGTAAACATGTTTTGATAGAAACCCAGAATACTAAAAATACTAAAAATGAGTGTAGCAATAGGACCCCTTTAACTGAACAGAATGTGTTAGAAAAAATGAAATAAACAGGTGTGGATATTCCTCTTTTGATAGTGATAACATCACATGTGAGGGCTACAATTACACTACATTTAATATTTTTTTTTTAAAGAGTCCAACTGAAATGATCCCCACAAGATTCAGACATCCACACACAAAAAGAGATGATTATCAGTGAGATAAGCTACGATGCATCACATCTCTCTATCCGTCATGACTCCAGATATCACAAAAGCTTCACGTGTGACTTTAAGATAAGATGCGTATATGGAGAAATATCAAATACAAAATGTATGCTTTTAGGGATTTTCACCATCTTTGAGCGCTTACTCTTTCAAACTGTTTGCGTTTAGCATAACCCATGCAAAACAACGAGAATGAAATCCTTTTGAATCGAGAGGAAATCACATCAAGGCTTACTGCTCTTACATGGTGAAGTGTGTGATTCTCAGACAGGAGAGGAAAGCGGTTCACATTGTAGCCTCACTCAAGCACTCAAAGGGAGAGCGAAGGCCTTGGTTTCACATAAAGCGCACTGTGGAGACGACCGTCGCTGAGGATTACTGACAGGATGCGATAAAACTAGTGTATTATTCGCTCTGTGTGTGTGTGTTATTGTGTTAGTGTGCGAGAGTGCCTCTGATACGACCAAACTGGCCTCTGCTCACCAGTCTAATGTCCAAGTCAAGCTGGCAGCAGTGATATGAGTAATGCTCACTATCACACGGTGGCAGGGAGAGGAACAATTGGCTTGTCAAATAAGAGCCACTTGACAACTTCTCAAAGAAGATCAATTATGGTCAGTGTTAAGATCAAAGTGTGGCCGTGTGGCACGTGACAGCCAGAGCATGGTCACGTGAAAGCACTCTAATAGTGCTGGTTGTTTAATAGTGCCCACGACAGCCACTGATTGCATGACAAATTATTAAATGATATGATGTGCATATTATACTGGCCTGTGACTGTACAGGCAGCTGTGCTACTTAACCATCTGCTGAAAAACACCATTACTCCTCAGCTCAGGCTGATGTGCCAGGAAATGGAGGCAAAGGGGACACGGTACAATAATATGATGAAGGTAAATTAAGAGGTAAGGTGAAGACATTCTGAAGGAGCAATTCTTTGTGCTGAGTTATAGCCCCCGACCCCCCTCTCTCCACCTCCCTGCCCCTACAAGCTATCCTCTTGCCTCGGAGATGAGGCTGGCACCACAGTGTGACAATATTACAGGCAGAGGATGTGATTACCAGATCTTAATCGGCTGTAATTCACCCGTCATCCCTGTCCTTAATATGCGGCTGCTGTGCTCCGGTGAACCCAGACACCGAATGACACCGGCTCCTCCGCTGACGACGTTTGATCCAGCTCATGGACATTGATGCTTCTTAATCATCGAGACAATGAGAGTGGGGGGGGGGCGAGACCAGCTAATGGGGAAAATACTAGCCGGCCAGGTTAATTTGGGGTTCATCGAATTACCGTGTGAATTAGCATGATGTCGTAAATTACACCAGGCTGGTAATGAAGAAATGGAAACTTTGAGAAAAAGGGAAGCTTTCTGCAGAAACAGCAGAATATACCTCCTCCCAGATAATTAAATAGAAGCTTGCCAATTAGAAAGGCTTTTGTATTCTGTGAAGAGGCTATTTTGTGGGGTTGTAAAAGTGGGAATGACCTGTATGTGGCCTGGAGGGGAGGTAAAGGACAGATCTGTGATGTATAGATCAGTGAACACACAGAGAAACAGGCAGACATGGATGGATTACTGAAGTGCAGGGCTGGACTAGGACGAAACTGGCCTGGCCCACCACAACTGATTACACACCAACTATATAAGCACACTCCTTAGCATGTAGATGTACTAACCATATCCCTCCACACTACACTACATATACATATGAGAGCCCTCATCCAACACAGGAAGTCAAGCTGGATAACTTTCACTATTTCATAAAAAACTGCCTGATCACAGGCACAGATAACAGCAAATCAGCCTCACAACAATAACAGGACTTGACCAACATGTCATAATGAGAAGGCAATAGAATGTTATTAAAAAAAAAAGAGTAAGCATAGCGCGTTGCTGTGCCAGTCAGTGAAGTTCAGCCAGTTATGTAGTAAGCGTGTCATTACCATTAAAATTGTGGATGTGCCAAACTTACTATGTCATCAAGCAGCAGAAACTTTCCTCTTGTATTGAGCTTTGCCCCCTGGCTGCACACGCACCCAGTACTGTTTGTGCACAAGAAACCGTCTATACACGACACACTGATGATATAATGTAGCAACCAAACTACACATGCAACAAAACCATGATATTTCAGCCAGGTAGAGAGCCCATTAATCGCTTCCTACTGCATGTTGCCAGTGCCGCCATCTCTATCTTCCTAAAAGCCACGTAAATCATCACGTGCCGGCGCCGCCACCAGCTCTGCTACAGGTGCTAAGAAACGTCCAGCTGCTGCATTTGGAAGCATTTGCCTGTTTTTCTCGTAGTTGTTCGGCCATTTCTTTGCATTTCTCCAACATTTTTATTTTCTATTTTTGCTGTGACTGATTGATTCATTGACAGCTGATAGGCCCATAGAGGAGGGAGTCTCACACTGAAATGAACACAAGAAATTGAACAACCACTACAAAGACGATCATAACAATTGTGAAAGGAGATGAAGGGAGGGAGGCCAAAAATGATTATAGAGAGACAGAAGGCAACTACAAAGGGACTTATTATGGCTATAAAGAGACAGAAAACTACAAAAAGTAAAACGGCTGCTAAGAAATAACAGACTCACATCATCCATGAAAAGGGTGAAACCACAAAGAGACAAAAGTGAATACAGAGAAAAACAAAATGAGCTCAACATGACCACCAAAAGATGCTAAACTACTACAGAAACATACAAAAAGGCTACAAAAAGCAACCAGACAAAAGAAACTACAAAAATAACCAAAACAATTCTAAAGTAACACAAAACAACTTTAAGGAGATACAAAATGACCAAACGGAGACAAAACATCAGAGAGATTTGTAACAACTAGAGACACCAAACAACAACAAAAATAGACTAAATAACGATGAAGACTGTATTCTGCATGTCTGTGCCCAGCCGCCCATTGTCTCATAATCAACCCGTGCAGGCAGAGGGGGTAATAAAAGATAAAGAGGTCACACAAAAGAGTTGGAAGACAATAGAAGGACAATTTTATTGGGGGGAATGTGAAACAAGAGGTACTGCACTGCAAAGGCGGGGGACAGCGATAAGCTAAAGAATGCAGAGATGTGTGCGTAGGCGGTTGGCGAGCAGGGGTGAGACAAATTTCACTGCACCCCATTTCTCTCTGACATCCCTGAGCCCATCTCCTGAGCCCATCCATCTTGGATGACAATAGCGTCCTGATTTGCATACCAAAAACGCTTTCCGATATGCGCCTTTCCAGTCGTTGCGAGAGATTAGAAAATATTGACAATTATTGACAAAACCCAAAGGAGTGGGCAACATTCCAAATGGAATATTGCATCTAGCATTTTATTCTCTTATTTGCTCCTTTCTTCCTCCTTATGAGGGCACGTTATTGACTTGAATATCTGATTGCTGCTGCTGAAGCTTATGAGCAGGGTTGGGGAGGTGCGCAGCCGGCGCTGGCTTGTTATGGCAGTGGCTGTTGCTTTGGGTGGGACGTTCTGTTGTTATTGCTTGTTTGTGCACATTTCCCAATGACACAGACTTTAATTAAGATAATCATCACTGTGGCACCCCGCATGGCTCTACAGTGGGGCTTATGCAGATTAAGGCCTGGTCTACGCAAACCCTGTGCGATCAGTTAGTCTGCTTACAGGCAAACCTCATGATTACAGTGATAAATACATGACATAAAAGAGAGGAGAGGGATAGAACAGAGCCAGAATTAAAGGGCCGTGGAACAATTGCTGAGATATTGAGGAGCATCATCAGTCCAGAACTCATGCGGAGAGACGAGGGAAATGAATGTCATTAATTGAATAAGACAGACACCATAAGGGATGTCAGTTATTAAAAATCTAAAATATTACACACAACGCAGGCTTTAATGTGGCGTCAGCATATGGAACAAATTGGGAGAATGTTTTTTCTTGTTAACCCTCTGCACCCCAAGCACTTTCAGGGCAATTTTCTTTTTGCTTTGGTCACATTTGGTTTTACTGTGGCCTCGTTTTTCACCTCCAAGAAAATTGTACAGTCATGGCTAAAAGTAGGGAAAACATATGCAGCATTACACACTTAAAATGCCATTAATTATTTAAAAACAAGTTGAATTTAGTTATTTATTTTACAAAAATAGGAATGAAATGGAAATGAAATAAAAATATACAAAGTTTTCCAGGTGACCAAAAGCACCACATGCAGTACATATTTTTAAAGCTACTTTTGTACTGTCCTCTTTGCTCTGTGAAAGTTCAGTTCAATTTTTGCTGAATTTTTGTCTCATTCATGGCTTTGCATTTGCACTGAGAAGAGCAGAGTTCAATGTTTTTTTGTCTTTTTTTACAGGATCTTGTTTTGACAGGACAAATGTCTTTTTTTTTGCAAAATCTTAAATGAGATATGCCTGATAAAATTATTTCAATGAATTCAAGCTTCGATTTAGTTATTTTACCTGACAGGAGTGTTCGGCATTAAAATTTCAAGGACCGTTGAAAAACTGATCCATTCAATTTCTGCAAAAAAATACATGCGTTTGAAGCTCGCCAGCAGATACTGGGGATTAGAGGGTTAATAGGAAAAACAAACAAATTCAGCAAAGTAAAATGTCATCCCTGTAGATGAGGTTATGTCTACGAATAGAAACGGAAGAGAGCAGAATCATACACTTCTTAAGCTCCCTTCCCTGGCTTTAAAGTCACTCTGTGAGGGCAAAGATCTCGTTCAGTGGTAGAGAATCTCCTCTGCACCAGAACAACCTCCGGTCCCCAGGTAATTAAGTTTCTCATGTCCCGGCTATTTGTTGTTGCTTAATGAGTGCACTCTGATCCCCTCTTGTGTCCTGTACTGTAATTAATGGAAAATAGAAAGATGAGGAGGTAGAGGATAAAGAGCAGGAAGAAGGCAAAGTGGAAACTTGTCCTGTCTGGTGACCTGCTGGTTGCCCTCAGAGGCTCTCCCTGTCTCCCTGTCGCTCCGCTTCCCTCACTCTCTCTCCCTCCGTCTTTGTATTCCTCCCTTAACTTGCTGCTCTTTTTTTTCCAGTGGGCTGTTTGACAAGCTGCCAGTTCTAATGCCCTCAGTGCAATGTCCCTTGTCAACTCCCATAAACTCTTATATCTATCAGAGCTTCCTCTTAACAAAAAAAGAAGCTTCCATTATCAAAGTGATTAAAAATGATCTTTAATTTCGGGGACAGCCAAGGGTATGGTAAGTTTAGACAAAGAGCCAATGGCAATAAAGTCCCACATCTGCATATCTTTATTGTGTTCTTTTCTTCTAACCTGTATCTTGTCTGTTTCCCCTCGGTCAGTGCTCCCTGTATATCTTTCTCTCTCTCTCTCTGCTCTCTTCCTCCACATCGATGCGAAGTGTTAAATGTTGCCACAGTAGTGTACACGGATCAATTGATCACTCTGACCTTGACACCAAAATGTAAATGCTGTTGTTAGACAATGGCTTATATAGGAATCCGCTCCATCACATTGATTTAGCAGGAGTGGATTGAAGAATGTTCAGAACATCTTAATCCGTTATGCTATTTTTACATATGTACATGTAATTACATAATGTATAGAGTAGAAATCAATTGTATATCATCAATAGTCTGGAAATTAACCCGCAGAGAAGAAGAAGAAGAACGGCAATCTCGGCTGACATTTAGCAGCCTTAGCGGGCACTGCTTTAAAGCTAATGATGAGTCATGATCTTAGGGAGGGGAGCATATTGTTGTGATAGAAAAGACTGGCATTACTATTTTCAAAGTTCTCCCTTGACCTCTGACCTCAAGATATCTGAATGAAACTGGGTTCTCCCCTTTACAGACATGCCAACTTAATGCTGATCTCATGCAGCTTGGGGTGAAACCATACAGTGTCTTGCATGCAGTGTCTCATTTTCACTCATTCGAAAATGGTGTGTTTAAAGTATTTTTGCACATTGGGGCCCCAAACAGTCTTGGAAATGCAATAAATGTCAGAATAACTGGAAAGCTGAGATTCTTGTGGTTGTAATGAACCCATATTTTTCATGTATGATAATGTAAGTCTCCATAAAGACAAATTCATTGTAGTCAGACTTGTTGCAAAGGTTGGCAATGGTTTAGAAACCTGACCTCACTGTATAAAATGACCTGCTGTGACCTGTAGGATAATCACAGCCTCATGAAACTGTGCAACCACAAACTATAGAACATGGACATTTAAAAGATGTTTGCTTTCCTAGATATATTGACAATAACTTTACAGAACAGAAATGATCACCATCCAATAGCAGAAAAAAAGGCAATTATTTTAAAATATCCACGTCTTTTCCTATCGTTTATCAGTTTGAGTGATAAAAAATGGTTAAATCTAACACTAAATATGTTAACAACAGGTATCAGCTCAAAAATGTATGCAACTTAAAGATGGTAATCATTTTCTACGCCCATGATGTTCTGAACCCTTTCTCATTACAAAAAGATGAAACAGTACTGAGCTGCATCTTAAACTAATCTTCAGGTTCCCACCTTCCAGCAGATGTACATTACTTCTTTATGGCATCTACTGTTGACCTGCTATCGACCCCTGAACATGCCCTGCCCCCCCTAAAAAAAGGTCTATGTGGGTTTCTCAGGGTAAATGGATTAAATTGCATTTAATAAAGTTTGATTATATTACGCTCTCTTCAATTATCGCATTCAAATGAGTATAGAAAATATGCAATGTCGTCATTTCTTAAACCTCCAACCAAGGTGAGATGAAATAGCAGGGGAAATAAATGTGATATAGTGCAGTGAATAAAAGTGGTGGTGATGGTGAGATACCTTAAGAGCATAACTCTGCCATGCATCAAAAGTACACGCTGTAGAACTTGCTAATTTAATCACCTAAGTTGTGTTGGGGATTTTGGATGGCTGAGGAGGTAGTTAGTCTCTGTGCCAGTGGAGGCCACCTCCGTGTCACGCGGCTCCTCGGGCTCGCTTCCTTCGCGGATACACTGCCAGGCCTTGCACAAGCACTGCCTCAATTACATTTCCAAGGTGGCGGTGTGAAGAGGAAAAAAGAGACACGGAGGTAAAGTAAGTAAATGGGGGTTAAAAAGAAGGAAAAAAAAGAGCAATCGTCAGTAAGAAAAAAAAGAGAGAAATGGGTTTTGGATAAGAGTTTTGGACAGCAGAGTGAAATGCAGGGAGGCTAAATGTGCCAGGACAAGCTTAATTAGGACTATTACAGGGTGGCCATATGGGGTTCACAGGGTCGTCCGTTTGTCACAGCAACAGCATATGATTAATCAAAGCCACAAAGTGATGAGCGCTAACGTTTAATGCCAAGAAAGAAGGAGGGAGGGAGGACTTAAGTGTATATCTGACACAAACAAGAAGTGGCAAGGTGCAGCTCGAGTGCAGGGAGAAGCGAAAACAAATCCCAATTTTCAGATGGCCCTTCAGATGGGAAATTGATGAGCCGGATAAATGCATGCGGTAGAGGACCTTTTGGAGGCTAGAAACGGAGGGATGTGGGAAGAGAAGATGGAGGACAGAGAGTTGTTGTTTACTTTCAGGGTGCGTTGGAGAGATGAGAGTACAGGACAGGATGGGGACGGGACGTGATGAATTCTCCTAAAGAGCAGCACTGGACATCAGACAGAAAATGTGATGAGGCACAAAAGGCCTCCCGGCGCATATCAAACAGATGATTTCAGCCTGAGTGATGTTGTCTTGGCATTATCGACTATGGTGAGACTGAATGATAATGCCAGCGGCTGAAGAGGAGGACAGGTTAAGAAGAAGTACTGGGACGAATCTATGACTGCGTGTCTAATGCATACCAAATTCTCTGCTCTGCGTCGTGTTCTACTTTCTAGTTTCACACTCACTTGGTTTGCATCACTCCGTCTCGCTATCTGTGTTTATCTCACCTGTTCTGAGCGAGGGCCGACCTCAGGTGGTACACAGAATTTGTTAGCATTGTCTGGGTTTGCATCGGAACTCTTTTAAGTACGACGACTGAACTTCTACTTTTAACTTCCTGTTGGTTTCCATGTCACCTGTCAAAGCTTCATTAAGGTATTTCTGTGATTGATAGCCTTAAATTATGTGAACTAAATACTTTTTTTAAAACCAAAAGGATGAGAAAAGCTTCGTACTCAAGGACACAAGATAATGTAAAATATAAGTGCTTGAATCTTAACTGTACATGTAACCCTATCACTAGACTGTGCTGAAAAAACTGTCTGAAGCTATTGCCAACCTCGGCAGCAAGGATTCCAGCTGGTTTCAGCTCATGACAGTATTTAGGGCGAGGTGTTGAGGTTAATTGCTTCCATCTTAAATGTGTGGATTAGCTGTTTTTCTTTTTTTGTTTCACAGAGTATCAGCATCATTTTGAAGTGCAGGGTATCTTTGGGTTTTTGACTGTTACCGGATCACACTTCAATCTGTGGAGACTTACAAAGGCCATTTTTTAAATATATATTATCTATATTTTGTACTTCTAGACATTTCTTACACAAAATAGTTTGATTCAGTATTATTTATATTTAAGACAATTTTATTGTGAATTAATATTATTATTATTGACATGAAAAAACTAGCTGCGACTTGGCAGTCTGCGTGACAGTAGAGTCTGAAGGTGCAGATTATTATGTGCACTTGAGGGCTTTTGTAAAGTGTTATTAATTAAAGCTGGGGTAAGCAGTTTTCTGGGAACCCTCCTCCTCAAGCTTTCCCTTCTCAGCCCTTAGCCCCTCCCACCCTACCAGCATGGACATATGCACACGCTTCACCCCTGTACAAGTACTAGTCATTTATTTCAAATGTCCAGATCACGATCCTGATGCTGTTATGAAGCAACAATTCCATGAGAATTACTTATTACTCTTTTGCTTTTGCTTTGTTTTATTGCCAGACTCTTTTAGAATAAAGTTTATCTTCTTTCTTTTGGGTTGCTTTGCAGTTGTTGCTAATACTGGCATAGCAATTATTCCTGCAGGATCTTCTGCCATTGAATGAGGCTTTCAATATCTGAAGGGAATGCAGCTCAATCTGAAATGACCTGTAATTGGCTAAAGTCTCCCGTCATAGATTTTCCAAAGTTTGACAACAGTCCCACGAGCAGGTGCAGGAGGCTAGTTTTGTCTGAGACCAATCAAATCACTAAATTCTAACAGATTAAGTAGCCTAGTGTTTGCCCAATGAAGAAAAATGCCTATGCCTGCATCAAATGAGTGACACAGATGTATTAAAACTTGGGAGATTGTTATATCATGTGTCTTTTTGGGCACATTTATTTACACATGTGGGACCTGGTAATTCCAAGAAAAATAGTGACACTTTTAATAAACACATAGGGGTCCTGACAATGATCCAAATGGAATCAAAACAGCCACATAGTTGTGTGTAAATCACATAAAGGTGCATTCTAATTAATGGTGGTTTGTGTTTGGAGACACGAAGCAGAATTACTTATGTCATTGATGATGTTTCCCAATAATCGTGTACCTTTATGTGACACACTCACAACAATGCTGCCGTTTTTCAAATGGTAGTTTTTCACAGGGAATAACTTGACTGTCTCCAAGTCTCAGGGGGTTGAAGCTTGACATATGGGATGTCTTTAAGCAGTAAGAGGAACATTACTGTCCGAGTGCTACCCATTTTTCTTTCATATCTTTTATAAACATCCATGATTTCTTATGTTTTCTGGCTTTGGTTTTACAACATAGTGAATGTTCAGAGTCTGATTTAGAGCAGATGGAATGCTTCTCTTTTTTTGTTGTCCCACTTTATGATTTAGGCTGTCCAAAAAAGTTTATTTTTACATAAAAATCTGACCAAGTACAGCTTAAATCTTTAAAGATGACTGACTACAAACCGACTGGCCACAACTCTTACAGCGTGCACTAGTGAAGCATGTTGCAGTGTTTATGGAAAAAGATAATCCCTCTTGCTGTGGTTTTAAACCCTAGCCCAGGAGACATGGGCGTATTATGAAGCTGATGGTTTTTCTGTTTGTGCCTTCAGGCTGCTCATGTCTGGGTAAGTGAACTTCCATGTCTCCTGTCAATGTTTCTGCTCTGTGAAACATAAAAAAGGAGCAAAATTATTTGGCACACAAAACAAAAAAACAGCAGACTGACAGGGCTGCAAAACAGAACGACGCGAGTTAGAGAACAGAGAGCAGGTGACAGCAAGAAAGTGACATAAAAACGTTGAGGGAGAAGAGGAGGACAAAGTAATAAGGCATTGTGCTCGGGGAGAGGAGAAGAGCAGAAAATGACGAAATGAAGGAGAGGAGAGTGATCACGCGGCAAGAGAATTAGAGTCTCAGCGTGAGAAAAAGAAATGCATAAAGAGAGTAAGGGAGAGAGAGAGAGAGACTGAGAAGCAAGGAGCATATAACAGCGTCACAAAGCTGCTGTAGCATTCTCAATGTAACAATAGCAGCAGATTGAGTTGGACAGGGTTCACGGGCCTGAATACAAGCCAGCCAGACAAAGCTATTGAGTGGCTCGGCTGTGTTATCGGTCCTGCTGTTGAATACTCCCCTTCAGCAGAGGTGAGCAGGCTCAGGTTACAGTGCCCACTATCCCCCTCTTTTGAGCAGCAACCTCGGGCACCTCTGTGCGATGCCGCGTCAAGGATACACCAAAGGATCCAAGGACTTGAGAGGAGGAAAGACCGGCACACATCGCAGCGAGAAAACTGTTTATAGGAATTTCCTTCAGACGTCAGCTGATTGGTTACGTTGTCATTATAAATCATCCGCAGCTCGATACAACAATCGCTTCAGCTCCATCTATTGTTAGCTTGTTTTGTTTGGTCTGATATACGGATTTGTCCTCAGCTGCATTGTCATTGACCCATGAGTTTTCTAATTATCTGATTCACAAAGGACATCACAACAGCTAACTGCAGTACATGATCCCCATTATTTCTCCATGAGATGTCATGTTTATAATGGAAGTATTATCTCATTGATCACAGCTGCTATTGTTATCATCGTAATTACAACTACAGTGTCATTTAGATGGTAATTTGGGCATTTCTTAGCAAACGTCGAGCCATTCATCATATTCATTGCATCCTATGGGATTGGCTATTGTTCTTGATAAATAAGACTTGATGAGATTTGTCGATAAAGGGTCTAATTGGACTTGCAGCATGATCTTGGGTGTCAGTACGGTAGTGGGAGAATGGAAGTGAAGAGTGGAAAAAGGGATTTACCAGGATGACCTTTCGTCCAAGGCTCTCCTCCTCTCTGGCCCTGCTTCTACCTTGCGAGTGACTCTTGTCACAGAGAAGGTCTTATAAATATGGATGCCTTCTACTCCTGGCTGTGATGCAATTTCAGAAATAGGAGGGATTTTTTTTTAAGGGGGTAGAAATGTTTAATTGGGTTCCAAAAACTGGACCTGCAGCCTTTGTCAAGGTTACTGCTTGATATTTTGTTCTTCCTATATGGCGACACTGTTGTTTATTTCTGCCACAGCTTGTGTCACTGCATTGCAGAGAAATCTGATGGAACTGGATAAAAACAGAATGAAAGATGTTTACTTAGTGCAAGTCATTTTATATGAGCCCTGGAATAAATAAAACTTTGAGCATCCTTAAAAAGGTTCTGCTGTTTTGATATACAGTGCACTTTTTTTCTACTTTTCTAAACAACATTCTGTGCCTATAAAAATCAGTGTATGGACTCGGGTGTGCAGGATGTGTCCTAATTGGAACATCTAATGGCCTAAAGATTTTTCATTTAGCCATTGTAAAGGCCAAGCTGTGCAGGAGGTGTTAAGGTCAAGAGGGAAACTAAATAATTAACTCCTCTTATAGGAAAGTACTTTTTTTTCTCTTTTTTTTTTAAGAAAGTGGTCCCAGCGTTTTAACAAAAAGGCCATGTTGATTTATGGTGTTATGATTATGTGCAAACAGTTTGGAAAACTTGGGACTTGTCTGAGGAACGTTCTGGACACACGTGCTGTCTTAAGCCAGAAACTTCTGTTAGTGAACACATTGGACTACATAGAAGTGTACTACTTGCACAGTACGGGCATTTTCAACAGGATAGAGTCACAGACATCACAGTGTATCAGCAGTTATTCAATTAACCCATTAATGACTTCAAAGTATAACTTAAATATATGTAGTTTGGTGCTTCTTCTTTCAACTGCTGCAGTTTAAAGTAAAAGAAGGTAAGACGGCTACTGTTGTGGGTGAGAAGTGTCCAGCTTTCCACACTCAACGGGTGCAACATCCAGGTATTCATTGTGCGCTTTTCTTTCTTCTTTTTTGCCGTACTCAGTCATTGCAAACACACTTCATTCACTCAAAATAGCAAGTACGTAAATTGGGACACAGCGCTGCAACATTTCATCTTGTTATCCCTGGATTTTTGCTCCTAAGGTGCACTTGACAGGAAACTGTTAAGGGACCAGGTGTGTGGGACTAAGTGGCTTCTGTGATCAAATCTTCGACAAGAAACATGTCATTGTCTCCCACAAATGTCTTTTACGCAAGACTGGCGTCACTACATCCTTCACCCCACCCCCCTCCCGTCTCTTCCCTACCCCCAACTCATCCTTCAGGAGCACATGGTCACACACACACACACACATTCTGTCACCATGTACATCTTATTCAGGGCGCTTTGCACAGAACTCGTCAACAGGAACAGATGTCATTATCAACAGAGATAAAGAATCATTATTTTGACAGCTTTACAAACAGCTATGCCACCCCGAGCGTGGAAGACAAATGGTGCGATGTTGTCTTGTGATGATCTGAACTGTAATTTTTGTGCATGTGCAAGCACATATAGCCGGCTTTTACCGCGCAGTCGTTATTTTGGGAAAGTTGCCTATAACCAGCGTTAGTGATACCCTTCATGCAGATGGAAGCACGTCCTTGGCAGAGATACCCACTGGGGGAAGAGGGAGAGGGAGACGACGAGAGAGGCTGACAGAAAATGAAAAATAGAAAGGGAGATAGAGCGGCATGCAGAGTGAAGGAGGGAGAGGCTGCTTTATTATCTGAAGCCTGCAACAGCATAGGACGCCACTGGGTATATCCAGCAACACAATGAAACCAACATGCATGACACACCTGTAAACCATAAAAACAAAACAACACTTTAAAGTGAAGGACTGAACAAGCTGCAAGGAGTTCCTCGCAGTAGATATTTACACAACCCTGAACAACAACAAGGAGAGATCTTGAAAAAGATTGGCTGTTGCCATTTGTTTTTTTTGCAGTGACAAATATAGAAATTATATATTCTCCACGCGCTGTTGCATCTTCCTTTCCAGCTGTTTCTAATGCCTGGCCACATAATTAGACTTCGCGAGTAGGTGATTGCTTATATTCCAAAAATAGTTTTTCATTACATTACCTGTATCACTTTCAAAGATGGCTGGAAAACAAAGCTGGTGTGATACATACCAATGCAAACTGATAATTTGAACAAGAATTAATACACATTTCCTCTTTATAAACAAAAATTGTATCCATCTATAAAGGAGTTTATAAGTTATAACTTTTAGATTCCCCCATGCGACGGCTTACCGATTGGATCCTCCACTATCTGTCTGCCAAGGTATGAGTAGCATGTTCAATTTATTGATACATAATTAAAATAAACCATTCAATGTAATTTAGTTTACTCAGCCAATAATTAAAGGAAACATTTTTTGGCTTGGTAATGTAGGTGTAATTATATATTCACATCAGATGAAAGGTGCAGAAATAATATCCACATTAAAGAAATCAAGTTGAAACAAAGTCAGATTATCATATTTACATACCTGATTGTTTTATCTGGGAAATATTTGATTATGCTAACCGAAGTGATGTGTGTTTGGTTAGCTATTTTTGTCAAATGTAGTTTCAAATTGCAACAACTTTTATCAAGTTTCAGTTCAGATATGTTCAACATTTTACTCTTCACTCTTTAGTAGTGAGTGAGTAGTTGTGAGGTGCAACCTGTTTTTATTTAGTCAAAAAAAAAGACGCTCCTAGCTTATGTTAGTTTGAACTCGCAACAGCTGGTGCAAATGGTGCAAGGTGTGTGACTTGGGAAGGAGTTTGTCAGTTCCCTTATCTGCACTGAAGTAAAACTGGAGACTATGGTACACTGATCACACATTAACCACTCACTTAAAGCTAAAAATGAGCTCTTTAATCTCATGATCATCGTTTCTTTTTAAATCCTATGTGCTGTAGTCAATTTAAAGCAATGGCTGACTCATCACTGATCCAAAAGCTGCAGCCTGCACTCCAGAATGATCAAGCTGTCAAACTGTTCAGTACAACATGTTCCCACTCCGATGTTTGATTCATGAACTAATGCAAGCTATGTTGTAATACCCAATCCCTGCTGCCCTGCTCTTCTCTCTCACCCAGTCCTTTCACTGTGCCATGGTGTAATAAAGTTCTGATTAGGGAGCATGATATAAGTCCATTACACTGAAATCAGTGGAAGCTATAGGATGACGGAGGTTTGAGGTTTCAGCTAATGTATTTCCTGGTAAGCCAATCATTCCCACTCCTATGTTTGGAAAATGGGTTCATGATTCTGATGGGTTTCAAGAACTGTGAGTTTTCCATTTCATCTGTGATTAATACTGGGTCATTTTTCATGCAGGAGCACTGGACAATGTCCATAAGTTCATAACAGAAAAGTTGTGACCATAATGCTGCTGGAGAAGCTTATGAGCTAAAAGGGGCTGGATTTGTTGAAGCCAGTTGATACCTTAGAAAGGACTATTCAATTCACCCTAGAACTGAGAGATACGTTTAATACTAGCTGGATATGAGAGAGACTAAAAACTAAAATGATTGTAAAAAGGATTGTACTACATGGGCTCAAGAACACTTTGGAAAACCGTTGTCTGTAAACGTAGTTCAACGCAAGAAAACTCTTCAGCACGTCAAGAGAACGAAAACATAACTGTGTTCAGAAACGTAGCCAACCTCTCTGCACCTGAGCTTATCTGTGATGGCCTTATGCAAAGTTGACAAGTGTGCTGGGGTTTGACAAGTCCACATTTCAAATTAATTTTGGAAATCATGGACATTATTGTCCTCTGGGCTAAAGAAGAAAAGCACTATCCAACATGAATTCAACAATTCAGCAATATGTTTCTTCAGATCCATAATGTTTATCGAGTGTTTTAAAGGTGATTATAACACAGTGGTAATTGTGCACCTATCCCAACTTTTTTGGAATGTAATGCAAGCATCAAAGTGAACATTAAATATATTGTCTTTGTATTGTTTTCAATTGAAACTGTCAAACTTGTTGATAACAAAGCAAATTATACTATTAGTTTTAGACAGTATATCAAATTTGTTTGGAATCACGATTTCACAGAATGTGCAGTATTCTTTAAAAATAATAATACTTATTATTATTAATATTAAAAATGGTTGTATAGTAACAATGAAATTGTACAGTGCAACCTAAAGAAAGGCTAGAATTAAGTTCTAACAAGCAAGTACCAGTCATTTTCTACAGCTGCAAATATCACACAAAGCCCTCAATGTTGCTTTCAGGAAGGAAATGTTCCACTTTATTTAACTGTTTTACTGTATTAATATTTGTATATAAAATACATTCTTTCATTCATTTCGGGTCAGTGTGGTGCAGCACTGTTGGCATCTTTGGTTAAATAAAGTTAAAGTTCCACATTGTGAAACTTAAAAATTGACCTTACCGTACATCGCCCCAGAAGTGATTTTAAGGTAGTAGGAGTACGAGTATTTAGAATTTTTGAATGCCAATTTATTTCAGGAGCGTAAAAGGATCGAGGATTGGTGTCACAGAGCTACAGGCTTCCGGTCGACCCACAACCAGAACCGCAACTAATGGGGTTACTTATCCTTACAAGTGTAGAGAGTTGAATTTCCTTCCAGTTCCACTAAAGTGAAAATTGCAGCTTTCAGGCATTCAGTAATGAAATGTACAAGAAGCACGAACACTAATGTAAAGGGACAGCATATCTGCTGCTCCTTTGTGTCTGTCCTTGATAAAGTCTGTACCGTGCCCTATATTTTCTGTATATAGGGGATCATTCCAAAGTTAAAGTAAAGTCACAGAACAACAATCCTATAATGTATTTCAGACTCTTTGCAGAGAGAGCGTGTGCACAGAC
This sequence comes from Serranus cabrilla, assembly GCA_903364295.1. Lineage (NCBI taxonomy): Eukaryota > Metazoa > Chordata > Actinopteri > Perciformes > Serranidae > Serranus > Serranus cabrilla. Next base: position 227,830 of record CAFUXE010001018.1, on the reverse strand, counting down.
TATGTGACAAATGCATTAGCTTCAAAGCATTTGTAACTTTTACAAGGCAATGAGAGCTTTTCAACATGCTGGCCTGTGTATAAAGTACACACTGTTGCTAGGCTTAAGTTTACTGCATTATCCCCAGCAGGTCACATGTACATGAATTACCTTTAACCCAGTGTACAGAAAAATAACTGTTCTGTAAATACATATGCGGTGGCTCGAGTGAAGTGATAAGGATGTGGGTGTATATATAGGATCTGTGGTCATGTGCTTTGATGTTCTCCCTTTTCTTATTAATGTGGCTGATACTGATGCTATATAAATCTAACCGGATAATTATATTTTACAGAGTACTTCTGGAGGGCTTTAGGGCAGACCTGATTTTCTCTTATTTTTCTCCATGATTGCTAGTGTTACTATTCGTAATTGGAAACTCTCCAGTCTCATACTGTTTCGTCAATACAAGATCAGTGAGTACAAGAACGATTAGGAGGATCTTGTTATCAAAACCATTCAATCAGAACCATTTTTCGAAAGTCAAAATAAAAATCTAGGATTTTTTCTGTGCACAGACAAATGCTTATTTCTCTCAACTGTTGGTCACAAATGTAAATCTGTGTTCGTCAGGATGATCCATCCACCTGACAGATGTGGCATCAAGTTGCTGATCAAACAGTATGATGCTGTGTTGTTGGACTGGTCATAATAAAATGGCTCTCTAAAAGGTTCAGTTTCATTACAAAATGTCACAAATGTTGAGGGACTTTGAGGGAGTGTGCATCTGACATGCTGCTGTAATTTTATGGACAAATGGGTGCCTTAATTTATGGTGTAAATGTCTTTATTTATGGAAAGTAAAACACAAAATGTCACCAGGTGATAAATGAACGTAATAATATAGTGGAGTGTAATGCAGTAAAGCCCTCAGGCATTCTGTATTGCTTTTAAATATGTATTCTCCCATACTTGTAAGAGACACCTGAATGCAACATGAAGGCCCCGTTGGCACTAACTGTACCGCTGAAGACAAACATACAGAAGCAAGGCGCCCCTCAAAACCTGCACAAATGTTTTTTTTCCTGAGCAGAACTGTGTTGCTAACATTCTTTACTGCTTAAGGTGAGGTAGAAGCACAGCAGGGCAGTTAGACACTAACATGCATGCTGTCTTTACAAAAATAAAACAGTTCATAGGGTCCTATACAGGGAAGCGCATCCACATGTTTGTGGTTCTCAGCAGGGTCTTGACCTGACTGCAGTCCGTCATCGTAACCCACCTTAGAGGGCAAGGGACACTTTTAATGTGTCTGGCAGTTGGAGAAATTTATCTGGATGAATCCTGTTTGACCAACAACGTATATCTTTAGCCCTTGCCATGTAATATCCAGAGTGAAAAACTGTCTATTTCAGAGTGGCCTTTCATTGTGACCAGTCCAAAGGGCACCTGTGTAACAACGAGCATCTTGATATGCCACCTATCAGGTGGATGGATTCATTTTAGAGAAATGAGTTTTTAACTCAAAAAGGGGAGCAAAAGCATTCAACTGTAAAAGTATTTTTTTTATCTTTATTTAAGACTTTTCTATTTTAGGCCAACAATGTTGCTGCTGGGCTAAAGTGAAGACAAGCTTGAGCAAAATTTGTATGTAAAGTGTTTGTGTGTCAGAACGCTTTTCCCTCATTTGTCTTTTCTTCTGTGTTCCATGCTAAGAAAACCACCTACGTGGGCGGTGGGCACACCGTTCTCTGCAAATAAGACACATAATAAAGCAAGAAGACCACTCTGCTGTAAGGCATTGCTCAGATGCTTTATTTGAAAACTCGGGGACTTTGAATCAAATTTTCCACCTGTAAGCAGCAAGTAATTGATTCACACCTAGACTCAGCAGTCGAGATGGATGACTGTGCAGCACCCCATCCTTTAACAAACTCATTGAGATATTAGTCTAGTCTATTAACTGTTATCCCATAACAAATACAACTCCTCTCTACAGTTAAACACATAAAGTTTGCCAACATAACCACGATAAAGAAACAGCCTACTGGACCACGTAAAAAAATAATATGAACATTATTTTTTATTGCAGTATGTTGCCCTCAAGACTCATTGCGAGCACTTAAAATGGAGCATTTCTCATTTTGCCATTTTAAAACCTGTAGCCAACTGAAATAAAGTGGAGAGGAAACAATGAACAAAGCAGAAACACAATCAATGTTCACATTTTTCATTACCTTTGTGGCGGGCCTGAAAGAAACCGGCTTTGTGATTAAACCAGCAGACTCCCCGAAAAAATTCTTGCAGCACTTTTTTGTAAGGCCAAAGCCTGAACTGGCAAAGATCCAGCATAAGTAAATCCTGCACGTCTTGGCAACAAAAATCTCTGCATAGCTGAAATCTTGCCCACTCCGTGAGGATTTTGTACCCCTCTATTCCACACATTGTTGCTATTCTGTATGCTACGTTACCTGTTGTAAAATCCATGTGACCCCTATTCGGTTAACAAATGAAAAAACGAACGAGTTTATACCTCATGCCCCTCATTAGTTCATCCGTTACAGTGTGGCACAGGGGGGCTGATTGCCTGAGCAGTACTGTTTGTTAATCTGATCATGTTTGTGTTTGGAGCCGAGCAAACAAGCTGCCATAAACAAGCTGAAATAGTGAGCCAGACCCCGCTCCTGCTCTCCTCTCCGCTGTTACAAACCACACACACACACACCCACACATACACGAGCATCAGCTTCTTCTCCGGGGCTAAATAATGAAGAACAGAGGCACATCGCTTAGGTGATTAATTATCCATGTCAGCAGATGGGACGATGAGCAAAAAGAAAAAAAAAGTCTGATTTTCTTTTTTTTTCCTAAATGCATTTCAGAGTGAGGATTCGATTGGGGTAATGACAGCCATATGTTGATGGATGACCACAGGCTAGTATTAATCTGAAATACAGATATGGGATGTTACTAGGACAGAGGACGGTGAGTGTGTGAGTTTGTCTGTGCAACCCTATGGAAACCAGCAGACAGAAAAGACTCAAAAGTTTGGGGGGAAAAACAGCAGAAGGGGAAAGTAAGTATAATGTGTACTAGTAATTTGATTATATATAGAGAGTGTTTTTAGGAATACATTTTGGACTCTTTACCAATTGATTTTGGATTTATCTATTAAAGCAATAGCTCATTAATCACATTCAGCAAATGCAATACGAAATTATTTAAAAACAAATGACTTTAGTTTTACTTTTTCCCATTTTTATTGTCAATTAAACCATTTCTTTTCCACCAGGACTCCACCTCACCAATCTAACTACTCATAACTGTATCTTGTTCACAGCCAATTTAGAGAGCGCCTAAAGTCAAAGAACACTATTACGACAAGTGAAAAACTGCCTTTCGTGGCAGTTGAGATCAGTCATTTGCTTTAATTGCCAGCTGTTGTACTGAAACTTATATCAGAAGAAAAATTCAGAGCAGACTTTCAAGCCGAGAAAGCGCGTCGATTTTTATTAATGGATTGGCCATTTTTGTCTCCGACAAGCTGAGGTTGAAAAGACTGGAACTAAAGGGATCTTGCCTCAGGGATGCTGGGTACACACTGGGGGCCACTTATGTAGCCTGGTCAGGCAGAGAGAGTGGTTCAGGTCATTTTATCCCTCATTACATGGGCATACATGTCAAATATCTGCACCCTGGAGCCCCATCAGATTTTTTTTTCTTTAAAAAGCAGTTCAAAAATGCATCCAAAATCTACATTACCATACCGTATGTTTAAAGTGCACAAAAATAGCAAAAACTTCAGTTTTGTAAGGAAAGACAAAGTTAAGTCTGTTTGACGCACTGTGTCAAACTCTACAGAGTTCACAGCCATGAGTAGTCAGCTCATTTCCACTTTTTCAGAGGATTTCTAGAAGCAGATCGTTTTCAACTACAATTACCACTTACCACATTGTATCCCTCAGCTAGCCACCCAAGAGACAGTTTGTATCCAGACTCAAATGTGGCCATGACAGAAGACATATTCAAACATTGATTTTGCTGCAAAGAAGCTAAAAATTCTAAAACATAGATGCTACATACACATCTTAAACCCGGCAGCACGGATGATCTATATAATCACCAGTTTATGGTTACAATCCTCCCTTCTGTTTCTTAAGTTATCCAGTTGAATAACGGCTAGAAAAGTGTTGTTTTTTTTGCAAATCTTTATGATGCGTTTTGTGAGGTTCGGGAGCCTTTACCTTTGACCTCCGATCACTTTCTGTGAGTCCAAGTGAAGGTTTGTGCCAATTCTGAAGAGATTCCCTCAAGAGGATGTGATGGATGGATGGACAACCGATACCATAATTCCCCCGGCGTCAGCGCAAAGGTCTACAAAGTGCAAAATACTTCTGTCAGCATCAACTTTTCATTTGCAAGACAGCCAGCACCCCACCACCCGTGACCTGTGGACCTCCACATATGTGCCTAGGAGAGCATTTCCCATAATCCCCCATGGCTACTGTACATTGGGTTAAAAAGTTGTTGACCTCAACACACACTGCTGCATACTTTGCAGCAACGTTACTGTAAAACTGGATCACAACATTTGCTGTATCTGCCAATATTAAGTGCTGCATTTCAAAACAGAAGCTATGTAGTTTAAGTTGTGTGAAGGCCACAATATGTCATCAATTTGGAGACAGCCAGCCTTCAAATAAAAAAGTGGGCATGAATATAATGCTGGGTAAGAAGCTTACTTGTTATTCAATCCTTGCCTCTTAACCTCCTTTGTTCTTTTTAAACTACTTACTTTAAAGCTACAAGTCCATGAAGATCTTAATTCACTGTGTTGTGAAAGAAGCTCATGTCAATATAGCTACCCCGTAGATGACAGAAAACTAGCTTCTCTGTTAAAACTTTAAAATAGAGTTGTGATCAGAGCAGAACGACGCTGACTGGCCAATATGTGAGATTCAAAACTGGAGCAATAGCGGGTCACTGTATGCTAATGTGTGCACTGTTTCCCATTGAAATGGGAGCTTAATGTTTGTGGCTGAATATTGGTTGTGGTCCGAATATAAAAAAGAAGTGTTATGTATATGAGGTAGAAAATGAAATTCAGTCGAGTGGCAGGAAGAGTGACCTCTTCACCTATTGATTCCATTCTGTCTGAATGGCAGATCATCAGAGTGTGAGAAGCACATTAATTTTGAAAAGTGTGGGCAGTTCCCTTTGACAAACTTTTTACATACTTACTAAGACTTATAGAGAGACTATACCAAGCTTCTTCAAAAGTGTTCCTCTGTGATTATTTACCACCTCAAAACATGTCTGTAGGTCAGACAGTATAAGTGAGGTCACAAACTGCACGGATTTTGAGAAAATTTGTCAAAAGAAAATGCAAACGAATGCCTCCGTCCATCCACTAACACTATGTGATCGTTAGTAGTAGATTCTTTAAAGCAAGCAATTTTCAAATTGACAATGTAGAAAAGTTGAGGGAAAGGTGTTTCATATATTCATGTGAGGAATTTTTCATCTCTTCATCGAAATATAAGTGTCAGTTGACGTTAGTTTCACCTGCTTCACCTACATCATCATGTATTCGCTAATTCTGTTTCATTTTGCTTTAATTGATACACACCTTTTCCACCACAGCCAAGTGTAAAAACTTCCTGTGGAATTTAAAAACTTTTTATGAATTGTCAGCAATTCAAATGTTTGTTCTTATTTCCTGAAGTCTCTGATACCTGACATCCCACAGTGGTGACAAAGTTTCAGGAAGTAATCATCGGACATGTTTATATAGCCGTATTTACTATTGTGCAGCTGGGAGGTTATCCTTCAGCTTGTGATAAACCTATCCTGACAGCAACTTCACACACTCTTGAGATATTTATTCCTTTAAGTGAACCACTTAGCAGTGTCGAGTTCAGATTCGGGTCGTCCCCCCCAGAGCGCAAAACTTGTGGGAACAACTAAGGTGGAAAGACAGCGAGTGAAAATTTGTTACATCTCACTAATTCTGTTCACACCTAAAAACAAACCTCCACCAGACAGCGAGTGTTTAGGGGTGAGCGGCTACAGCTTTGTGGATACACCTGTCTTATTCGATTGACACTCTCTTTTATACCCACGCTGTGTGAACTTTGACGGATTTAGTCGGCTTACTCCTGTGATGAGTGACGTATTAGACGTTACATCAGCTGCAGTGTGAACATGGTCATTGAGTCATTGGCTTTGATCAATAACCTTATCAAAGCTCTGCAGAGCTGTGGCCATTTTGTGCTATGAGATACAGAAAAACTGTTATTGTAATATCTCTCACAGCAACAAGTGAACAAATGGGAAAATAGAGCCCATTGTACTCAAGTTCTACTCTGGGTATTATAACTCATGACTCTCAAGTACCTTTACAACAACCTAATAACTGAGACATTCATACTACTTCTGTAGAAAAAATGGCTTGAGAAGGAATGGAAAGAACATTTTCTTTATTATTTTAAAAGAACATCATGGTGGATTGATTGTTGTGATGAATTGTTGGCAAACACACACTCAGTCACCAATTAGAGGCATGCCTCCTAATTAATTTTTCATGGAAAACATGTAGAAGTGAGAGCGATCATAGTTGCAGTGTTTGTTTGGGTTGAAGTCATGCAGCTGAGAGAATAGATAAATGTCTGAGAGAGAGATGGCTGTCCTGAATTTCTGCCTGACAGCCACAACAATAACAGCTCTAGCTTGTTCCCCTGTCACTTACTGTAGCTGACAAGTTGTTCTCATATTCAACAGTAACAACGCAAGACTGCTGCTCACATTCAGCTCCGTTCATGTCAATGCTTTTTCACATTTGTGACAATATCATCTCACACACATACACACAATATTATGTCCACACACAGCTACATGAACACACGGAGAATTGTCAGTTGCACTCCATCACCAAACAGGAGTTTAGCAACACTCGAGTGATCTACAGCCATGCTAGCAGCTCTGTGAAGCTTTACAGTTCATTGAACTAAACGCTAATGTTAGCATGGTAATGTTTTCTCAAAGAAAATTGAACATGCTCAGGTAATACAGGTTAAATGTTTATCATGTGTTGTTTAATTTAGCATGTCATTATGCTAAGATTGGCTAATTAGCACTGAACACTAAGAGCAGTTGAGGCTGAAGGGAACATTATTGGTTTATGACCAAATTAGGACTGTGCTGATTGACAATGGGATCATAGATCGACGACTGTCGGGATGATAAATTATGTTTTTCCTCTGCAGAATTGAAGTCGATTTTAACACACATCATCTGTTATTAAATTAATCTTCAGAATCAGTGCCCTTGTGTGCTTCCGGTGGATCAGCATTTCTGTTGTTCTATTTTCTGCAACCAAAAAAACTGAAGGAAGCCAATGATAGCTCGAAGCCAGCATTAACTGCTAAGTTAAAGTCGCCAACAGAACTGAATAGCATAACAACTGTCGGGTTAGCGAGAAAGTCACAAAAAGAAGGAGAGAGCTATGGATACCAGAGCAGAGCTAGTAAAGCTTTAGCTAGCAACTTCAATGAAGACTATAACAGAATGAAGAATTAAAGTGATTATTGTTCATCTTGTTATTTTGGTGGTGGACCAACCAGTAGACACACCAACAAACCTGCATTGCCATCGTTAGCGCCACGCTGCTAGCTTTACTAAAAACAATGCGAGAAAACCTGTCTCACACATATCAATGAGTATATCCTAAATTGAAAAGCTGGCAACCACATCTTAGCATAACACCCGAGACATTTTGCATATATCTGAAAGTGGCTTCTTATGTATCCAAGTGCTTCTGTTTGGTTGGACTTGAAAGAAAACTTAACTGTACAGCCTCTCATGAAAAGGGGTAGATACAGAAATAGATAAAAATAAAACTGTTGCTCTGTGAAGTGCAGATCATGTTTTGGATTAAGAGAGCAGCAAGTTGTGGATAGGGAACACTGAAACATATAGGGAATAAGAAGACGGAACAATTAACAAGTCTATGTGATGGCTGGAGGAGCAGTAAAAACACACTTTGTTCTATTTATATTATTTATGTTTTCTTCATTTGTATTCTTAGCTGATTTTTATTTGCCTTTAGCTTCAACAGCGGCTCAGAATCCCTCTCTAACCTTATGAAATATCATCCATTTCTATTTGTTTACATAATTTTACTTTTATTTACACAGACAAGTCGGTTAACAACTTCTGTTTTACTGCTCAGCCAGGATGCTGCTCTGTTTCCGAGGATACACATGGTGAGTCATACTTTGAAAAGGTCCTTATTTCCTTGCAAAGCCACTGTGCCGACTAAGATCTGAGGAAGGCAAAACCAGACTGGATTTATAAGGGCCTGCAGCATTAAAACTAAATGAAGGAGTAAATTAATGATAATAATAATTACAATAATTATACGTTTCTGGGAGGCCGGGGCCACCTGTGGAATGAATCCAGAGCCTTAGCTGAGATGTCGATAGGACAGATTAAAATAAGAGCAAAAGACCGCCTTAGAAGCTGACCTGCTCCATTGACTATTGAAAATAGCTTAGGATCACTATCACAGGCTTAATGCATATAATCATTGGTTTGATTTGCTAATTACTCAGTGGAGAGAGTGTGCTCTTGCTTTAGAAACATGGAAACAGAGATGAAATTCAAGTCGAGAGCACCATGGTGCGTCAATTGGCTTCGGTACATAGTACATAGAGCAGAAGGTCTCAACCGGAGGGCCACGGTGTGCCAAGAGGCTCAGCTTTTTATTCAACTTCCTCACTTACACTCCAGCTGATTTCACTGATTAGTCCCCCCCCCTTTGGTTTAATATGTGCTAATCAGTGAAATCAGCTGCCATAGCATTTAATTGGAAACTGCCAATTTTAGGGATACAATAATGCCTCGGTTTAAGTTTGGGTAATTTTAGTCTAGCACCCCTGACTGAATCGCTTCCCGCAGTGTTATAAAGCAGAGACGAGTCTCATTGCCTGGAATACAGAAAAACTCCCTGAAACTCTGAAGAAATTACTTGGGTGTCTTGGGCAATTGTTTTTTATTCATATATTGTATAATTACAGCATCTTATAATCCATTTTACTTTTAAACCTGCACTGGGAATGCTCAAGCACTCATAACTCTCTCCCCTTTTTTTTAGTAACTCTTTCACTAATCCAACATTATATTGGACACTATTCGGTTCTGTTAGCTACTCTTGCTTGGAAGCTAGCGTTAGCTTCTCCCTCTCCTGCTCAACATGTCAAATATCTAAATTTTCCACTTCCTCTTTCTGTGATAATGGTATATATAATACATGTAGCTTATTTGGCATGTTGGAGGTGAGGCAGCGCTGCACCATTGAAACTTAACTTGATGTTAGCTGTTGTAGTTCTCCAGCCCCTAGAAGCCACTGCAGGCCAACCTAATGTAACATTAACAGATTCTGAAGATTATTTATAATCTTATTTCTAATAGTAGATTATTAATATTCCCTGAATACTGGCATAGAAAAAAACAATAATCCATACATGATCCCATTACAATTGGCACCATTTATTTTACTGCCATATAATCATTAACATTATCATAAGAGAAGACATTTTGTCATGATCCACTGTAATGGCATATCGCATCAATCAGAGCAGTGAATATCAAAGTCAGGACATGAGTTTTCTTTATCCATTTGAAAAACAAACTACTCAGTAACAGTCAGTTGGACCTTTCTGAAAAAGTGCTTGCACACAGACACACACGCACAAGGCTGCATAGGCCATGGATGTACAACACTTCATGGCAGCTCATCTGGACCAAAGTAGTGGGCATCCAACCAACCAAGCTTACTGACATTACCATCTCCAGAGCCTTGCTACTAGTGTGTCTAAAATCTTGATAAAACTATTCTAAATGTGAGGATACACCACTTCAACATGATTCACCAACAACACCTAAATGTTCTTTTCTCAGCATAGAATGCATTTGAAAATGAAGCAGATACAACTGTAATTGTTTTGGTTTCAGCTAAACAAACAGTAGTGCTACGCGTCTCCCACCACCCTCGTCATTTCCTCCAGCTGATGTATGACGACCATGGAGGAACAACCCATGACACCCACATGGGGAATCTGGGAACACTTGTGTAGAGGTGCTGTGACTAATGGGGGTATCTGAGTGGGGTCATTGTGGCATTTTTACGCTAAGCATACCCACCATTAGCCAATGCCAGAGGGTCCATCCGAGCCCCCTGCACACTATTAACCCACTTGCAGGGCCAGTGGACTGGGAAAATGGGGAATACAGGGATTTAGCCCAGAGGAATACCTCTGTGTGTCCATGAAGGTGCATGCATGTGTGTGCAGTGTAAGCATAAATGTGCAGAACCAGATAAGTGTGACACTTTGCTAGTTTCGGCAAGTGTGCAAGTGTGTGTGTGTGCTTATGTTTCCATGTCAGTAGAGGCGAACGCTTGCCTGGAATGTGCTCACACATGCAGTCAGATGAATGAAGCGGAGGGGTCGGAGTTGAGCTGCGACAGTGGCAGCTGTCAGCACTGTGGTGTGTGTGATGTATGAGCTCATCCGTCACGACCAGCCTCTTTCTGTGGAGGGGGTGGAATAGTAATCCAACATCATTTCCAATTCTTTCCTCAGTCAATTCTCATCTTGAATTGTATCTGAGTTCTAGTGTTTCTTGTTCAGTTTCATTTGCATTTCTTTTTGCCTTGTTTATATGTTGGCACAGATGAGTGAGACTGTGTAAATATTGATAGTTTCTTTTCCCCCATTGTCTCTCTGCCATCTTTGTGAGTATTATGATGCAAATGTTTGCCTGTAGATGGGCTAGACAAGTGAGAAAACATGGCCATGCAATCTCAAGATTAAAAGAGGAAAAGGCATCACTTTAAATCCATTTCAAAGGCATATGAATCATTAACAGAAATAAAGCTTTAACTATGCTGTTGCAGATGTTGGCAATAAATATATTTAGATTTAAATATACACGGTCTCTAGGCTCTCACTCATCTGGATAAGTTAAATGAAACACACACACAAAAGACTCATATGCACACACTCCCTGGCCAGCGTGCAGCCTCTAGAGACTGAATACCAGGGGACACACTGGTGCCACAATGCCAACATGCTGCCAGTTGGCCACACCTGAGTCAAAACCCACAGAGGATGAGACACAGCTGCAGAGCAGAGACACTACGCCACACACACATGGTATGTGAGCGTTTGTGTTTGTAAAAAGACTGAGAAAACCCAGGGGATACAATAAAAGAAAAGAATGCTGACAAAGAAAACTCAAACGACTCAAAATAACAAAAGAAATTCCTTGCAGGCCAAAGTTGCTGATGCTCTGTGTACTTTCCTTACCGATCTATACCCTTATGTCTCGATTATTAGATGTTTAAAATAGGTCTGCATAATGCATGCAAAAACAAAAAGTTTCTCAAGTAAGTGCTGCTCAGTTGGTGGCAACACATTGTTCAGCCTGCAAGATTCCCATGGTGTCCGATTTTCTGTGCAGAAAATATTAATAGCCTTGTGTGAGGTGCGTCTTTGAGATTAAGTGCAATACTAGGAGATGGGTTACCTCATGTCCCTTTACTTACTCCCCCCTAAGGCCCACTGAAGCACATTGAGCAGTCATCACTGGGATCCCTTTATGGCTGTCCATTCTGTCCTCATGAATTACATCTCACATAATTTCCACCTTTGTTCATGCACGGCGGTGCCAAGAGCCCTATGTCTGACACGTGTATAAATCAAAGAGCAGTTCACCGTTTGGATTAAGGTTGCCGGATACAAGCCATCGCTGGAGTCAAGCTGTAAAGTATGGACATGAGCACACCGTGCCAAGAGCACATGCAGAGCCAATCCCTAGGCATGACAAGTGCACATAAGCATATTTTATATTGATAGTTTTATGCCTCGCCATGTTTACATCAATCACTTTAGAAAGGAACATGCCCTTCAACTAGGGATGCACGATATGGATTTCTTTTCAGCCGACATTGATAATTACTTCCTTTGCATGGTGGATACTGATAGGAATCAATAATTTCACAATTTAAAAAAGGAATTCGTAATATGTAGTTTATGCACACTATGACCAAAATCAAATCTGACATCTCTATTGTTAACAAAAGGATCTGTCTCAAGTTCTCATTTATTTATTTGAGTAAAGAAAGTAAAAAACTTCACACACTTTGGCTTTTATAGAGCAATTTACAGAAGAATTTCAAATAAATGCTTTGACGTAATCAAGTCAGACATGTCAATGTATTAAAGAGTAAAAAAGTCAAGACAAAAATGAGGGCGTAGGGCTGCTTAGACTGCAGATTAAACCAAATAACTAAAAGGCATACAGTGAAGTGTTGCAGAGATTATGTATTTTTGGAGGCGAGCCGGCGAGTTTATAGTACATACATGTTTGTTCATCATTCAGCAAGATGATCTTCATAAAAGGAAGCCAACTTTTATTATTTTTAAAGCATTAGGCTCTAAATGAACAACACCACGGTCTCATCAACCTCATAGTCACTACCACTAATCTGACAATGACGTTTAATGTCCCCAACAACTTCTGTATTCCCATGTACATACCAAACCTTTCAAACATTCACAAGAGTGGGTTTACTGACATATTTACACTGTAAAACTAAACATGAATATTTCTTAAGCTTGTGTTAACCACAAACCCTGTTTCTGACAGCTAACCGAAAGCCCATTAAAAAACACTGACTTTGAGACAGTTGAACTGGAAGTGGAAATGCTAACTTATTTGTGTTTTTAAGGACTCATCCCTCAGCACTCTAGTAGCCTGTTATGCTTAGCAAAGAAATTGAAAAGGGTTTGGGGACAAGGCTTAGAACAACAAAAGAAATCCAGCTTTGTGTTATTGCCTCCATTTCTATTAATCAATTTCATTTTTGAAAAAAAATTTAAATAATTTCTCATTATGAGATGATGATCAGCCTGATATACTTTATGAATTCCAAGTACGCCTCCAATAATTCTACATTTGCTAGCTGTGACACATAGTTGTTACACCTGGACTTGCTGACAAATAGCAAAAAGAAAAAAAAAAGATCTTGAATCTCTTCCTCTTGTTGTGATTGCTTGCTTGTATAATTTTTGTGTCCTCTGCTGAATGTTTCATACCATCCTGTGGGGTATCGCTGCAGCAAATTACTTAGCACTTTGTTTTGGGTTGCATTCGGAGGGCTACGGAAGAATACCACCCACTCTGGCTGTGAGTCATGCAGCAAACACATGTTTGCATAACTCAAAATAATTGCATAGCATCCATCTCCAAAAAAAAATCAAGTTACGTCCTTCTCTTTTTTCTCTTACTCTCTCTTTTCCCCCCACAGTGAGAGACACAAACAAGAAAACCAATAACGCGCAGGCCTCTGAGACGGCAACAACAGAGCTACACATCATGAAATAATATTAACAGCACCATCCAATTCTCTTTGAGGTGAGCAAGCTTACTATGCACAACCTGCCACTTATTCATAGAGAGAAAGAAATAGCAACTACAGGCTGTTGTGGGGCCACTATCCACAGATGCCCGTGGGATTTACAGAATCTTGCACAGCTGCCCCCTAATTAACTGTATTCTCCTCTTACAAATGCTGTTTGTTTGCAAAAGTGCTGCTTTCCTTTTTTGATCTAGCTTTCAACACATTATGGTCTTTACTTCCAGCCGACTTAATGGCGAGTAGAAGTGTGGTCACCGTGATCCTGCCTGACCCGTCTTCTCATCGTCACCGGTTAATGGGACGTTTCCATTAGCAACACCGGCAACACCGGCAACTCCTTAGCGTTGCAGGGAGGGAGAGAGAAAAAATAAAGAAAGTTGTGGGCTGGAAGAGCAAAATGGAACATGGTAAGAAGTGGGATGCTTCACGGCCTGTATCCTGTGCTGCTGCTGTCTAGTGTAGGTGTGCATTTTTCTCTTGTTTTAAACAAGGTATGCCGTTGAAGGCCGAGTCATAGAGTACATTTAGATCCCAAAGGCCATATAATGTATTTTACTGTTGGTCCAGGGTGGCTGAATTCATTATTTTTTTGGATCCTTCAGGCTTCTCGTGTCTCTATCACTCTGTCTTGTGTGGGGCTGATGGTCTCTGAGGCAGCAAAATTCGGTGTTAATGCATCACTACCACTTGTCAGGCCTGTTGGAATAGATTTTGAAGAGGATGTGAGAGGACGCGATGCTGGAGGAAATTAATAACCCGAGGCCTACACTATGGCCTTATTGACAGACAGTACAAATCCTTCACACATCTCTCATTGCCTTTCAAGCTGCGTCTCGGTAACCAATGTTAATATCACAAACACAAACAAAGAGAAACAGTAGTCTTAGGTGAGAGACCAGGCCCATTATTTTTATTATTATTTTCATTTTCAGCAGTGATCCTTATGTATTGTAATCCAAACATTCATATTTTGATCAAAATATGTATGTTTTAGCACAAATATGCTACTTTTCCAAGCCCTTCTACAGGCTTTATCCCCTGTGACCTGACGTAGGTTTCTGGATGAAGACTCTTCTACATATATATTCTTATCCAGAGCAGTATTCAGGCAGGACCGAAAGTCGTACAATAACACAAACTAACTAACAGGTCAAGGAGGCAGTAGATAGACAACTCCTGTCTTGTGCAAGGTAAAAATCTTTTTGTCAAATGAATCTGGTGGCTTTGAAGAGAACATTGTGTGCTGCTGTAGAAGGGGGTTGCTGCTAAATATATTCTAGCCATGCAAAAAAAATATCAAGTCTACAACATATTAGGAATATCGTCACTGCGTTACATTGCTTAGGACAGCCTGTAACTACAGGGAACTGAAGCCGTTACATTCCACCCTTCAAAGCCACCATAATCCATTGCCAAAAACAACAATATCACCTTGCAGAACATGAGTTGTTGGTATTATTGTGGGACTTTCGCATCCAACCTTGTAGGCTTACACAGCAGAATATTCTGGGCCTTGATTTCCAAACTTAGCACAGCTAACATTGGCTCAGCTAGTGGTAGTGTTCACAACTTACTGTTGCAACCTATGTCACTGCATGTTGCTAATGCTGAGTTCAGGCTTTCATTAAAAAAAAAAGGAGAGTGAGTAGAGGAGTCAGCCTTGAATAATTAATGGGATGATATGCAGGTATAGGGTTTTTGCTTTAGCTGAAAAATGTTAATATGCAGTGAATAATAGAAACTTTAAAGTGCTTTTGGTGCAAATATGCTGCAACCGAAATAGCTTTAAGTGCTGGCAGTAGTTCTACAGCCATCAATAAATATTGGAATTATTAACTCCCACGCTATGTTCCATCACAAATTCAATTCAACACAGTTTTCAGCTCCAAATTCACTATTTAGATGGATTAATTTTTAGCCAAAATAAACCATACACTATCCTAGATTATCAGCCTGAATGTTCATGTCTCAATTTCACACTCTGGATAAGAAAGTTAGTGTTTAAACTGTGCAGCTCCATGTCTAGAGAAAATATCCCAAAAGAGGATAACATGACCTTTGAAAATCCTGAGGCAGCCAATACATTGGCTGTGGATGGATGGATTCCCAAACTCCACTTAAAGGAGCTCTCAGTTTGAGAGATGAATTAAAGTGTTGAGAGCAACTCTGTTCATCATTTTTTGTTTGCTGATTTTTTCCTGAATATATGAACTTGAAAGTCTGCTTTGGCAGAACTAAAGCTCGCTCTTTTTAAGATTAGATAGTCTTATTTAATACGGCCAATTAGATAACCGGGCCTGTTACAGGAAAAATCCAGATTTTTTTTACTTTAGTATGTTTTTTCCCCACAGACAAAGCTCTTCTTCTGCTTCCATTCTGGACCCGCCAATACCTCTTATTGCGATTCTGTACATTAATGCCGGTCATCCTCAGCTGTTTCTGCTGGAATGTGTCTTCATGCCTGTCTTGTCTTTTTTTCACCAGAGCCTTTTGTCCTGCCTTTCTTTCCTAATTTCTTTCCCGTCTTTACACTCTCTCAGTGGCTTTATCCCTTTCCTCTTTTTCCATATTCTGAACTGGCTTCAATTTTTCCCCTGCGCTCCATTTCCACTCCTTTCAAATCTTTATATATTCTCGCCTCCGTCTTTCCTTCCCAGTCAGTCCCATGCACCCCTTCAAAGTCGGCATTTCCATTTCTTGTCGACTTTTTTGTCTTGCCATTGTTTCGCTCCGTCTGTACTTCTGTACTTCAGTCTGCTTAGCCGATTTCTCCTGTGTAGCTCTCTGGGGTCTGATGCCACCAGAAAGGAGAGCTTGTTGTATTTTTGGGAGCATGTGTTCTAACGTGTATTCTCAGTGAGGTGTTGTGTAATATCTTTGCTTCAGATACATGTTTAAACGCTGAGAGGTAACTCAAATAGATTTTGTGGGTTTATAACTGAATCTCGCGTCACTACATGCCATATTTTTACCTTCAGTTTTTTATCCACATTCCCACCGCAGCCAGCTGCTGTAGTCATAGATGAGAATTTTCCACTGAATTCTGTAATTATGGAGGTTTGATTGACAGGCTGCAGCTCACCACACACGGTTTCTTTTAAAAAGTAACTTTCCATGGCATTCTCCAGGAGTTTTTAAATTGACAACATAGGACAGCACTTGCTTACAGTCATTTAATTTACCGGTAGGCCTATTACTGACACTCTTTTTTCCTCCTTTTTAATGAGAAGCTAAAAATAGTACTGAAAATAGTGCTCCTTCTAACACAGGCTCTTAAAGGCAATTTATTTCGGTGTGACCACTGTGTTGACACAGTGAGGGTGCTGACGCAGAGGGCTGCAGCACAAAAACTAAAGGTCGCTCAGCAGAAACATTGAACCTGGCTCATCTTTTGCTGAAACACAATGTTTTTTCATCCGGTGACACGCTCCATTGGTCAAACAAATACAAGTGCATATTCTGAATTACTTTGTAGCATGCACTGCACTATTTTACTGATGTATCCTCTATTGACATAGAATAAATAAAATTATTGTAAAATCTGGTAGTTTTCATCAAGCTGTTTTCATTCATAGAAAGTATGTTTACATATAAATAACAGTGTACTGAATTCATAGAAAACCCACATAATTGTGAGGCAGGAGGTGTTGCACATTTGTTGTCATGCAGCAACTTCAACATATATAAATAACAAGGCAATCAGAGATGGCAGACTTCACAAAATATGGATTTATGGCGACAGGTGATTCCCACGCATAATATGCATCGACCAGCTTCTCCAATGAGGCAATGAAGCCTTCAAAACTGCTCTGCCACTTTAGCGTTATGGTGAGTTGTATTTCTCATGTAGGTTATTTGTTTTGTGGTGTATCTTATTTTGAAGGCATGTTTAAGCGTTACCATAGCGACCAGAGAGTGTTAGGGGGCAGAGAGGATGTCTTATTATGTTGTTGGCGCATGTCAGGAGGATGCTGCTAATAAAGTTACATACACTTACACAGTGGATTTATGTATATTATTATATTTACAAAATACCACAGTTTTTGTGTTGGTCGTATCATTTTTTTTTGTTGTATTTATCCACCACACCTTAAAGGCCGGTCCGTGAAAATATTATCTGACATTAAACCGGTCTGTGGCGCAAAAAAGGTTGGGGTCCACTGAACTACACAACCCCATCCAGAAGCAACATTTGAAAATAATAATAATTGTTATTTTTATTAATCACAGCAGATTGGATTTGCAATTTTGACTACTATACTGATTTAAAACATCACTCCCTGATTTCACAATGTTACTTATTGTCAATTAGCTACGCAATATAAATTCTATCGCTCTACCACCTGTTTCCGTGGATTGGCTATTCAGTTTTTTTGAGTGCTGGCCATGGGCTCTAATACATTTATATACAGTGTGGTAGAAAAAATATATTAGACATGGAAGAATGTATGATTTGAGCAAAGCCCATGGTCATGCTTTTGTGTTTCTTGAGGCCTTAAAGTCCTTCATACTGGGCATGCACAATGTGAGGGGACTCAAGCTGTCTGGAGGTTATGTTAAGATGAAGACCTTGTAGATGTTCCTGAGTCCCATGGAGATTGTTTTGCCTCCCTGTAGGTGAAGTTATAATACATCATCCTGTAAGACCTGCGATACACTGTATGAAGCTGAGTGACTGTACTGTCACATAACCTCCCTCAGACTTGTGTTGTAATAAACTTCAAGTACAGTCAACTGAGATTCATTAAGTTCTCTTAAACCCTAGCGTCTCTTTTGGGTCTCTGCTTGAAAATTCCATGCCCATAATAAATTGAGATTTGTCCAGATGTGTAAGTGTGAGTAAATATGTTACTGGATCAGAGTAAATGAAGTTGCAACACAGATAAAGATTTATATTTCCTTTTCCTTTCACTCCTACGAATGATGCAGTTGCTCTCTCAAATCTCCATGCTGCATATCCCATTTTATAGGACACACATGGCAATATATCTGGGGACAAACCTGGTCAATTTGAATAATAGACATCTGTATCGAATCATCAGAGTCAAATCTAGACGGACAACACCACTGAACAAACACCTGGAGCGGATAAATAGCTTGTAGTCTTTTAGGAATGATTTCACACAGAGACCTTGGACTAAAAGAAAGTGCAGTGGCTGCGGTTGGGCCTCTGGTTTACAGAGTTTTGACTGGACCTGGACATGGTTGGTACCATTGGAATCGGCTAAATCTCAGCTATCTTGTTGTTAGTATGAAGTAGCATGAGCATCTTTCACTTGTCATTCTGCATATTTACTGTTTTGTTGCATCTCTTGAAATTCATGTTCATAACATGGCACCCCAGTATGCCCATCTCTCCTTCATGATGCTAGTGTACTAAATAATGAGAAAGCTATCCTAAAAATAACTATTACAAAATGTATCGCAAAAAAGATTCCGGTTACATTATGGTTGAATTATGGTGTATTTGTGTATGGGATCCGGCAACACAACAGTTACAGAAAAAAGGCATTTTCCTTGCTGTTATAAACCTGTAAAGGCAGTCTAGTGGAGGTGTATAAAAGGGGATGTGGCTGGTATATACTTACATATTTACAGCTGCACTTACGTGGCAATTTATAGTTCTGGCCATGCATTCCTCTTTTGAATCACAAACAACAATGTAATTGATTTTTCAAAAAGTCAAAGGATACATCTCTGCTCGAAAATTATGCTAATTAATTAGAAAGCAAACTTACAAAGTTCAGACTGCCAGAAACACTGCGGCCGGCTTCAAGCGACATCACCTTATGTATGATACATTAGATCATGATATGCAGCCGTCTTTAATTAGCAGTGAAGTACCCATTTTGTTATATCACTTGTAAATCACTTGATCTTTGATACATTCTTCAGAAAGGCTACAGAAATTACTGTTTCTCAGAGTTTTAGAGCTTCTCAGACTCTTCAGATTTAATTCTATACCCACTATAGATTAATTAGCAGTTGGAGACATCTTCTGAAGCAATGTTATGATAGAAATCTTTACTTTCTTGATTTTTGTTGACTGTCCTTGATTTTTCTTGAGTGACTCTTCAGCAGCACAAGGCTACGGTAACTTACTGTGTAAATACGTCAAGTTGGATTATAGTGCTTGCTTTTGTTAACTGTAATATACCTGAAACTAGAAGGGCACTCAGAGAGGGCAGACATCCACAAACACATGGCAATGTTAATGCTACGACTTGAGGGGGCGTTTGCATGACTTTGTAAGTAATTTTTCTGATTAGATTCAATTCATTATTATTCACATGCAACACAATGACCTATCTACCTATCGTGAATTGCTCCTTCATTTGGATCCCGTACAAAAATGTACAGGTTCTTCCTTGGCCCATGCGACACCCTTCCACTAAGAGTCATGAAACTGGCCAGTAGTTTTTCCCATAATCCTGCTGACAGACACACAAACCGGTCAAAAACACAAGATCCTTGGTGGGAGTAAAAATGTTAAACAGCAGTTGCATTTCATGATCATGCTGCTGATAAAGTTATTGCTTTGTTGTCTTTGTCGCGAGGGCGACCCTGCACGTGTTGGTAAATGCAGGCATGCTGTGGCTTCTAAAGATTCCAGTCCTCTCGCTTTCAGTTTCTTTGCCTGTACATTATCTCTGAGGTGGCACAGGGCATCAGTAAGGTGCTAATTAGATGCTGCAGTAGAGCATGGGACAGAGCGAGTGGACAATCACCACGGTGAAAGATAATTTCACACTCTCTGCCCCGATAACTGTCTAACGGCTGCTGGAAGCACAACTGGCAGAGAGGCCCTGCTCAGTAATCTCTCCTCAAGATTAAAGATTAACCTCAGCAAAAAAACTAAAAAAATAACTGCTACTGTACAGGCAGCGAAACAAGCACGTGTGTAAGGATCATCCAATCATTCATCCCATCAGCAACCTGGTCAGAGCCAAATGCAACTCTTCTAACTCATCTGTGTTACCCCTCATTTGTGGAATAGAATTCTCCAACAATAGGACAACAACATCACTTCAGCAAGTTACATGAAAATCTGTGTCTGAAGGTGTTCATTAATTAGAGATTACAGTTCGGTTTAACCTCATTTATCAATGCATACAAGCTTTAAAAAAAATGAAATAACTTTGACACATTGCAAAGTCCTGAGGCAGAAAATGTCCTTACTTGCCAGTATTTAGTTTCTCCATCTTTCCTTAATGACTCACAGAAGGTCAAGAGGTTTCTCAGTTTAACAACAACAATTGCAATTTGCCAACAGCCAAAAGAATTAGAACAATAACGAATCACACACACACACAAAAGTTGCAGTACAAAGCCTACAAGTCATATTTCAGCTGCTGCTGTTGCAAACTTTAACTTTCATTTTTCAATTCTCGAGTAATTTGAGTACTGTTTCATCAAAGATTGAAGAAAATGTACTATATGTAAAATTATAAATTGTAAAGCTTTGGGTAATACAAGATTTTGGCATCAGACATTAGCCGTTTATAGTCACAGCAGTATTGACCAATCAAGGTTCAGCAGGTTTTGGTTGCATACAAGTAAAAGGTCCAAGTGGTGTGAAAAGAGGAAGGATGCATTGGCCTAAAGGCAGTCTCAGAACCCACTGTCTGTTATAGCCTCTTAGTAACTGAGCTTAGAACTAAGTTAGTTAAACTGGCTAGATGTGAAACAATCTGGTTTTAGACAGTTTCAACTCCATTCCCACCTCTCAAGTTACTAATTCCACTTTATTGACTGGTGCGTCAAAGTATAAATCCTGGTCCATGTATTCACTATCCGGATATCTGCTGGCTACACTGGAACCCCTGAAATATTGACTATTGCCACAAGATGATAAATTGATGTCCAACTGATTGCCAAAGTGTTT
>CAFUXE010001018.1:194015-206403 GCA_903364295.1 Serranus cabrilla | reverse complement strand
ATCAGATCTCAATAGCCTGGAGGAGGGGGCAGTGGGGTTTTTTGAGGTTATTCAACAGTCTGACAAACAGCTCTGCAAAAGTATGCTGGCGCCTTTATCCCAACCACTCACCAAGGTTCTTTACTGAATGAGTCCAGCCAAGTGAAGTTACATCTGAAAAAGCCAAGAGAGTGCCTGAAAGAGACAGTTGACTGGCATTCACTCTGGCGCATAAAGGGAAACATAGAAACTCTATGAATCACAGGTCATGAGGACAGTAATGCAACAAGTTTTGCAAGGATCAGACTATAAAGGACACTGAATTGATTTTCCAAGGAAAACACCTGGATCCTTTTCTGCCTTTCTGATGTAAAGAAAAAATATAAAAATGGTTCAGAACTATGTGTTTTATATGTTGGACTATTTCCATCAGCACAGGCTGTAAAGTAAGACAACAAAGGGACAGAAAGGAGAAACTGATGGAGACAGTAATGGAGAAGCTGGAGAAATGAAAACGTGTTTTTGGTTCCATATGGGCAATTCTGTAATGGAGGTTTGCCTTGTTTGAGTGATAGCTACTTGTTGGTGTGATTTGGGAAATTGCCAAAGGGCCAAACAACCAACTACTGCTTCACTTGCCTCAGCCCTAAATAGTCAAATATGCCAAAAAAATAACTTGTTTTACAGTTGTGCACACAAACACACTCCTGCACTAACTAAATGGTCCTCCTACCTTGCCACCATAGTGCACTGCAGATGTTAGCGATTAGCCTTGTAATGATGATAACCTGAGCTTCTCAGCTTCTCGCTCTCTCTGTATGCCTCCCTTTCCATCTCACCCTCCATCACACACACTCACACATTAGGCAGATCCAGCCATCTTCTTATGTTGTTGCTTGGTCACGTTATGTGTTAGAGGCCCTCCGGCCACGGGGTTCAGCTTGAATTAGCCCTGTCCCTACCAGAGGATGGGCTATTTACACATGTTACCAGGCAATTAAGCACTTGTCTGACATTGGGGTTTCTGCTGAGGGCTGACAGCTTTATCACATGTCGGGCAAGGCGATGTGAAAGCATGATAGGTTGCGGTTGGAAGGAAAAATGAGGCTCATGCAGCCTTCCCATACATCCTACTCTTTCTTTTTTGCTTCTATCTTGAACCAAAATTCGCCTGAACTAATGTTCAAAAAAGGTTCTATTATATGACGCATTCCTCAGATGACAGCTCAGACAAAGTGTTTTTGCAACAAAATACTTCGGAATGTTGATAACCAAGCAAGAATGTGTCAGACATCCAATCCAAAAAGCAAAGGTATTCATTGGATGATTGCTGGAGCCTCGCGAGCCAAAAACCTCTGTGGACTGATCACACACATGGGAAGGCTCAGAGGGGTGATGCTCGTCCACTCACATAGTAGACAGCAACAATCTCAGGAAGACCTAAGCATGAGGCAACACAGCAGAAACAAATAGCACTGGCTGCTTCAGTCATTATCCAAAGCTGTGGTTTTAAAAACACTAGAACAGCACTTTGAAAACAAATCCATTATTATTAAGTCCACTTATTTAATCATTTCATCCTTAATCTACTTATTTTTTCCAAATTAAACCTCCAGGTTCCCCACTGTGAACTTACAGCAGGAAAATGTAGTGTAAACAGTAACTTAGAGCAAAAAAAGACAGATGAGCCAACAATTATGCAATATGCATTACTCATCATTATGATGTAATACTCTTAAAATTGACCTTGAAATGATCAACTACATTATTTCACTACAGAAGAGTAAACTACAAAACCAGGCTTTCCTCTTGCAGTCATACCATGGTACGGTGTTACACACTTATGTTTCTTTACCCTACAAACAACCCCTGGGTACAGACACGGACTGGCAGAGATCACATTACCAGCTGAAAGCCAAAGCATTTAAGGACTGTTGTAGTCATAGCTGCAACTGATATAATCTGATAACAACATCAGTTTAACCATGGAAAATTGTAAGCTTGCTACTGGGTCGGATCGTTTTCAGAATGGTTCAATATTAAGCCAGTATTAGAATGGTATACCTAAATTTACCATGAGGTCTATGAATGGATGTGTACTGACTGGTGGCAGTGGTATTGCACCTCGAGGACCATTACTTTTTTCCTGCGGCGTTAACACATTGGCTCGTCTGTTTCTCGGCTCACCTCTCTCCTCTGCACCAACAAGCAGTATTAGTTTTCTTGGGTTTTAACTGGGGTTCCAAAAGTAAATTCAACCAATTTGTTTAAACTGCCATGAAACTGAAATTGAACTATGGTGAATTTGCTTGATAGAATGAATCAACTGAAAATTTGTTGGACTAACTGACATAAGCCTCACTTATTTGTTAAGGGGTCCCCAGTCTCGTCAGCAACAAAAAACACTTAACTCACTTTGTTGTAAGCAAACGAAAACGTGTGCCATGTGCATCTTCCAACCTCTACTGGAATTTGATCTTGTTCATGTTGCTAACATGATTAACATTGCTTACTTTGTGCTTTGCAACTGTTAGGGTCAGGGTTAAATGTGAGAATTCAGAGCCTGAACTGTGGTAAACTTCTCCATCATCTGAATGTTTGTTTCTGGACTGCAAACAGGGTCACTAACTAGCTAGAAAAATGAGCTGTTACTTCCTAAGTTGTGCTTGGTTTTGGCTTATAAATTGCTGTTCCAAGCTTGCAGCGAGACCTGACCTTAATGTTTATAAAATCAATGTGAACAGAAAAGTTTAAACTCAAGACACAGTGAGGATGCACACATTTACTGTTACCATGTACAATTATAATGGCTGGTTAGTAAACACAACCATCTGTCATACGGTTTTACAACAATCTTGTCTTTGTTTAGATGACAGAAAATATTGCATTCACAGATGAGAGCAGTCTGTGAAAAAAAAAAGAACTATTTCAATGCTTTTTTTCATAATCAATCTGGCGTCCTCAGGGCCGGCATCAGGTGCACTAGCGCCATCAAGGATTCTCATGAAGCTCTGTTCCCTGGGCCACAGTCATTGCTGGTTTATTTAGAGTGTTTTTTCCTCTAAAGATACTAGAGGACATTTGTTACCAGCAAGTATCTAAACATAATTCAGAAGAGGACAAATAGCGACAAAGAATCAGTACGGGATTATTGCAGAAATGTATCAGGTAAATATGTCGCACTAGCAAACCACTATGTTTTCCCACATTACCTATTCCTTTGCCTGCTTCATTGCCCCTTGCTCATACACACAATCACCCCTTTGTCATATGTTTCTTTTTTGGAAACATGCATGCTTGTCGACAACTTAACACTGATTAGCACCATTACAAAGGTTGTCTGCGTGTGAGAATGTCACTGTACAAATTTGACATGTTTCATTTGCTTTCCATGCTCTTTTGATTACCCTGTTCTTTTCCCACACAAGAAAATACACACTGGTACGTCACCTCGCATGACTGGCAGACCCCATGCCTGCTCCCTGGGGCACTGCGGTCCCTTTTATTAGAAATGTATTCTATCAGTGCTTTTAATGTAAAAATGCAATAAAGTCATTTCACGCCATGTTGAGCAACTTTGCCACATTATTGTTAGGTCTCTGTGGCTTTCTACGGCGGGAGCAAACCCACATCCACACACTTGCACACAAATACACTGATCTTGACAACCTCATGTACCTCCTCTGTGACAGGTAGAGGAATGAACAGATGAATAGCTCAGTAAATCTCTCTGTACACTAGTGTTGCTGTGGAGTCAGTGGCGAGGGAATAAGCCTAGTTGAGCCCTGCGAAGGTCTGGAGCATATGGATTTAACTGGGATGTCACAACATAGAGTGTGATGATGGGATTCACAGTCAAACAGCATCAGTTTGCCCGTGGTGTCTTCACCAAACACAACCATCACATGATCACACTGGGAAATCCTGCTGCTGGAACATATTTGCATCATTTAAATTGAATGATTCTTACTCGCTCTCTTCTCTATCCAACCTTTCATTCATTCATCACATATTGCTTCATCCTTATTCCATCAGATAAACCCTTCGTGGGACTCTTGTCAGGACACATTCAGACATAATAATCTGCAGACTCTGTTTTTCTCCCTCAAACCTCAAGTATTGAGAAAACAGCCCACAGAACCACCAAACTTCTGCTTGCAAACTTTGCACAGCAGGTACTCCTGGGAGGGTGCTAAAAAGACAGTGGTGAAAGCTGATGAGTTATGCAATCAAACCAGTCAGGGGAATGCTCATTATTGTGTGCTTTTGGTTTGTTGGTTTGTTTGTTTGTGTAGATCCCCCCCCTTCCTTTCTCTCCTGTTTATCTCTCAATGGCAAACTGTGTTGTCTCATCTGAGGGCAGCTCATCTCTTGGTGATATCGCACTCCTCTCCATTTGATATGCGCACCATCAGGCTGGTTCAAAATGTTCTTCTGCATAGTGCCAAGACTGACATGGCAACTTTTCAATGAGGGTTCAAATCACTGAGGCTCTGTCCTCTCTCCTTTTCATCCAACGGCTTTGTCAAAAGCAATTTTCCTGTGAGGGAGTCTCAGTGGCCACAGAGGGCAAGGCAGTTTTGGATAGAGGTTTGAAAAAAAACACACAGCATAAACAGAAATGTGAACCTTATAATGTCATTTGTTCACAGAGAACGTTCAATTAGTGTCTCAAGAACTGATGGTTAATTTGTGCCTGGCACTGTCTTTTTGGCTGAGAGGCCCATTTCTGTTAATCAGGAGGAGCTCTTTGACCACGTTGCTACTAATTTGGGATAATGGCAGCCTGTTCTTCCTTTAAACAAACCTCTCATGGCTTAAAACAAGGTGGTCTCATGAATGTTCCCCAAATCTCAGTGTCTGTCCATCTTTCTATCACACTCTCTGAACTGTGAGAAGCCAAAACATTGAGACGGTGCAGATAAGATAATTGCAAACATTTTAGTGAAAGTTGTCTATATAAAATTGCACATGAAGAATCCAAGGACCAGTGGTCATATGCATAAAACTCTTGATTCAAGGCTGAAACTGTATGTATGCACAAGGACAGAATTATGCATATACGCCTACGATTTGTAAAGACACACATATGCCTGATTCTGTTCCATAAATCTCAATCATCCTGGAAATAGGCACACAAACACAGTTAACTATAAATGGATTTAGAATCAACTTTAAACATTTGCATCTTGATACTGATTAGATTGATGAAAAATACAGCAAAGAAGAAGTGAATTTTTGCTGACTGTGTCACATCTGTGAGATTCTCTCATCTGTGACTATTTGTAGCAAGCTTATTGTTGATGTGAGGACGCTGCTTGGTAAAGCGTAAAAAATAATCGATCGATTAATCGATTATTAAAATAATAGTTTGTTGCAGCCCTACATCCAACCCCAGATGTTTTTGGCACAGTTACCATTAATTTGATAACTGGTGGCTCCATCAGTAATTTGAAACCAGAGTACTCGATAGAAGAGCAACCAAAGAATAATGCCAAATATAACTACAGATCATCCTGCAATGTGATCATACCAGCTGTGACACAGAATTAGGATTTTAATCATCTATTAATCTGACAGTTAATTTCCTGATAAATCGATTTCTTGATTGGTCTATAAAATGCAATAGTGAAAAATCTCTATCCATGTCCCAGGTCCTGCTGTCCGTCAAAAACTCTAAAATATCCAGGTTAATATCATTTAAATAAAAAAAACTGAAAAAGACAGAAATCACATATCTAACAGGCTGCAGAAATCAACATTTATGGAAATTCTTGCATGAAAAATGACTCAATAGATTTAAAAGATTACCAAAATAGTAAGCAGTTATCCTTATGTGGTTTAACTAATCAGTCACCCAATCATTGAAGCTCTATGCCAAACTGGTGTGTATGGTGCAATGGAGCTTTCTACCGTCTACTCCCCTGAATCTGGTTCTGCTCTTCTTTGTTGAACTAAGTCTTTATTTTTATCTCAAATACACGCCTGTAAAGTGTTCAAACCACCTCTGTAGCTCTGGCCACAGTAGGCGTCTCGAGGACTATATTTTGCCATGATGACGCAAACACATCCAGACT
The DNA here is from genome assembly GCA_903364295.1 of Serranus cabrilla. Taxonomy (NCBI): domain Eukaryota; kingdom Metazoa; phylum Chordata; class Actinopteri; order Perciformes; family Serranidae; genus Serranus; species Serranus cabrilla. Next base: position 200,347 of record CAFUXE010001018.1, on the reverse strand, counting down.
TACAAGGTAAACAGTAGCAGCCACATGCTGTCACGGCTGGTAATAACTTAATTACTCTCCAACCAGCGGACATTAGGACCAGCATCAAAAAGGTTAAATGCACTCAACCACCTCTGCTTGCAAACTGTATTCAAGCCTTCCCTTTCAGATGATTGAAGCCCTACTGCCCCCTGAAGGCATTCATTGTTGACTTCATCATGCACAACCTGGCTGCACATAACTAATCACACAAGCTTCTGTGCCTCAGCACCCATTAGACTCAGTTAGAACTCTGTAAAACTCCATGTGTGACATCCTGGGATATATTTAACAAAGCAGACAATGAAAATTTCTATTAAAAGACCTTCTGCTCACATTTGTCTTCTAAGTAAGCTATGATGTATATAGCTGTTGCCCCTTACAACCTTGTGCCTCAAAGCTCCTGTGCCAAAGTGTTCCTGTTTTGTTTTTTACAACAATGCATTTTTTAGTGATATGAAGTGGTACAGGGGAGCTATAGCTCTTGATTAATTAGTTGTGGGGATAGTTTGGGCTACGTTTTCTGTGGATGAGTCAATGACTGTCTGGATAGTCATGCAAAAAGGATTATAGAAACGTGTCAATTAATGCAATCATAATCAGCTTAAACAATCCGCTTCACTTAGTTTTGGCATCAGTGGCATTATTGTCACATTTAAATGTAGCCAAATCTAATTAAATGCTACCTTATTAGTTTGAGTAGTAGAATCCAAGTGGAATCAAGATTTTTTTTTCTTCATACAAACTTTTATCATATCAATTTCCACATAGTCTACAACAAAGTCAGTATCTGTAGATGGGAAATATTTGTATTGTGTTGCAAAAAACATGATATGCCCCAGACTAAAATATGATTTTCCTACTTGGACAAGCAGTTCTCTCCATTTGGTGAGCCATATTTGCCAGTTGCCACTGGGATTGGCTGTGTTTTAAAAGGTATAAAATGAGTAATAGAACTAGCTGAGAGGATAATGATGACTCATGACGCCCATGTATTCACCTCAGACTGCTCAGTGTTTGAGCAGAAGAACAGGTGCACTTGAGTACAGCCCTGTTGACCTTGTCTAAATGACCTAGTGCTTTATGCTGGTCTTGCAATTGCAAAATTACAATTGAGCTGTCTTTGTCTCTATTAGAGGGCCGTATCATAGACTTAACTGAAGTGGGCAGGACAACAGATTGCTCCGTGTGTGTTTGTGTGTCTGCATACATCAAAAACATCTTAAGCATTTTCAGTGCATTCATTTATCTACGCATGTGGACGCATTGCACAAACATCAACACTTCATTGTGCGATCACACTGTACACTGCCGTGTCTGTCTGTGTGTGTGTGTGTGCTGCTGCAGTGCTGTGATCGTCCTGACCTAGAAAAGCACTGAGACAGAGAGCTGAGACTCTCTGCGCGGTGACAGAAGGAGGGGGAATCCAAGCGCTGGTGCTCAGCTTCACTGAGCCAGGCGGCAGTCTCACTCTGTCAGTTAGCCTAGACCCACCACACACACACACACACACACACTCCCCACTAACCGAAGTGGTTCTGTGAAATGCCGCTGCTCCAGGATGAGGATAGGCACCAATCAAAAGTTCACCGTACCCCTCCGAGAAACAATTTTTGAATAATTTGAAGACTGCTTGCATCGCACTTGTCTGCTGCATCAGAGATGCGAGCTGCTTCTCAGCAGCAAATCAAACATGATCGTGCTCGACTTTCAGCTTGCTCTGATTCAAGATGCAATGATATTATATGCTTTGAAAAGCAGTATCTTTCAAAAACTGTATAAATCTTAATACCAATCATCTTCCCATAACACCGGGGTGTAAACACTGTGTCCATGCAGTGTCATATTTCACTGACAAATTATTTCTTATGCCGCTAAAGAGGACAAAGGTACCGGCAGACAATGCTTAACCCTTTCATAACCATTTACCAGATAGCAGTTGGTATTTTCAGAACTATAATTGAGCCTGTCCCGTGCTGAAAAATACTGTAAAGAGATAAGGGAGGTGAAGCAACAAGGGAGCACATCTGTGATGTATCATGGCAACCGAAGCAGATAGGAGAGGACTGTCATAGGAAGGCCATTCACAGCTGCACAATAGATTAGTCACACACTCTCACAAAATACACGCCAGCACACATTATCCTCCAACATCAATCAGGCAAGAGGCGAGCATATTGTCTTTGCAATGAAAAGATCCTTTACTCCACATGAAGAGTCAAATTAACTTTCTTTAATTACAGCCCAAGCTTCCCACTGTGCACAACAAAGACAAGTGGCTTGTACCCCAAGCATCCTGCGGGGGGAATTATTCACTGACTGGTAATGACCCCTGACTTATATTCAGTTGGAGTACTGTGACACACAGGGCGCAGGTGGATTTTGTGTATGAAGCAGCATCTAATCAGACATGGCAATCAAATCCAGCATCGAACTGAAAAAGCATCTTACGGACTCATCCACTCGTCATAATGTTAAGGGCATCATGCGTTTGGACCACAGTCTGTATCAAAATAATGGACGTAGTCACCTTGACATAACCTATAGTTACTGGACTCTGATTTTGAAACAGTAAGAATGACATTTTTGCTGTCACCAGCTTGGTTTTTTGATTGTTGTCATCAGAGCATGTGTGAAATGGATCTACAAGTAACAGAAGAACGCTATGTTATCAGGTGCTGGCTTGCTAGCTTCGTTTGCAACCTATTTAAAATGAACAGCCGACTTTTTAGTATCTTCTACTTCAGAACATGAAACAAGTAACCACATAATTAGGGATTAAGACCATGAGGTCAGAAATCAAGTGAGAAGTAGGGTAATTTTTTCATAGACTTCTATACAATCACCCTTTTTTTTCAAACACTGGAATCCTTTTTCAGGCCCAGATGTTGCCGATTAGTTAGAACCTTGTTTGGAGCGGGAGTAAATCTGGGTAAGATGAGATTGTTGGTATTAAAAATAGACCTAAAAAAAAAATGGGCAGACTTATTCAGACTGACTTACAGTCTTCAAAAGTAGTTCAGAACATGTCATTTTGTGTTTTGAGTTTATGTGCAAGAGAGAAAGGAAATCACATAAAAATACATTCTTCCAGCTGATGTCAGATACAAACCATTCTAGCTTTAACTTCTCTGCTCCCGCAGGCCATTTAAGACTTTTCTTGTTCTTCTGAGATCAAACAGTCGGGCTAAACTGCTGCTCTGTCCAACCAATTAACATCCTCCCTTTCCACAAAGGGATGAAAGTTGGCATTCTGGTTATGTTTGGTTTGCGGCAAGCGTGTTGATTTATTACACCACCCTGCTCACTTATGCACCCTTTAGCCAAGCCACCAGTGATAACTGCAAGCAGGGAGAATAACCCAAACACAACACAAGAATCAAAGATATAATAGAGTCTCTCACTCTTCACTCACACACAATGTGTGCGTGCTGTGCTGCAATGTTCATTGCTTCCAGTGTAAGCCATGACTTGTTTGGTTTCCTCACAAAAGAACTTCACGTCTATTTTAATTGAGTTGACTAAAAACAGGTTGATATGATTTATGTACTTTAAAAGAGGTGATGACACTAATTAAATCCAGGGTCATTGTCTTCCTTTCACATTAGACATGTATGCATTACACAGCTCAAACAGAGACTGTTGCTGGCCCAGTTTTGTTTTATTTAACTGGCAGGAGAATGTGTTATCTCAGTATGTCTGAATCAGGCATATGACATGAATACACACTAAATATCCTTACGACATTAATTACTCACTACACTGTATTTTACATTGTGTCGCAGCACATCGGATCTCGGAAGAAAACAGAGATTACTTTAGTTCATAAAAGGGATTTTGCATTATAGCGCAGAGCGGGATGAGAGCTGTGTTCTTCCAACACAAATAGAGCTAAAGCTTGCAGAGAATCTGTCAATATCAGATGGTGGAATGAATGAATGGTCTAAAAATTACTTACGAACGCCGTTTTTCCTTTTGATGAAGCAAAATAGGAACGAAATGCACGTGAGGCAAAGTATATCCTGTTTGTGACAGGAAAAAACAAGTTTACTGCTTTTAAAGGAATGGCTCTACTTTTTGTGAAATATGCTTTCTTGGATAGCACTCTTCTGTAGTAAACATAAAGCTCAAGCAAGGAGCTGGCTCGCATAGCTGAGCATAGAGAAAACTAAATCTGTCTACCTGGTACCTCAGGAACACCAAATTAAGAATTCTGTTGTGGTTTTGTCGAAGGGTTTTTGGGGGATACAGCCTTTCAGAGTAGTAGGTAGGTCCTATAAAGTGTAAAGTTCACCAAATGCTAAATACAGGGGGGTTTTTTTCCCCCTGAGCCCAACTGATTGAGGGTCTAGAAAACGCAAGAGCAAAAGAAAAAGAAAGAAAGCAAAGAAAATATTTTATTAAAAAAAGAACGCGCCAATGAGCTTGCTCTGTGAGCCACAAATGTGAAGATCCAGGTAATTTGATAGACCGAGGTCAAACATTTTTGGGCAGACCATTTATGCCATTGCAAAGTAGATATTATCATCTGCTATATGTTAGCACATCATCAGACACCATGTGGCCATTCTACAATAAAAGCACCCCCAACCATTGTTAGGAACATGCCATCTAGTAAATTAAGAAGAATTAAATTCTAAAACCCAGGAAAAGACAGCAAGGGGACCCAACCTGATTTGCCGCAGTTATGCAGCATAGAATAATTAACTTAATCATTTTTAACATAGCATTTTATGGTTTATAAAAGGGAACATTGTGTTGCATTGATAAGCATCAGTGCATGGATATAAGCTTAAGGTTGGCAATGAGTGCAGCTGGGTGCAGCAGCTGTGTAAACCGTAGAAAAGGCGCTCAGCAGTTTAGATGTAATTATGATATGAAAAATAGTAAAGCAAGCTGACATTCAAGCCAATTGCTTTGAGTTGAACTATTTCTCTAATGCTTAACATTAGATGAATACTAAGTATGAGGGAAAAAGTAACTGTGACTAGTTATCCTACGTGGACAAAATGCACATGCTAAGTTCCCTGTGAAGCCACAGGGAATTAGCTGTGCTCAAGATAAAAGTGATGTTGTTACAACCCTGAAGCCAGAGTTTGAATTAAGCTAATAGGTCACCCCTAAAACAACCACAACAAGCTAACGTGACATGGAAACATGCACTCATTAATACTCGTTGAATATTCATATTTCTCTTTCACATAAATTAAAAACATTAAAGCACCATGCATGTGGCAAACAAACAACAAAGCCAGCCACAGTTTGAATCAACACAGGCAGAGAGCAGCCGACAACATGACAACAGAAGTTAGCAGCCAGCAGACACATGACACGGCTCAGGAAAAAGACCTGGGAGAGCCAAACAAACAACCAGCAGCTTCAGCAACCTTGTAGCACATTACCAAACACACAAACAGCAAGTGAACAGAGCCAAGACATTAACACATACAACAACAAACACTTACCTCGGTGAAGTAGAGCCGTGTCCCCAGCAGGTCAGCAGAAAGATATCCATTTAAAAAGAGCCAGTGTTGTCCCAAGGTGAAGAAAGCTAAGTAGGGCAGGAACATTACACTTCCAGGTTAAAGTGCTGGGTCAAGGCTAAAACAATGGAACAGGGTTGTTTGTCCAAAAAGCCCATTGGGGCAATGCACACTGAACAAAAATATAATCTCAACACTTTTGTTTTTGTTCCCATTTTTCATGAGCTGAACTCAAACATCTCAAATTGTTTCTATATACTCAAAATAACAATTTCTCACAAATATTGTTCACAAATCTCTCTAAATCTGTGATAGTGGGCACTTCTCCTTTGCAGAGATAATCCCTCCCACCTCACAGGTGTGGCATATCAAGATGCTGATTAGACGGCATGATTATTACATAGGTGTGCCTTAAGCTGCCTACAATAAAAGTTTCAGATTCAGCTCATGAAAAATTGGAGCAAAAGTGTTAACAAAAGTGTTGTTCAGTGTAATTTAACTGTAAGCAATAACCTCGCCTTAACGAATGCTCAGGAAAATGAATAAGTATACATAAGAACAACACATTTATAGAATTATATGTTCATATTAGAGGTCACTTACACTTACCGTGCTAGCACGACACAAACCTTGTTTGACCGTATCCAAAGCAAACGATGAGGGTAAAACCACCACGAGAGCCTTTCCGGTGGTGACGTCATCACTGGACACATTTTTCTGAGCATTCGTTAAGGCGAGGTTATTATTTATTCATTACAGCTGACGCTAAATTCGGGGCTTTTATTTTGAAAAGGCGCCTCGTGGGAAACACAAACATCCGGATCTTATCGG
>CAFUXE010001018.1:174527-193928 GCA_903364295.1 Serranus cabrilla | reverse complement strand
TTGACTCCATGGTAACTTTTATTTAAGTTATTTATTACCATTAATCTTAATTACAAGACATTCAAATACTGCTAAAATCTATCAATGTGTCATGTAAAGGCTTTGAGCAAACACTTATCTACACAAATTTAGTGTTTTGCTACATTTTGTTGGCTTTTTGTGTGCATCTATGGGTATGTGGGACCTTTAGATCATATTCTGAATGCAGAATTTACTTTACTGTCACAGTTTTCATTTTACCATGAAACAACTCTTTTTAATTCATTAATATTTACACAAATCCTTTTAAATGGCTGTTGCTATTGTTTTTTTTATTTTTATTTTTTTTCGATTTGTTTTAGTTATCATTCTATTTCTCCATGCTTAGGTATTTGTATTATTTATAGGGGAATTTAACTGTACATTTACCTGTCCAGAAATCTGCACTGAAACTAAGAAGCTGAACTGGTATGAGAAATGAAATTGTCAAGAAACAAAACTGTGTTAAAAAAAAAATTCACCTCTGCATGTACAAGAGATGAGGATCTTTATAACATCGAGAAGCATCACACAGTCTGTTCAGCCTCTTGCCTCTTAGCCCGGGACAATTTATAGCCAGACAACCCCAGGCAACAAGGGGGCACTTAGAGGTAAAGTATCAGCACAGCTGCACACATATTTATCCAGGAGCAGCAATTTATGGGGAGGGAGGCCTGTCACCAGATGTGACCCCATGGGACATGGCCTCAGCTGGGGAAGACAGCGAGGGTACAGCATAGGGAGGATGGGGAGAGCAGAGAAAGTAGTGGTCAGAGTAGCACTGTATTTGAGTGGGAAAGAGTAGAGGACAAATGTGTGAAATGTGAGAAACATGCAGAGTCTAGGTTTTTATCTGTATCTTTTTGTCTTTCTCTCACCACACAGGCCCACATACACTCACAGTACAGTACAATCTCTATGCACTGGGGCCGTCTCACTGCAGGGTCAGACCGAGAAAAAGACATAAGTGGAGGGGGGAGAGAAAAAAGCAATAAAAGATTCCGATAATGAATCCATGCAACGGAATGATAAATGATCGCAATGAAATCAGAACTGGTTTAATGACAGCATAATGAAGATGGGTGAAATTGAGGGTGCGAGGGAAGAGTTAGAGAACATGAAAGTCAAAGCAGAAAAGAAAGCGCCAAATGTAATGAAAGTGACAGTCGGGAAAAATCTATACAAGACAGAGCGAGGGAGAGATGGAATGTTAGTCCTCTCTGCTGCAATAAGCCTCCAGCAGTGAGGGTAAGAGGCACAGAGGCCAGTATTCCTGACAGAGCCTTATCTCATCTTCACCCTGGAATAAAACCCATTTTCCAGCCCCGAGACAATAAAGCACAAGGTTACCGAACCTCGCACCCGTGACACCCCTATTTAGAGAGGGGCCTCGGCCCAACATAAAAATGCATAACACCATCAAGGCGCTGAGAGGTGGTGTATGACACCAGGGCCGCACTTGCTATGTGTGTGCTTTATGATTATGCAGCAGAAGTGTGTTAAATTTCAGTGTGTTGTTGAGCAGAAAAGGCAAGTTAAGGGAGTACTCCTGTGCTGCTATGCTTTGCTGAATTTTGCATTTACATACTAAAGGGTTAATTTAATTGCATTGTTCATAACCTTGAAGAGCAGGGGAGAAGTAGCGTGTGAGTGTGCATGCATGCATTTAAACAAATGAATGTGCTTACACACCCGCAGCATGCATTGTTTGTTCCCCCCCCGGGATTTTTCTGCTTCTCACATGTTGATGTGAATGTGACAAGTGGCCCCTCATCATCACTAAGTGGATTGAGCTGTGTGATGGGCATATCAGGCGCCCTGAGGAAAAAATGCCACGCGAATCATATAATGTGATTCTCGCCTGTCGTAATGGGTGACAAGTGTTTCCTGTCTGTCCACCCACCATCCCCTCATCCATCCATCCCAGAGCACTGCCTCCCTAAGCTTCGCCCGAGGAGACGTGGAAGCAGGGATGATAAGATGGAGAGATCGACAGGAGAGAGCAAAAAAAGAAGGGATGTATAGGAGAGGGAAAAAAAAGCCAAGATGCCTTTGTGCATTGCTTGGAGCCAGCAGATGCCCACGAGTCTTCAAGTTTCTTGTCTCATTCGCTCACGAAGAGAAGGCAGAAAAGTGAAATGTCTGCTGTGACAGAAGAATGCGCTCTGGCAAAGGGAGATGCGAACACAGGGTGGCTTAGGCTAACATTTGCCCACAGCTAATGCCTGCTTGATTGAACTCTTTGTACGTCTCTCCTTCTCGCTGTCTGTCTGGCACACGCACATAAAAACACAAAAAAACGATGTGAATAAGAAGCAGCACACCACCAATTAGAAAATGTCCTATTTTCTCATAGCTATGCTAATTAGGTCAATTAATCCGTTGCATGTTTGGCAACATGGATCAGTTTGTGCAGCTCGCAGAGCATTAACAGTCATGTCATGCTAATTGTGTGCAAATTTCGGCTCAGACACTAACATTTGGCTCAGCTTAGTCTCCTGCATGGCGTTACCTTTCTCATCAGAGGGAGACATGCAAAACTGGCCCAGGACCAGCCAGTGAACGAATGAGGCTTCTCTCATTTAAATGAAATAGCGGTACAGAGCCAGGCTCTGGCATTCACAGACTCTTTTAATTGCTCGAAACACTATAAAGCAAGAAAAAGGAGCTATTTGTCTGGAAAGTACACTTATCTAATCTCTTCTGAACTATTTCGCTTGGAAATAAAGCTCTGGGAAAGTGGAGACAATTAGCACCTTTTAGAACATATTGGGATAGATCTTGGGCAAATTTCAAAAGGCGTGTGGGGATGATGTGATCATTTGAGGATTGCGAGTTGGAACTTGGCACTGCTGTTAAAGATACTGAGATCCTTCCTCAACATCTGAAGACGGAGATTACAATGGGGGCATGCTTTCATTCAGAGACTGCACACTTAGTTTCAGTCTGAATATCATTATAGCTATTAGAAAGGCCATGGGGGAGCATTTAATCATTTAAAGTGAGCACATGGTCACACATTCTCTCTCCATGGGCGGATCATGAGACTATGGGCCCCACCACCTCTCCTACATAGGAGCAACACACTGTTTATGGCTCTTTGGCCTCTTTTTGTTGTTGTTTTATGTCTCTTTGTAGTAGTTACACGTCTCTCTGTGGTTTTGTGTCTCTTGATAGTCATTTTGTGTTTCTTTGTAGTTGTTTTCTGTCACTATGAAATTTCTTTTAGTTTTTTTGTTTATTGTTGTTCTTCCCATTTTATGGTTGTTTTGCAAATCTTTTGTTGTTTGTTTGTCTTTGTGATCATTTCTGACAGTTACTTTTGTCTGCTGTTGTCTGGCTCTTTTTGTGGCTGTTTGGTGTCTCTTTGTAGTCACTTTGAGTTTCTTTGTGGTCTCTTTGTTTCGCTTGGCGTCTCTTGTGTTTTTCTTGTTCCATAGTTGTTTTGAGTCTCTTTGCCAACAAGACCTTCAACGACAGAATAGGTCGTTTGTCAGTACCACCCGTAACAACCCAAAGCATTCGTCAAAATGATACATAGGAGAGTTTTGCAGTTTGCTACTGAGTGGAGCGTTCTGAACGTAGCGCACACGTCGCTGTACATACACGTACGGTTCACTGTTGTAAGAAGCTGCAGTTTCATTTAATTTATGCTACAAAACCAATGATCTGGGTTAAGGGCAAAAAAAGGGTAGTAGTTACGAGGATGATGCGATGGAAGTGACATAGTTGCGTAAAAACTTGAGGCAAGAAATCACATTGTTTACTTTTGTTGTCAGATGGGAGACAAACCCCATTCTCCTGTCTGTTTGACCCATCCTCTTCAAGCGGGACTTCAGTCATTTATACCTCGCATCGCAGTCATTATAACTACTACGGCCGCTAGATGGCGTTGTAGGAGAGTCTAACATGTAAATATGGGTCTTATTTTGTTGCATGCAAAAACGTTCTATGGGGTTGTTCTTAACGGGAGACCAATCTTCTCTTTGCAGCTGTTTTGCATCTCTTTGTAGTTTTTTAGGTCTCTGCAGTGGTTTTGTATCTCTTTGTAGACATTTTATATTTCTTTGTGGTCATTTTGAATCTCTGTGTGTCTCTTGCAGTGACATTTTGTGAGTGAAGGGCAGGCGGGCCCTGACACCTTGTGCCACTCCTTCCACATCTACATTCATGCAATATTTAGCCAGAAACATACATTGTTTCCCCCTAAATATTAGCACAGCCAAAAGATATAATAATGTAACTTCATTGAGTTAATATAGTGCAGAAACATATTATGATGCCTTGTAAAGTGCACCCACATATTAGTGTGACAGTGTTTGCCACCTGTATTTTGCATTTGAAAAGAAAGAAAGCTACAGGCGCCACTGATCTCCAAAGTAATATAACAGCCATTAAAAATTGACTGCTATTATTGCGGGAACCATTCTCTCATTATTGCTTACGAAAACAGCACTTGAATGCATGATATACTTGTATTTCCATCGTCTGCATTCTGAAGTAAGAGCTTGCAAAGTGTACTTGAAAGCAGCACCACCACAAGGCAATTTGCAGTGTGAAAAATAGCTATACTCAGCTAGCATTATTTGACAATGATGAAATGTGAGCTCTACATTTTCCTTTAGGTGTTTGAGACGGTACAGAAAACTGTAAAAGGGTGATGGAGGCTTAACTCCTTCCCCAGCATTAGGGACTAAGCCCAACAACTTGGTGTGTTTCTTTGGTAGTGCACATGAGCAAGTTTGTGTGAGTGTGTGCATTGTATTAGTGTTAGTGTCTTTGTGTGTGTACAGAAGCCCTTTATCAGATGCTGGCAGAGTGGAGCACCGGGGGATCGATAGAGCTTTGGCCTGAAACAGGGAGACAGTACCTGGATCTCAGCCGGCCTCCACTATTCCTCTCATTGATCTTCATTACCTCCACAGACTGGAGCTCGAGCAAGAAGGAGCTGGACGCAGTGGCCCATACGCACAGGAACACACACTCTACACACTCCCCCAAAACACTCGCATATACACACGCACACACACGGTCACAGTAATCTCTCTGAATTTGGAGGGACCTGAAGTGAACCGAGGCGTCCAAATAAATAAAGCAAATATTACGTCGACAGAAGCCAAAAATCTGAATATGTATTCTTGTTATCTGAAGTTATAAAGAGGTTTTTATTTTGTTTTTACAATATTCAACTCCTGTCTTAAAAGATTTTATGAATTTTTTAAGGATATTTATGAGGAATGTAATCCAAAATGTTATAAGACAGCACTGGGTGTTTTGTGTCTGTCAGTGTTATGACATCTTAGAAGTTTATTTAATATAAGACTTATTCACATAAGACTTCTTTTAATTTTTAAGCCCAGGAATACTTAAAGCCCTGTCAGTAGAAGTTACTTTGAAGGAGTTCACTTTCGAAAGCAATTTCAGTCTAGGACTGCCTTTTTGTGAATATGTATTTCCATGTAATCCATAAAGTGGCAAAATATATGTTAATGATTTTTAATTCTCATCCCAACTCATCAGATACTGACACTTTGTCACAGCAGACACATGCAGAACTCCTTTGCTTTGGTTTCAGGAACATTGTGACATTTTCTGCTAGTTCCATATACTGTTGCTTTTCAAAATAAACTTCAGTGTTCACAGGAAGTGCTTTACTTTCCACAATATAATGACCTCAATATGGAAATAAAAACAGCAACAAAAAAAACAGCTTGGACAAATCAACAACAACTTGGCACTTAACTTCTGGACACAGTTACTCAGTTTGACTCTAAATAACAACGCTGACGCTTGGTTTCACACAGAAACAAAAAACGGTCTCCTTGGTCACAGTCCAGTGTTTGTAAGGGGGCTTGAGCCTGGCACCTTAGAGCAGCAATAAACTAGTTTATGGCTTCGTATAAAAAAATGTCTTTCTCTTTTTCTTTTTTGAGATTTCACCAATCATGTCAACTACTTAAAGTCCAGGTAAAGCAAAAACTTGGTTTCCACTCTACAGAGAAATGTGTTATTAACCACCCAGCCAAATTTTAAAAAAGTTTTCACACTCCCTTGGGGTTAAAAATAGTTATTGTGCTAAACAAGAGGTGGTGGCTGTCACAGACTAGCTAGTACTCTTAGTGACAATCAAACTGAGCTCATGTGTAAGACTGATGGAGTTTAATGTCTAACTTTAATGTATGTCTGCAGACCAAACAGCAAGTTTTTAATAAGAGTAATTTAATAACAAACTATTAATCTGAAACACATTTAACACAGTTTTTCTAGTTGTTACAGGGAAAATAAAGTGATCAAAGATGTCGATGCTGCTGATTAGGCAATGTTTTGTTTGCATAAACCACCATATTTTTATTTGGGCTACCACATGAACTGTAGTTCATCAAACAGCCTCAGGGCTATCTGAAAAAGGAGATTCCCTGATCTCACCAGGCGACAGAATAAAGTTTAAATGAAAATAAAATAATTCAAACCATGCCTTTGTTTATGGACCATTATTGGCTGATGTCCAAATTATGTATCTGTGTACAGTGCATCCCAAGTGGGAACCTTTTCTGCATTATTACTTCCACAAACACTAGGAGCAAAATTGGATGTAAACACATTTCAGGTTATAATCGAACCCCAACTTTCAATTAAGCCGCTGCAGGTTTTGTCTATTTGAAGGGAGTAGTATAATTACTTTATTCAATTCAATTATTGAACTGAATGTCCTTGACAACGGCAATAACAAACAAGCAGGCAAAGGCTGTTGTTAGTGAGGGAAATTGCTTGAAATACCCATGTAATCCTTTAAAGATTTTTAAACACTCGCAATCCGAGACCATTTACAGTCAACAAAAGCAAACAAGTCCACACAGCTGGTGGAGAAGGAGCCAGGTCTGGTGCTTGGATTAGACACTTTGTGCAGTGCCTGCATGTCTCTGTTCACCTTGTCTCCAAGAAGCCAGGCATTGAACGCACGTATGGGAAACTGAGTTTAAAAAGAAGGCAGAGGAAAAGAAAAAGGGAAGAGAGCAAGTGAATAAAAGGTGCTTTATTGAATAACCAAAGCTCTCAGGTGCCATTCTCCCCTTGTGACTTAAGTTAATTCAATTTTCCCCCCTGTCCCATCAAGCCTCGTCTGGAAGTAGACGGCATCAAAGCAGAGCCGGAAAACACTAAATGATTGTAACTCAATTGTTGCTGGGCCATCATTGATTGTTTGCCCGGAAAGAAGTTGGAAGAGAGACAAGACACTTATTTTCTCCACCTCTCCAGCCCTTGGTAATCACTTTTAGGATGGATTTGTGTGTGTATATGTGCATGTTTGCACCTATTAGGATGAAGGAGCTTTCTTTCACCTGTACTTACGAGGTGTATGCACACAGCGCTAATGAAGCACAAAGTAATTACAGATAAGGGGATAAAATTGCATGAAAAACAAAGAGCGCTCTTTGGTCGCAAACAGATGGATATTTAATTAAGTGCCTAAAACATTTTGAATGCTCTCCCACACTCAAAGAACGCCACTGTCTCTGTATTGACAGCTTGGTGTTGAGCCACGGTGCAGACAAAAGTTAAATTTGCTTTACTTTCTTGAATTAATATTTTCTTATCCAGTGGTCCAGCTTGTAAAGCCTCAGCAGAGCCTTGTTATTCAGAGGACTAATGTCTTCAAGAAACATTCAATAAATAATAGGCACAAACAAAATTAAATATTATGTACATAAGAACTGCCTGTACGCACAAGGAAGCTGGTATTAAAGGGGCACTTCACTGAAAGATCAGTTTCACTTCATCTCAGCCTGTGAAAACACCTGTTCAGAGTCTTCTGTGGCTTTCTGAATCTAAAATTATAACCCTGATAATGTAATGATGATGTAATCAGGGTCATACTGTCTTGGGTTTGGAGATGATACCTTTCAGACAGTGATGTCTGGCCAAAACTTAGTCCCAGTTGGATGCCAAGAAACTGCACCATAGTTAATGAAGTGTACGGCCAGATGGTGGCATTGTTTGCTGGTCCAGTGATGGTGCAGTTCTCTTACAAACTTGGACATTTTGCAAATGTATGTGCCTTTGGTGTTTTCTTTGTTTTAAAACTTGCTTTTTATTTGTCCCATTTTAAACATAAAAATACCTTTTCTTCATTAATGGCACTGGTAGTCCTTTAGGTCTTTATCCATGCTGTGCTTGGTCACACATGCGAGATGTTTACCTTCAGGGCTTTTTGCCAAACAGTCGGGTGAGAAGCATAAAAATGATAGAAATTGTAAATTGAGATGGATAAATGGTTCAAGCGGAGACTGGGGTTAAAATCTTGTGTCAGACCACAAATTGTATTTACTAGTTCGAGACTTTGACATTTTATTTCTAATTTGTTTGATGTGAAAATCTTATGGATGCAAACACATTTTTGGCAAAATAGCTGAATATACCCATTCTGGCCACAATTTCAGTGCTGCAGCTGATGGCCAGCTAACATCACAGATGTTGGCACAATATTCATTTTGGAAAGTTTTTTTGAACCATAACTTAATGAGTTTACTTTTAAACAACAGTCATTAAACCTTTAAATTGTTGCTTGGAAACTGGGGGCGTATAGTTCAGCAGGGAGGATCTGGGCTGCTTTACTCAAATGTACATCTTTATGCCTATAACTCTTTTATTAAACTTCCCCATTTATATCCTTCTGATAATCTTTAAATTTTTCTTTTTTGCATCATGAAACACATTAAAAAAAACTCCCTTGAGAAGCTCTGGTAATGTTCATGCACGTCTGCATGTTGTGGAAGAGACACAAAAAAAAAAAAACTGACAATGAGTTTGAGCTTCCGCTAAATGAGGCTCCTCTACAGCAGAACGCTTTATCTGCTACATTTAGTGGCTTGTCTGAGAAAAAAAAGGCTCAGCATGGGGCCAGGAGACAAATGCTGTGGAGGCTTTGTCACTTGTAATAAGAAGTGTGCCACAGGTGAAGAAAAATGGATTGACCTGAAAGTGATTGCGATTGAGGAACACAAAAGAGATGTCTGTGCCACAGGAGGGGGGCAGAGTACCACTTCAGTGTCATCCATAGATGACAAAATAGCAGCAATTATTGCTGCGACATCTCAAAAAGCCATCATGCCTGATGGAAACTCGGAGCAAAACTCCATCAGAGGAGGCGAGGACCATCAACATATAGGGTCTTATCACAAGTTTAATGTATTGTGATAATGGTATAGAAACTTTGAGGCATAACAACGTAACATTAAAATGTCTAAATCAGCTACACCTATCATAGATTTTGTTGAGTTGTGTTCTTTCATTTTCTCAAATGTTTCCAACAATGCTCAAACCCAGAATAGACTGTCATTTTATGTAAGGTAATGGTGCATTTCATATGGGCGCCTGTCAGCGGCATCTGTTAGCGCAACTCCATCCCACTGATTTACAATTTAAAGAATTATATTCCAGCTGAGAGATATCATTTTTGTTAAAAATGGCCTAATATGGTTGGAGTTCTTGTGTAATTTATGCAGAGACATGAGCATGTTCATGGTTTAAAAAAAACAAGCATTGGCACATGGCTCTTTCCATACAATTAGACCTTATTACCTTGTTGTCCTCATGGAGAACATCCCTGAAAGGAGGCTGAAGGAGCAAGATGTTTCTTGAAGAACTGAGGAACAAAGCGAGGGCACTCACTGAAAGAACAGCTCGAGTAAGTCGTTAGCGCCTCTTTTCATTTGGCATTCATCTTTATTTATTACTCAATT
Organism: Serranus cabrilla; assembly: GCA_903364295.1. Classification (NCBI taxonomy): domain Eukaryota; kingdom Metazoa; phylum Chordata; class Actinopteri; order Perciformes; family Serranidae; genus Serranus; species Serranus cabrilla. Next base: position 184,170 of record CAFUXE010001018.1, on the reverse strand, counting down.
CAGTTATTCTAGGCACAAACCTCTTCCAGGTTTTGTCATAACAACCACCAGCACCCTCCAATTCCCAGATTCCCTTCAAGGTAACTGTTCATATTTGAATTTCAAAACATAAACTGAGCTGGAAGGAGATTTGAGGATTGGGGGTTGCTATTGGGTTGCTATTTTTTTTTACTGGAGCCTGAAATATAATTTTTTTTTTTAATTGGTTGGGGCACAGTTTGTATGAGAAAATGGTTACCATTACCGAGTGTGATCAGTCACTAAATCAAAACATATGACTTTGCCTGTCAATACCACCCAAAACAAGTCATATGAGTGGTCTGCTGGTACAGAGCGGAGCACTTCTAAAAATAATAAAAATGATAATACATTTTATTTGATGACGCCTTTCAAGTCACCCAAGGTCAACTTACAGTAGGATAAAAAAACAACATCATCAACATTATTAAAAACCAAGCATCTATTACACATGTCATTATATATGCACGTACGGTTCGCTGTACCACTTCTCTAGGTTTAGGGTAAGAAACTGCCTGGTTATGCGTTATAAAAAGGAAATAAATAAATTAATAAATATAAATGCCAGAAGTGGAGTAGTTATGCGGACGGTGTAAAAACGTGATGCACGGAAGTGATGTTTGAGTCACATTGTTTACGTTTAGTAAGTCTCAAACTTAAACATGGGACTAATACCTTAACAGCTCTTCTATTAGACATCCTAATGCACCTCCAGTCAATAAGTCCACATATGTATTATAACGTGATTTCTAAATGAGAGTTCTGCTTTAACGTGATCTGAAAGAATTGTAAAAAGCCTGTTTGATAAATTCAGAGTCTCCTAATGTTGGAGGAAATCCTCTGTTGACACACTGTTAAATGAAACGCAGCCAGGCTTACGGGTATGCATCTAATACTTCTTAAAGATCATTTCTGATTTCTTAAGCCTCATGAACAGACATGAACTCATTCTGCAAACATAATTTAACACAATCAGTGTTAAGCTTACCTCCATATAAAGTGAATAAACCTGATGCTCGTCTGCTTTAACAATAACTGCCGATTTATTCAATTATAGTTCTACTGAGTGAAATATGACGCTGAATTTAGCCACAGGAGACCACAGTACAGTAGAACAACATTTTTTGTAGCAGTAGTCAAATAAACATAACCAAAAAACAGCGATGTTGTCTTTTTCCCTTAATGTCTTAGTGTAGTTTGGCCTACTTCTTAAAAGGAATGGTGAGGTTTGGCACAAAAACCATTTGGTTAGGGCCAGAGGAAGATTATGGTTTGGGTAAAAATTTATCATAATATACTTGAATAAACAAAGGGCAAAAGAAACTCCAGGGAAAGTGTGTTTTTTCATTTTTAGGGATGAAAGGCTATCAGACAAATGGGATCTTGGTCCATTAGTACATTTTTGGGCCATTGCAATAATGGCATGGCACCAACTGTGTTGGCAGTGGTGGTTTGTGGGGCAGGGGGTTACAACTAGAGTTGGAAAATGCTCTTTACTTTGGGCACCAAAAAGCCAGAAACAACCGTGTTAGCTAGAGTATTTGTCATTCCTATCAGCAGGTTCATTTTTTCTGTTCATTTGTCTCCAACTGCTTGAATGGTAGAGGTAATACTGCAACAAGTTGTTCAACTGTTGCAAGAAGTTTTATAGATCAAATGAAAAAAGGAGTGTGATTAAAATCAGTAGCTCTACGAGTTGCTTCCTCAATCACTTAAACGACAGATAAAAAAAGTTATCAAAGATTTAAATGTGGGCAATGGGAGCAGACATTGTCAAAATGAATCAATAAACAGAACATGTCGGTCCTGGCAGGTGTTAATGTGTTATTCATTGGAAATAAATCTGTGGCACATTACTCGTCTGTCATAAAGTTTTGTAGTTTAATGACTTCAAACTGAGTTAAAAGCCCCAATCCTTGTTTACTTGTTCCTCCAGCTTTGTTCCCTCCATGCCGCTCCGTTGCACGTATGGCATCTTGCTGAGTCACTTGGAGCCAAACAGAATCACAGCTGAAAAGTCATTACAAAAAAAAAGCCTGGAAAATAAAAGAGGCTGACAAAGGATATGAACAGAGTGGCACTGTTCATTAGCAGCTGAAGTTTTAAAAAAGTCATTGCAAAGTTTCAGCAAAAGAGAAAAAAAAATGTCTTTCATGCTAAATTTATTCTGACTGCTATGTGGCCAAAATTCACTCAAATTAAAACAAATTAAATCATGTCATTTCATATCTTGGGTAATAAGGGTGCTGCATGAAGCCAAGCCGTTTAGGAATGTATCGCTGTCCAACTACTGTAGCACATTAACTGCTGACATCCATACGAGCATCAAAGTTTTTTAACATCCATGCTAGATTAATGGATATTTCAAGCGTTCTCCTTTTGGCTGATTCCATCTCATTAGAAACAGTGAAAAGGTCACTATCATGACTCAACCACTGACACGTTTAATAGTCCTCTGAATAGGCTGCAGTGAGTCACGCTGATAAGGATCACAGATGTACTTTTAGCTTTAAATGTGCGCTGCGTTGGGGAGAAGAGTGTTAACAAGCAGTACACATTGTCTGCATTTCCTCTTGACCCAGACACTTCACGTCACAGTACAGGGCGAGCTCGCATACCAGAGGCAGTGTCTGACATGTGCATGCTTGTGTATATATCTATGTGCACATTTTACTTCTGGAGTAGAGAACCAAAGCTAGAATTACTAAGCTCTTCCAATGCCGTATGTGCTGGCCACCCCTACCGTGTCATTATGAGCCAAGTCATTTTTCCAAGTGGTAACAGTTTTTTAGAAACATCACAAGAGGGTATTTTAGAATTTCATAGAGCTTCACAGATAGCATCAGCGAAATCTGAAAGCTGCCTTTATTGCGGCTGTGAAAAAATAGCTTGGGATATTTTAGATGCTGAGCAGGAGTCTGCTGAGGTACAAACTTGGCTTTGGACTCCATGCCTGATTGGAACGCTTTCCAAAAGGCAAAACAAATAAATTCATAAAAATAGCTATCCTTAGAGAGTATAGCCACAGAAAAATGTTATGACTATTACCCACGAAAGCCTCACTTAAATTCACATTAAGCCTATTTAAAGGATCATTTTGGTTCAATACCTGACAAAAAAAAAACAGTCAGGTGACGAGACATGCTGTACACAAGCCAACAGAGGAGATAGATTATCTAAACGATTCAATTGAATTGACAGGTGATATTTTTCCAAATATGCTTGGCTGTTTAAAACCTGTATGAAGCTGCGTTTCTGATGCAGCTGTTGTATAAAAAGAACTAGACACAGTATCTGATCCGGGGTCCCATTCATTCCTTTGATAGCCTTGTCATCTTGTGGATGGTTAATCCAAACAGGGCTGAAGAACAGCAGTAACCAAAACTATTAGAATAAGACTTGAAGATTTGAATGCTGCAACAAGTTGTTCAACTGCTACGAGAAGTTTTACAGATCAATTAACAAAGAAGTGGAATTAAAATCAGCAGCTCTACAAGTTGTTTTCTCAACCACTTAGAAGACGAATGAAGTTATCAAAGTTCAAGGGGCAGGCGATAGGAGTGGAGTTATCAACGCAGACATAATTAATCAATAAGCAATTTAAGACTATTAAGACTATTACCCACAAAAGCCTCACTTAAAATCGTGTTATACCTATTTAAAGGATAATTTTGGTTCATTACCTGACAAAAAACATGAACAGTCTAGACATGCTGTACACAAGCCAACGGAGGAGCTAAATTATCTGAACAACTCAATGGAATAAGTACAGCCAAAGATGTGTGTAAATTTGCTCATTGGGTTGACTTGGTCTGTAAACGGTGATGGATTTTAACAATAGGCAGCTTGGATTATAATTGTCTGATTCACCTGAAGTGTCTTTACATATATGCTGGCTGTTTAAAACCTGTATGTTCTGACTGCGGCTGTTGGATGTATAAAAAGAAGTGGATACAGTATCATATCTGGGCTCCTGTTCACTCCTGTGATAGCTGCTCAGTGGTGCATATAACTAAAAAAGTTTGGCAACTCTGTATAAAATCTTCTGCATCTATGGGGCCCAAGCAAGTGCCCTTGAGGCTTTCTTCAGCTGAGCCAGCTAACTTTTGGTTAAGCTCCCTGTTATTGGACAAAATTAATTCAGTTCTGGTAGTGAGACGAGACATTTTGTCTGGGATGTGACAATCTGATTTACAGGGTGTCACTTTTCCAATTCTATGGGATAAAGTTTTTTAGGCCCAATGGCATCATGTGGCCTGTCTGGAAGTTGTAATCCCCCAGTTGTGTCATTGCATGTGCAGATGAATGACACCTGGTCCTCATGAAGTATTGTCTTGAGCTCCCGGAGCTCATCAACAAACAGAAGTCTGCCAGATGACACACAAAAAAAACTTTCACGTCATCTGCAAATAACTTTCTGTTTTATCACTTTTGTGGAAACGGAGGAAGTCAAATAATTTTTTGCTAATTGGCCATCAAACCAACATAAAATCTGAGCTGTGGTTCTGGTTTCTCTAATAACCTGTAAACGTATATTTGTTTTTGCAAACTGGCATTAGAAGTATGCTGAATTAGCTCTTTGCTGTTCCTGTTTGCAATGTACTAACGAAAACTGTGATTGTGATAATTCCAAGTGTTTTTTTCCAAGTGAATTTTTTATTCACCTCATGCAGTATCCTTGTCTCTTGTCTCTGTCTCAGCACCTCCCTTTTGGCTTGGTCCTGTGGAATGTCAATGTCTATTACCAGCCGTATCCTGTAACTATGAGACTGTTAAAATTCCGTCCGGAGCAATGGGTTCCCTGTGGATCCCCAGCCTCAGTCAGTCCTCGAAGATTTGTTGTCAGTCATCCTCCTGGATGAGCCAGTCAGGTTAATCCAAACAGGGCTGAAGAGCAACAGTAATCAAAACTATTAAAATGAGACTTGGATTGTATTAAATGGAAATTGTCTTTAACTTCGCTCACAATACACTTGCCCATTTGACACCACAGTGTTCAAATGCATTATCATGCAAGCCGACAGTTGGATGTCTGTGGAATAATGATGAATATGTCCCCTCCCAGAGACGAGGTCCATAGATTAGAAGAGAAAACACCCAGAGGAGTGGCAACCAATCTGCCCAGATCCACCATAATACCACTTGTTGTGAATGCAATTCCCATCACTTGATATCATCCTACACTGCATTGTTATGCAGGGTCACAGGCTAAAGGCATCACTCTATCTCAGTCTCAGAGATAATTGAAGATAATTTCTGAAATCATAATGCATTATTTATAATATGAGAGCTTACATACTAATAGATTTTCAAATGAAATGTGTTCTCTATGTATTTCAGTTTTCATAGTCCTGAATTAGAAGTCACACAAACAATTTAGGTTTTCAGAACCTTCATTAACAAGGTCAACAATTAACATCCAATTCATACGTCCTCCCGTTATTATTGGACAATAGACATCACAGACTATTCACTGCTTAATCACAAAAAGCTTAATTGTCTGCTCTAGCAGACAACAAAACAATGTAGTTTAGTTTTACATGCAGCTCACTGCTCCCTCAAACACCACAATCACTGCCAGACCCACATACAAAAAGGAAAGCTTGCTCTCTGGAATAACAAATCCTGACCTACTCACCGTAGCAGCAGACAATAAATGCCATGTGCTGCCATAGTACCAAAGAACTTTTCTCTAAACCTATCACACAATACTAATTATAATAGCTTTGCAATGATCAATCAAAACTGTAAATTTCTTGTAATGCTTGAGACAATAGTCCATAAATTGCACATTTAAAATGTAGTTAAAACATAATTCCTTCTAACTAAATGCGTCTGGACACTTTGCATCCCATATAGCAAAAAGGACAACAATGAGCCCATGTTTTAAGTTCTTTTTCTGAAAAGCTGTTTGTGGAAATATTGGGTTAAACGTTGTTTTTGTCCCATATAGACATGTTCACATCTTTAACCAGGAGGCTGCTGTTTGTGTTTGGTGTGAAACCAAAAGTCAATGTTGACTTATTTTAACTTACTAAGTACTTAACTAACATTACATATGTACTTTAAATATTTAATGCACTTAAACATACTTATTTTAACCAAAATATCAATCAATCCAAGTACCTTTTGAATAAACTTTATCAAGTACTTTTGTTGCATAAACCTTACCAAGTATTTGTTGTTATTGAGAGTGCAGTTTCATTGTATTGTAAGAGAATTATTAGGAAACATGGTTGCAATGGTTACAGCTGAGGCAAGTCACTGAGTGTATATTCAAATGCTGATATCCTGTGGCTCCAGCATTAAGAGGGTTATTACCAAATGTTGTTATTTAGTTGTCCAATTACATGTGAACTTTGTGCGAAGCATAATTGATTGTTATCCCAGTGGCATGCCAAGTCCATATAAAGTCAAGCAATTTTACAACACTTACTTATTTTTTTTGGATTGTATGTGAAACACATTAAGTTTAATAAATTTCTTTTTGATTGGCTGTAATCAGTGGCTCTCAGAGTAAATTAGCTCACACACAGTTTTATGTTTTTCTTCCAGTCAATCTCTTTTGACAGACCTTTCTTTCCACAGACCAGCATCCCGTTGAGTCGGTTAAATGGACATAGAAAGACAGAAAGAGAGAGAAAGAAGATGTTGACCTCCTTGAGGGGGCATCCTGACATCATCCACAGTGGCGGTGGAGACATGGTGCTGTCACAACACACAGCGAGGGGGGGCTGGCTCGGTGTCACCAGCTCTGACACACTGGGGAATGACCCAAGCCGGAGCAATGACTGTGACAGTAATGGGACAGGTCTCCGGGAAAGGGATGGGTGGTGGAGGGAGCAGGACAGAAACAAGAGAAGGTGGAGGGGTGAGCTGTGGGAGAGTGGTTTGTTGAGGATGATCGGAGAGACAAGGCATACGAGAAGGCAGGATGGCTGTGTCAGCATGGATAGATAACCATTGTTTGGATATTTGAAGTAAAACAGTTCAGACTTTACAAGTGAAAAGCTTTGTGTAGCATTTTTTAAACATCACTGTATCATTATCAAATGAATAGTGATAGCTTTGCAAAACAGATTAACAGACCAAAGTCAGGAGAATGGCAGCCTCTATTGATTTGTTTTTGGACTGAAAGTCAAATGATACCATACTTAACCTGTCCATCCCATTCTCCTGAATGTGTTCTCAGGAACTCTGCTGAAGGAATCTCCTCATAATTTGGCACAAAGGCCCACTTGGACCCAAGGGTGAACTGTTTAAGTTTAGGTGTTCAAGGGTCATAGGTCAAGGTCAGTCTGATCTCAGATACAGTCCATTCTTATGAATGTGATACCTTATGGACGCCTTTAGCAGAATTGGTTCAAATTTGGTTTAAATGAGAAGTGGACTCAAGGTTGATTCAAATTTTAGTGGTCAATGGTCACCGTCATTGTGACTTTAAATGATCCCATTCTCATGCCATATCCCAGGATGCCTTGAGGGAATTTCTTAATTGGGCACAAACATCTGCTTCAACTCATTAAATTTGGCACAAGTATCTACCTGGACTCAAGGATGAACTGATTTGATTTTGGTGTAAAAAAAAAAAAAAGGGTATTGTGACTTCACTGGCTTCCCATTCTTGTGAACACTACATCTCAGGAAAGCCATGAGGGGATTTCTTTTATATTTTAAACGCCCACTTGGAATCATGGATGAACTGATTGGATTTTGGAGGTCAAAGGTCAAAGTCCCTATGATCTTACAATATATGTTTTAGGTCCTAAACTCTTGACTTAATACACTGATTAAGACAAAATTAAAAAAATATATGTTTAACAGGACAAAACAATGACATCTGATAACCAAGAAGTCACAGGTCAGCATAACTGTGACATCATAATGTCTTCTGGCCATTATTTAATGTCATAACTATGTGATCATAGCTAGTATTTGGTCAAATACTGAATTGGTAATACCAATCATTGGTACCTACCTTGGAATTGTGTTAAGTCTGTAGATTTTCTGTATTGCCAGGTTGAAGAATCTGTGTGAAGCATCTGCATTTTCAGAAATTGTAGCTTCTTTGAATGGATGTTAACTATAACTTAACTGGTTAGTGGAAGCATACAACTAACTTGATCTTTGCCTTCTCTTTTGTCTTTGTTGCTCGCTGTGAGAGACAGCAGCTTGCAGTGTTCATGATGAGGGTCTTACATTTCTCTTAAATGTCTTGAAATTAAAAATCTCAGTACGCTTCAGTTACCAAGTATAAAGCCCTCATTTCCTTTGATTTCCCATGCAGATAATAAACTTGTCCCCCAGTTTTATTTCATACATTTCTAATGGGACTCATTTAGTAGATTCGGCTTTACAAGAATATGCATGCATGCTCAACCAATCAGTCTAAGCCCATTTAATCTTTTGGGGTTATGCCCTATAAAAAGACTCCGACAACAAGTCTCCTCTATGCAGCTAGGACTGCCAGCAGGCATTGTGCAGACTATCCGGGGTGCAGAGGTGTAATCCACCATTTCGGGATACACAGCTGAATGGTGCTTTCCTCAAGCAGTGTGGGGAAAGAGGTGTTGATCCAGAGATTTGCTCATTTGGTTCAGTTGTCTCATTTTTACAACGTCTGCACTTTCAGGAGGGTTATAGAGAAAGGTTGCTTTTTGGCCACCCTCACCTAAAATGTTTTCTGCGATAGGAAGAAAACATCTAGTGATATATTCCTCTATCCCTCAGTGGGAGTTGCTTTTCATTCGTCAGGCCCTGAGAACACTTGTGAACCCACATTTTAAGGGAGGCCTCTCTTAAATTGTTGTCACTAAGTCTACCCTGCAGACTTGCAAGAGTGAGTTACTTTTGTATTTTCAGCTTATTCCAGATATCTTATAGTAAAAAAAAGAATCACATTGGTTTCAGGCAAAATCTGCACAGTGCTACCAAAACTCTTTTAAAGTGTATTTAAGAAAAGACAGGTGCACTGGAGAATAAGTAATGACTCCAAGATGTACGCAGCCAGGTTGCATTGCTCTTGTCTCTCTCATATTGTATATTGGCTTGTGTAAAGTGGATTGCATGGCTAAGTGGAGGCACATACAATGGAAACAGAGCATTAAAAGCCTTGTGTGCTGTCAGATATGGACCCTTCTTTCACTATACGGGACTACTCTTAACATACTGCTTTAGAATCCACGATTATCCTGTTTATAATCCTGATCCTTTATTACTTTTTGGCCATGTTGGGTCAACGGGAGCTTTTACATCCTTGTAAAAATGTGGCAATAGGAACCATTTTGTCAAACCCAGTGCAGACAAACAAATCTGTGTAATTAGATCCACCTAAATAATGGATCCAGGGATCTGTTTTAGGCTTGGTACCCACATACAGAGCCATTTTTGAAAACAGGGTTTTCCTCCTTGTCCTCCTTTCCACTGTCAAGACCATGGAAAATCAACATAATCAATATGTGATAACACTAACCCTAAAGCTATGTTGGCCAATCAGAAGCTTGAATACCTGTTACCGGAAGGTTAACTGAATGCAGTGGCTCATCCATTGCTTAGTAGCACATTTTTCGTAGTTACTCAATATAGGGGAACAGTAACTGCACAGTTTTGTATCACTGGTAAAAAA
>CAFUXE010001018.1:152378-174500 GCA_903364295.1 Serranus cabrilla | reverse complement strand
AAAAGTCCTGTATGCACAAAGGAGATAATGTTAAACACCAACATTCCACCAACAAAACCTCAATTTTTAGTAACCTCAAACAGAGTTTAAATGTGGAGGAAGAACCAAAACACATTGAAAAGTATATTAAAAATGTTTTTTTAAAAAGCATGTCCATGCAGTCTGGTCCAGTTTGTTCAGTCAGAGTTCAAACTAATCCTACTGGAAGAAAATATATTTCTGCTTGCCACAGCGACATAATTCGTGGCATCTTTGCACTGATAGCATGAAAATGTTGAATGATATGATCATATGATAGTGAAGGACACATCTTGTATTTATTATTTCTATGTGGATTTATGGACATTTATTTGTGATGGACTACGACTATAATGATACCCTCAGGAAGTGTACGTCACAGATATGAAAAGAATAAATTAGATCAAATCTTATACAAATGTAAGGGCAGAGAATAACAGTGGGGCTCATATATAATGTAACGATGGAGGATGATGTAAGAGAGGAGCTAAGAGTTAACTTCTGTGCAGCTTGCATGAATGATCACGTACTTTGATTTGTGGTTATCTGGCTTTACGTCCACTAACATGCCTAGGATAATGTACATTTGACACCTATATTCCAGACTGTAGTGAAAGCAGATTTCCAGTTTAGAGAGTTAGGAGTTTAATAGGCTCACTCCGATTGGCTGAGCGTGTGCATGTGTAATTAGTTTGCTGAGGTAGGTGGCAAAGCGAAGTGAGGACTAACAAAGAAATGTAAGTGATCATAGAGCTGTAGGTGTGATATCATTCCTTTACTTTTGCCAAATGGCTGCTGGTGTTTTAAATATCTGTTGCTGAGGTACAATTAAATCATCCGGAATGGCTTGTTTTTAGACAGCCGTTCCACTGTTGACAACCAAATATGCAACTTTTCTTGGATGCTGCCGCTTTCTTTATCACAGATGATGTGGCTGCTTAGTTTTAATAGGAGAGCTGAGATCCTCTGCTTCTCTGTCTACTTAACATTTCTCCTCTCTCCCTCTCCCTCCCTCCCCCCTCTGTCTGACAGAAAAAAAGCTGTAATAAAATGATGGAGCATCAGCATTCTCTAGAGGCCAATGAAGGGCATAACATATTCTTTGTAGAAACACATTCGTCTCTCTCTGTCTGATCTTTCTCCTCTCAATCCAAGATAGTATAATAATTTATTGCAGAATCGAGCACTGCGCAGACCATACTATTTTGTTCTGAAGAACAGACAGGTGTGATGTAACAAGAGGAACCTGCTTTGTGACTTGTAAGGAAGTTACAAATAAGGTCTACCATCACTTTGGCACACCCTAACTGAACTTCAAAATTACCCTCAGGTCTGATTTTCTGTTTCTTCATCTCTCACTGTCACTCAAAGAGAAACAACATGGTGCAAACTGAACAAATTTGACATACACTGTGTTCCATTTACTGCATATTCTTGTTCTAAAGCATACATGAATACCTTTGTTTGTCTGTTTGCTTCCTCTAATTGTATTTGTTGCATACACAGCCAACAGGTAGGTGTGTCAGCATAGTACCTGGAAACTAAAGAGAAAAAAAAATCAAACAAACAAACAGGTCTGAAAACCCCTCCCTCCTCTGGAATGTATGGGATTGTTTGCCATAGAGACACATCTATTATCTATTTCCCACAAGGATTAGATGTCATGTGTTAATTTTGATTACACTGTGTGTTTAAGGGCTGAGAAGAAGTAAATCTGATGTGGGTCTGTGGAATATAAATATGATACCATAGGGGATGTTTGGTATGTGTTTGCTGGCAACAGTAACAGACTCATCTTCTTATAAAATCTAATTGCCCCAGTGTTTTCTTTCACTTTTAATTCTGACATGCTGTTTATCAGACTTTCATATTGAGTATAGGCTTAAAAGGAGTGGCTGGAGGTTCTTTTCGTTTTGAGCATGCACAGTCATCACAGTGCGCATAAGTAGGGGCAGTAAATGCAAGCTAATGAAGCAGACAATAATGGGATGTAAAGGTTAAATACCTGAAACTGGCACAGGCCTAAGTGGTCACACTTCCTCACACTTTGCATTCTAATGTGCATCAGTTTCATTTATTCTCCAAATAGTATTGTCATTGGTAAGCAGTTGTATTACAAGTAGTAGTACTACTACTGAAGGTGAATATTTAACATGTATCCATTTGGTTATTACTATTACTATTTTAGCTACAACTCTACTATGTCATTTAGCAGATGCTTTTATACATTTGAGAGTTCATCAGACAACAGAAGACAACATATGATTGAGTGTTATGGGTTCAATTTGAGCTAACAATTTCAATTGCTTTTAGTTTACTAACTGCTTCAAGTGTATATCACAAGATTAACTTGAAGCTAGCTATTTCAAATATTAATCCGGCACTTTAAGGTAACCTAACTATTTCAAACATTTAGCCAACACTTTCAGCTAACTATTTTAACCGTCTATCAGTTAACGTTAAGCCTTCTATTTCGACCATTTATGAATCAGCCATACTTTTAGCTAACTGTTTTTTTGTGTTAATAAATTCATATTAGTTCAAGCTGTTTATTTTAGCCATTTACTTGAAGGTAACTATATATCAAGTAAATCAGGCTAACGTTAGGCCTACTCTTAGCTAATTATTTCAACCGTTTAGCAATTAACGTAACTTTTAGCTAACTGTTTCAACCAGTTATTAGGCATACTCTTAGCTAACTATTGTATCCATTACTTTGAGCTAAAAAAACAAACTGTTTAGTCAGTATTTTCAGCAACAACCTTACCACTTTATCAATCACTTTTAATAATGTCAGCTGTTTTACATGTCTTCTGGCTAACTACCTCCTTTATTCAACACTTAATGTTAATAAGTGGATAAGTTATTTTAATCAAATCCAAATAAGTTAATCACTGATTTACTACTGCATCCAGATCTGTCACCTGTCTGGTTAGCTACCTGCCTGCTTCTTACCTTTTCTTTAAGTCTACCCATCATTGGCATTATCATTTTCCATTCCCCTGTCCAACTGTCTGTTGCACTGTTTCTCTTTCCTGTCTTTGACGTTACCTGTCACTTCTCTGTCTTCCCTCAAAAATACCCCAAGGCAGGTCTGCTCATGCAAAACAAGTCCCAATTGAAACTGCCATCTGTGAGAGTATGCGTCTGTCTGCGACGCTCCACCCATCCCTCTCATTCCTGACTCTTCCAGCAGGTCCACACCTCAAAGCCAACCCCCTCAAAATATACAGGTGAGACCGTGTCACTTAGCATCGACACAAGTGCAGCTGGGACACGCTCACTTGTCAGGCAGGAAAGTTCTCTTTACGCTGCTTCTCTGTCCAAGGTAAGAGGGTTTGTTTATATGTTTTTAAGTGTTAGATTAAAGAAATAGATGTAATGTAGATACATTTCACTAGGATATTATGTGAGAACTAGAAATGATTCAAGAGGACAAACGGCGGTGGATGAAATAGGGACACTAAAAGGGCACAAAAATGGTTCGTTCTGTTCTTTTTATTCTGTACAACAAGGGAAGATCTTGTATGTCAAAGAGAGAGCTCAACCTTGGTGCGTACAAAAGAGAGAGATTTGTAGAGACAGATAACTGGAAGCAGTGCGAATAAAACTATACTTGGAGAGCTTGTGCTTTACTCCTCCGGCTGATACCTCAAAAAATGGAATAAAGTCAGGTTGAAGGTAAAAAGGGGAGAAGTGCAAATCACAGGAAAAAGAAAGAAAAGTAGAGCTGGGAAGAGGAAGGAAAAAGCCTCGCAACAGAAGTCCAACCCCACCTTGTTAGCCAGGAGCATTGACTCACACGGATAATGTAGACTTGGTGGATAGAAAAGTATTTGCAACTAGCTCAACCTGTAGAGCAAGTTGCAGTGAAGGATCTCTCACAGAGTGAGATGAGGTGGTTATGTACACAGGAACTGGATAAAGCCGTAGACATAATGGAGATCTGCACCCAGGATAAAGAGTATTTAAACAAGTGTTAAGGGGAATTTTCTGACCATCCTCGCCTTTGATACTCCACCTGTTCGGGTGTTGCAGAGAATGCTTGTGGATGTTGATTTCCCCTCATGAGAATCACAACTCTTGTACACTTTGTTAGACTCTTAATAAACCCGCTAGAGCTGTATTTGCATTACACCAAGGAGAAATATTGGAAAGAAATGCATCACATAACCTGAGGTTTCTCAGCTGAGAAAGCATGATATGTCTCGTCTGTCACAACAAAGGGAAAGACAAACACACGGCGAAGAGATAGACGACGCCGGCGGAAGGCAACATTGCAATCTAGAGCAAATAGGAAAACAAATTGTGGTCCAGCTTTGCCATCTCACTGAGACAAGATATACTGTTGTTGCCCTGTTTTTTTCCCTATCTAGGCTGAATGTCACCTCGAAGTTTGTGTATGTGCGAGTGTGAATGTTGTATTAAATTGAGAGAGAAAACACACTAATAAATCACACGTCCTATATGTTTGTGCAAAAGCAATGACTGATTAATTCCACTGGTTGTATTCTCCACTTTGACGGAGAGGTAAAGTGTAGCTAACATCGCAAGTGATTGAACGCATCTGGCTTTCAGTAGCCTATGTTGAGATTCAGAAGGCATTCATTGAGTCAAGTCTTTTTATGCTGTGTAATTTAATAGTCAGGAATGCTGGATGAGAGAGAAAATAGCAACCAATTTGACAGCTCAATATGTCCACAGTGACGCCGGAATGCAGAAGGAAAGTGTTTCTGATTTCAAATAGTCTGGATTAGACGAGACAGAATTGAAATGGAACAGTGGACAGCGAGGCTGTTATCCAACTTGTTCCCTGTCAGGCCGTAAGCATTTATCAGAATGAGATGTAAATGTATAAGAGGAGCACTTCTCTTTCTGTTGCTGAAAATAAATCCTTGAGAAATCTTAACCCTTATGCAGCTTAGCACACCCCTCTGCATGTTTACAGTTACATAACCAAAACCAAATATGTATTTCAAAGATGTTTCACCCTCACTCGACAGTATCTTTTAAAAGACATCGTCTGTAATGCACATACATGTACACATGTATACACCACTTTATTTACACATTAGCACCAAACTAAAGATAGAGACAACAAATAGGATACATGTTCAGCCATAGAAACCTGAAAGCTCACCACCACACAGAGACACATCCATCCATAACAGCCCCGTGTTTAAAGTCTGCACACGATCAAGCCATAAAATCCACATCCTAGTGATATTTTGACTAAAATCCCTTTTCTGTCTCAGAGCATGTGTCCCATGGTAGAATCAAGGCATGCTTAACATTCACAAATGAAATGCTGTCCCTTAACAGTCCTTTGAAGAACCAAGACTGCAATAGGCACTTGGGATTAGAGAGATGTCTGTGGCGGCCTGATCAGCCACACTGTTCAAATAGCTGACTAATAGAGTTGAGAGTATTGGTTTGTCTTTTCAGCATAGGGAGGCTCCGATGATGACTCACTCATTGATGTATAATGAGTCAGTCCTGAAAAGGCATCTCAGTGTAAATAATGGAATATGTTTGTGAAAATGATGTCTGGTTGTTTTGTTGCCTCACGACTGATCACCATTTCAAAATTGCTTTTTTGTTTTGTGATTGTTCCACTAGCTTCTTAGGGCTGGAGAATGACACAATATAAAAGTTTTATTAAGTTTCAGTATTAGCTTTTTGTAGTCTTGCTGCTGCTATATGGCATTGCTAATCATGGATGGCCCCAAGTGCCAGGGACCCTCCTACAGAATGTCACTCAAAGAGACACACACCAACCAGAAAGGGACTTAACTGCAGAAAAACTACAAAGAAACTACAAAGAGACACGTGAACCGTATAAAGAGACAAAGAGATGCAAGACAGCTGCGAAGGGACACAAAGAGACACATAAGGACTATGGCAAGGGGCAGAACAGAAACAATGAGACTCAAAACAACTACAAAAAGGGAAGAACAGCCATAAAGTCTGTATCTTACTCATACGTATTAGAAGGTGCTGGGGCATTTTGCATGCCCATGCCCAGAGGCCCATGACTCATAATTTGAAAAAATACATAAATAAATACATACATTTAATAGAAGAAATTCTAATTACCTCGAAATGTGAAATATATTCAGTTATGTCATTGAAACATTTTTGTATTTTCATTATTGGTATCATTCATCAAATTTGAAATTCTTTCCAACTACATTTCGTTGGGATACTTTTTGTGGTTTTGTGATCCCCATGTGTTGAATATTTGATGAGCCAACTGAAAATGTATAAATAATTAAAGGGGCCCTCCACCTATTTTACATGTCAAGTTCAGTTTCGGTGCATGTACTATTCACCTGTGAAAACACTTGTATAATATCTCCTGGGGCTGTGGAGGAGCCTTGTACAGTGGTGTCACTGGGGTTATGTCGGCTTGGACTTGGACTACAGATTTATAACAGAAAGCCTGCATGATAAACTAGCAGTTTGGGGTATAAAAGATGTCAACCAGGCAGGGAGGGTGTAGCAAAAGATGCCATATGGTTGCATTCTGTGAAATGTTGAATCCAGGAAAAAGTCAGGATATCTCAGTAGCTGCATTAATAGTGATTTTTAAATCTGTTTTGCTCAAGTCCTCCAACTTTTTAAAGGTGCAGTATTAAATGACTAGAGTGTCAATTTTCCATTCAAACCTTCCCTTACAGAATGAAACTAAATGCAGTGCACTTTTTCCAATAAATGTGACAAGAGTTTTTATTATCCTTTTGATAATCTACTTCAGATCAGCAAGAACCTCGTCCCTCCAATCCCATCTGGTCTCCTGAGGAGCTCCTTCATCTCCCTCAGCCTTCTTCGTCCCCTCCTCCACCTCTAAGGCAGCAGTCATGAACTGGTCTGCATTAGAGGCACTCCTCAGTGGGGTCAACAAATACTCCACCGTATTCGGTCGTGTCTGGCTGTCCATGGTCTTCGTCTTCAGGGTGATGGTGTTCGTGGTGGCGGCTCAGCGAGTGTGGGGCGACGAGAGTAAGGACTTTGTCTGTAACACGGCCCAGCCGGGCTGCAATAACGTGTGCTACGACTCCATCTTCCCCATCTCCCACATCCGCCTGTGGGCCCTGCAGCTCATCTTCGTCACCTGTCCGTCACTGATGGTGGTGGGGCACGTCAAGTATCGTGAGAAGAAGGACATGCAGTACACCGCCTCCCACAAGGGCGCTCATCTGTACGCCAACCCTGGAAAGAAACGCGGCGGGCTGTGGTGGACATACCTGGTGAGAACAGAGGAATTTTTATTTCTAGCCTTGCTGTAGACATCACATGCAAAAAAACACAGACACTGATGTGTTTCGGCCTTGGCACAAGTGAAGTTAGTCATTGTTAGAAATGTCAAAAATAATTGTCATGGATGAAAAACTGTACAAAAGGAGGAAGGAGACATTTGTGTAATTATATATGAGTTGTTTTCTCCTGATCATAAGAAAAACAATTTTGACAGCTTCTTTTCCAACTCATGGCCCAATCAGAAACAACTTTCACCATCCCTCCAAAGTGGATGGACGCTATATGACTTATGAGCATGTAATGGTTCCCATGCAATCTTTTTATTACAGGTTTATGTTTTCATTATGGGTGCTGTAGTGTGTTAGATAGTGTCAGAGAGCTTCAAGAAGCGTGTATATCCTAACAACTATCAACAAAAGTTACCTTTGGCATGTAGCTTTGTGTAGATAATATAAGCAAAGGGGAGACTCCACTGGTCGGTGATTGTGACACAGTCGGTGTCAATTTCGCCGGTCCTTGAGCAATCTCATTAAAAATGTAGTTTTGTTGTCAACATAGCATATCTAAGATAATAGAAAAGGGTGAAGTTGACCGAGATTCTGCCAGTACCATGCTTACTTAAATATTATTGGAGCACAGAGCAAAAAGGGGTGGGACTAAGGATATGTTGATTGTCTTCCTCCAGGTAAAACTACAAATAGACACAAATTCTCTATAAAGTGACACAAAGCCAATACAGGAAGATATTGATATCAGACCCGGTCAAGACTAAACAAAAAACTTTATATTGTTTAAACGACAGACAGGATATGGTACAAATGTACTTTTGCCTCAGGTATTTTAATCTTACTGAAAATGTGTCCACCAGTCTAACCCTCTTATATCTTCTTATAGGTGAGTCTGATTTTCAAGGCGGGCTTTGATGCTGGCTTCCTATACATCCTGTACCATGTGTATGATGGCTATGATATGCCCCGCCTGTCTAAGTGCTCCCTGGAGCCCTGTCCCAACACGGTGGACTGCTACATATCACGTCCCACTGAGAAGAAGATCTTCACCCTCTTCATGGTGGTCTCTTCTGCTTTCTGCATCCTAATGTGCATCTGCGAGATGATTTACCTCATCTGCAAGCGTATCAGCAAACTTATTAAGCGAAAGACTGAGGCAGAAAGGAGGATGTTTGCTGAAAATCACGAGATGACGCCACTGGCTGCACCGAGGTCAGAGTTCAGGTCCAAAACATCAATCCGAGTGGATCCTACAGCCTCTATCCAAAATCTCAGCAACGTCCAAGCTGAGGAGGGGCCATCTAAGAAGATATGATGAACAATACGGCAGCAGCCATATTGGAAAAACTGAGTAAAGCACTGAAGGGGCCACTGCAAGCAAAAACATTTATCAGACTCTATGGAGAACTGCTGCTCAACACCAAAGAGATATCCATCAATTCAGGGAATTCTGAGGCAGCGTTTTGTAAATATGATAGAGTCTGCAGCAACGCACACCTTATGCATGCAAATTAATCCCTCAAAAAGGAGGATTACAGAGGAAGTCAAAGGGTTTAGAATATTTTTTTTAATTGGTTTGTGTGTGAGGATGAGTGTGTGCCTGTGTGCATGTCTGTATTTGTGTTTTTGTTTATATATTACTGGCCAGAAGTACATTATGTTTAAGCTGTTATATAAGGTACTTTGTAAATAAAAGTATGACATGTTGAAAGGCCCCAAGTGATGTAAATCCATTACCAAAAGCAAACCCTCTCCCTGAACACACACACTGACCCCTAATGGAAAAAAAAGCAAGATAAAGTACACAAAGCACTTCCTTTAGGGGTGAGGCAGTAATCATCTCAAGGGGTTTTGTTCTCAGATGCAATGTAAAGAAAATGCTCTTATTGTTTAAGCTTTACTTTGACTCCTGTTCACATTTTGTGTTCTCATGCTAATAAATCAGACGTGCTTAATGAAGGTATGATGCATGCATGAACATATTCATACCAGTGAAAAATTAAACTAAAGTTTGTTTTTTTCTATTAACATAAATTTGGTTATTTTTTGACAAAGAAGGAAGACTCCAGATAATATATTATATTTTTTGTATTTATGATGTGATATATAAAGTTATTTCACAAGTAAACTATTTCTGTGTGTTTGTGTTCTTTGTGAAAGAAAAAAAAACACTATTATACATCAAGCAATTTAGAATAAAGAAATACATGTTTTATATTTTGTACAAAACAGATACTACTTGTATTTACATTCTAGCTGTATATGTATTTGTATATTTATAAGTAGAACTTTTAAGTGCTTATGTCTGTATGTATGAAACAAGAAAAAAACAATATTAATATAAGAGAGAGAGAGAGAGATGAAAATAAACAATTTACCAATTAGATGGCCACAATACCAGTGAATTGTGTATTATTCATTATTTGAATAGCACAGTATGGATACATCTAAATGAGATTAAAATAAATGTAATACATAAAATAAAAATGAATCCCATAATTATAAATCATGCCTCATAGAGTAAAATCAGTATCTATTGAGTGACACAGTGAGTGACTAACTCACCAAGTATTGTACTTACACTGATGACTGTGATGCATAGTGATGCATGCGCTTTGTTCTGTCGTCATCACTTTTCCACTCTGCTGTCCAATCAGGAGCACTGAACGCGGGTGCGGCTGTGACGAACACGGAAAGGCACCAATAGCTGCCTGAAGCTGGGCGGGGCTGTATCCGCCTTTACGGCTGCCTTGTTGAAGGAAGTAAAGTCTGTCAAACATGAGTTTCCACTACGGCCAGGTATCGAAATACTGCATTTTGTGTTTTATATATGTTTATTATAAAAACACGTTTGTATTGTTAAATAACTGTAGTATCATGTTTATAGCCTTGATATAACGTAACTAGCCGTTTGTGTCATAGAAACATAAGTAACGTTAGCCATTCATTTGTATGCTATGGATAGCAGTAAACAATGTTAACTGTTGCTGCTTGCTAATAACATTTACTAGCTTATATTACAGTGTGTTTTGCTAATCTTATATACATATACATCGTGCTAATATTACTGAAGTTATAGCTAACAACACGTTAGCACTCATAGTATTCCAGTTATTGATATGACCAGAGCAGTGTTTTTCTTTTCTTGTTTACGAGTTTCGTTGTAGTTTTTCTGAGCAGTGTCGCTATAGCTTGTGCTTTAAGTGGTTAAATACGTATTCGGATACTTCTATGTTAAAGTAACAAGATATTTATTAGTCCTGCATACAAAACTGTACACAATTAATATAGAAATGTATTCACAGCAAAATGTTAAATTAAAAAGTAAAACTGCATTCATCTGTAAGCACTGAAGTTGATTGAAAACTGATTACGTGTTTTGTGGGTAAAATTTTAACCTGCCGGCTAATTGTGTCTACCAGATAAATGTGGTGGGATAAAAAAGATAAATAATAATAATAAATTAATTTTAAAATAGTGAGACATATCCAACCCAGTTTGTCACAGTCAACTCTAATATATAGTATATCTGCGACACTCAGAATTGAATACTTCTGTTCATGGTCATACTCTCTCACAACAGAGGCTCCATCTACTCACACACAGCCTGTTTGTTGTTGTTCTTTTACTCATCTTAGAGTCTCAGTGATCTTGTCTTGTCTATCACTGTAGGGCTATCAAATGGGAGGCCACCCCCCACCAAGTGCTCCATACCGGGGAGGCGGTGGTCCCTATGGGCCCTCAGCTCCACACGGGGGTGCAACACATCCACAAGGAAATCCTTATGGTGCTTATGGAGCTCCAAGTCAAGGAGGGCACTATGGGCATGGACCAGGTGGTGCCCCTGGTGGGCATTACGGGGTCTATGGGGGACAGCCTCATGGCGGACAGCCTCATGGGGGACAGCCTCATGGGGGACAGTATGGACACCATGCTCCTGCAGGTAACTACTGTATATGCTGAGACGGGAGCAGTACTAAGCTTGTGGGAGTTGAACAGGCATATTCTGAACATGAGGAGACTGCAGATTGGCTCTCATTCCCCTTCTTCATCTTCTCTCTCATTTTCTCACTCCCTCACTCTCTGGTGGGATGATGGATAGAAAATGACTTACATTCCCAGAATGTCATGTAGAGACAGGGTTCAGTTTGTGCCCCTCAGCAGGATTACACGGCTGGAGTGATGACTCCAGTAATACTGAGTGAGGGCTAAACAGAGTAAGAGACAGATGGGTAAAGAGTGTGCTGTGTGTGTATATATATATAGTATGTGTGTGTGATTACACTGTTTCCTGTAGCAGCTAATCCTAAGTCAGAACATGAAAGCCCACTATCACTCCCAACAGGGACAGAAGCCATCAGGGTCTCACCTGTCCCTCTGGCCCCATCCATTTATCTAACAATCAGCCCTCCCTCCCCTCATCTCACACTATATTTTTAACACAACCTTTCTCTTCCTCTGTGTGGTTAGGTAATACCCTTTTGCCCCCTCTCTACCTCCTCCTTACTGAAAGGACTTTTCCGCAACCTTTGACCCTGTAGCTTTCCTTTTTTTCCTGTGAAACACTGACTGTGTGTATCTAAGGTTAGGGGGGTAATCTTTAGCGAAATACCAACTGGTTACACAACTCAAAGAAGTGTCATTACTCCTGAATTTAGCTGTTTTTACTTCTTGAAATAGTCAGACATTATTTACAGCTGTCAAAAGCAATCAATTCAAACTTGATGAACATTTTTTGTTGATTTAATCTCACAAAATCATACAGGTTTTCTTCTTATGTGGACATGTCAATACTGTAAGTTATGTTTTCATGGTTAGGAATATGCTTCAATTCAAATATACTCCTTAAAATAGGACACAACCTTATCTGGTGTTTTATCAATAGAATCAATCATGTAAACTTTGATTATCTCATTATTTGAAGTGAAACAATTCTATTGGCATACATTTGGTGAAGTGCACGTTATGACTTGTTTAGGACTTGGGACTTGTCATTCTTGCCTTTGGACTTGACTTGAGACTTTCTGGTCTTGACCTCTGACTTGCCTCAGGATTTGCCTGCCTTGACTCCAGACTAACTTGTGATTTGAAATAAGTTGTTGGTATCTACTAACTGCATATAAAATGTACTTAGTTGTTGGAATTAAATCTGGCACATAATTTCTATACAAAGTATCTTCCATGTTCACTGTGCTGTAAAAGCTAAAAAACTGAGACAAGCACAGATGTATTATTTTTTATGATCAACTTTCTGCTTGGCAGATTCCGCGCAGTTTCAACTGTCAGACAGCAGAAGCGTGTTCTTCATCTCTCAATAAATAAATAATTGTTTTGCATCGGAACGAGGCGGCCGCTTCATTTCCTAGGAACTTCACTGTCTTTTCCTCCACTCGTTTCCATTTCTTTTCCCCCACACACATATATCCGTTTCTCCTCACAGCCTGAGAGCTTCAGTGAAATAATAACTGGTAGGAAAAAATATAATGAAGGGAAATAATAAAGAGAATAAATCAAACTAGTTGGCCCAGACAACTTGAAGAAGAAGAGGAAAACAGCAAAGAAAACTATCTTCTTGTGATGGGCATCTTCAAAGTCAGACTGAGCCGCCACTTCTTTCCTCACCATCTTGTTAATACTCTTTATTTTTCCTCTCTGCAGGTAACATCCCTCCTGGTGTTAACCCAGAGGCGTACCAGTGGTTCCACACTGTCGACACAGACCGCAGTGGCTTTATCAACCTCAAGGAGCTGAAGCAGGCACTTGTCAACTCCAACTGGTCTGCTTTTAATGACGAGACCTGTCTCATGATGATCAGTAAGTCATGCAGTTGTGGCCAACTAAAAATGTCTTAACAGAGGGTGAGGTAGCTCTGTGTTGTTGAAAATGGGTTAGATGCTTTGACAGTGTTTCCTGAGGCAAAATGGCACAATGTTTACTATGCATAGCACTTTCAGAAACCTAAATGGCTACAGCAAATGGAAGTGGGAAATTATTTAGGAAAAGCAAATGAATAAATGAGAAGCAGGAAAAAGAGAATAGGCTGTTTTATATCTGTGGAGCTCTATAAATCTCCCAAAACTTTGAAACAGAAGTCTCTTATGTTTCCAAAAGGAGAAATTTCGGCAGCCAGGAGACTAAAAAACAAATGAGTCATGTTTGTCTTGGTACCCGTTAGTTGCGTAATCTCCATACATTCCAGTTTTGTTTGCCAGGCAGTGACTAATGTGTTCCATTAACATAATGAGAAATGTGTGACACTTAAATGATACAAGGAGAAGATCCATGATGATGGACGACGGGGCTTGCTGGAAGCATGCCGGAAATGCACTTCACATTTGTGCTGTGTTTCCAAAGAACGGGAAAGTGTAACTAAGGGAACCTGCCTGAGTGTTGTTTGGCTGAACTTGCTGTGCTTTGTTTTTCCTGTTAGACATGTTTGACAAGACGCGGTCGGGTCGAATGGACCTGTTTGGCTTCTCAGCACTGTGGGACTTCATGCAGCGGTGGAGAGCGCTCTTTCAGCAGTTTGACAGGGACCGCTCAGGCACCATCAGTGGCACAGAGCTGCACCAAGGTATCCCTGTGTGTTTGTGTGTGTGTGTCAGATACAATTAGATGGACTATAGCCCCATATATGCAGGAGGAATTGAAGCAGTTAGTTAGATAGTTGAAGCAGTTAACCGTGCTCTCTTACCAAAATCACACAGTAACGCTAACAAACTAAACGCTCATGGTAATAGTAGACCAGTAGCTTAAACAGGGCTGTATGACAGCAAGGTAAAGGGTTAAAAAAATATTCTAAATATAGCAGATGCTGAAACTGTTATTGATGCTTTATTCAAAATATTTTCATCTTTTTATTTTTCCATCGGACCACTCTTTCCACCAGGGAACTGATGCCATTATGCTCTCTTCAAAGCCACCAGACTTCTTTGACAAAAGCAGTAATTTTACCTCAGAACACAGGAGTCACTGTTCTATTACTGCCTCTAACAATGAGCTTGTTTGTGTTATTATGTGACTGTTTTAAAGGGTTATTTTTGAGGTAGCAGTAGACCAGAAACTCCCATGAGCTGTTAGGTAGAATAACTGCCAATGGAGTCTAGCTGCCCTGAAGAAAGCATTGATAACAGCTTTAGTTCTCCTCGATAAACAGGGCTTTGTGACAGCGAGGGAAAACTGTGGAAATATTCTTACTAGAGCGTGCATTTAAACTGATGCAGATTATTTGGGGTGTCTTAAATATCTTTGCTCCTGAAATAATTAAATGAAATAAATCCCAAAATGTTCACTAGAGAACAAAGACATCTTCAGCTTCTCCTCTCCTGTCCCCAGCCCTCGCTCAGATGGGCTACAACCTGAGTCCCCAGTTTTCTGAGACGCTGGTGCAGCGCTTCTCCATGCGAGGCGGACGACCCGGCATCCAGCTGGACCGCTTCATCCAGGTGTGCACCCAGCTCCAGACTATGACGCAGGTCTTCAGGGAGAAAGACACAACCATGACGGGCAACATCCGCCTTAACTATGAGGATTTCCTCTGCGGGGCCGTCACCAGGCTCATGTGAGCCTCATTCCACAATCAATCCCTCTGCACTTTGGATTCACAACATCATTCCATGTTCAGGTCATAATTTGCTCGATGCTTGACCATAAGTGGCCCTACCTGTTGGTATACAGTATATCAACCAGAACATATTATTCCATGCCTTGTTGCTGTAAAAAACATAAAGCCTTACATCATGCACTTGAATAAACCTCAGTGGCTATTATAAAGGCAGCTGAAGCCTTTAAAGAATAGCTTAACTTTCACCAGCAGGTGACAATGAAAGTGATGGTTTAGAAGATGACTGCTGCTATAAAACAGTCAAAATATTACCATATATGCCTTACATTTCTTGTTTACTTGTACCACTATTTGATTGAATAATATAAATGAGATGGCTCTAGTTAACACGTTTAATTTGCCGAATACTGACCCGACAACTCCCCTGACGTCCTGTCTGTCAGGACTACAGCAGTGACTTGGACTTGATGAGGTAACAGATTACAAGTGCTACGTCATTTTTCTGCTCCTGCATGACAATAATTATGCCAAACAGCAAATTCATACCCTGTCAGTTTGCTCACATTCAACACATGTACCAGTAAAACAGAAGCCTTTTAAATGTACGTACTATATCAGGAATATTCAGCAATTCCTGAAGGTATTTCCATAGTGTGGTTACACATTGTATTGGACATTGTAATGTGTATAGTTAAGCGAAATATGGCCACATTTTATAATGATAGAATTGTTCTACTCTGAAATGTATTAAGATGTTGCTATAAAAATGAATTTACTATAATCTTTGCTACTTTGCATCCCTGTTAGCCAGTATCAACAGTAAATTTGAGCAATTATCTGTGGCCAAAAGATGAGACCCTAAAGTGCTAAAAAGCTATTCTGTATTATGTTTGCCATTTTCCCCTCAATGAAATGAGATGTTCAGTGATTGTGGGGCCAGTACTTTAACACATGAACATGCCAAAATGGTTTTAAATGCCAAAACAAATAAATGCTTTTCTATCACATTCGGATGTATTCATAGTCTTGATTGACAACCATTCACACTAATGAAAAAGTACATTTCCTATACTGTTCAGAGTTTTTATATAAGAAACTGCACACTGTACCCAGTATTTAATCTCTATATGAAGGGTAAGTATTGTGTAAATGCAGCACTACCATAGAAATACCAATACCACTTTACTGTCTGTCAGCATGATAAATATGGCACATTTGTAAGAGCTTGGCTAAAGTTTTTCTCTGGTAACTGCATGCTTAAGGAGACTAGAAGGAACTTTATAAACTAGACCGTCAGTGGGAAGATTGGCTATTTCTATATAGTTATTCTTAATGCATGCTGTGGTTCCTTTGGGCCATAATTATGAAAAAAAAAACATGCATATTCTTGGGAACCTCCTTTAGCTCAAACTCCGGTGGGCCCTTCAGCAGCAACTAGCCCACGCTGGAAAGACCCAGATCCAGTTTGCTGCTACCTTCAACCTGCAGTCAGTGCTCCGGCGCTGTGCTGCTCCCGATACAGGAAAGGAAGGCACAGGAGAACCAGAACCAGGACTGAGCAAGCCGACTGTCAGACCCTGCTCCAGATAAATAAAAGGTTTTCTAATGGCTGTCTGGTGCTTGGGAAACACTCACCTTGGTCCAAAAGGGCAGTTATACTCAACACTAACTGCTATAAATGGAGGAAAATCATTTCAGAATCTATCTTTTTCTCAGTAAAAGTGTAGCTGTTACTGTAGTGAGCTGTGTTTTCTCTAATAGCTAGTTGAAATCCAAACCCTACTCATGAACTTTGACCTCAAAATGCCCCAAATCAGTTACTTATTTCTCCCTCATGGGGCACATTGGCTTCACAAAAGAGCAACAGATCCTCTGTCTTCTCCCTCCACATCTGGCCCTTCTTTCCCTCGCCATCTGTTACTCAGCTTGATCACAGTCTGTGTCAAGAGTCCTCCTGCTTCTCCTCGTCTCTTTCCAAATCACAGGCAATCCATCAAATTCTCCTGTGCATCTTTTTTGGTCATATCTCCCATCAGTCTCCTCCGTAGCCCTCCGCCCTCCATCTTAATCTCAGGCTAAACTTAGCTGTCCCAAGTCCTTAAGCACACTTTGTGTCACATTGTCCCTGTCATCTGACACATTACCTGAACATGGATGTGGTTTAACATCTGGACCGCTTTCAAAATCTCGAGTTTGGGGAAAAGGCACCATACCTGAAGGTTTCAGCCCACGGAGAGTGTTACAGCAGCCTTTTTCTGCCTTATGTGATTCAGTAGTGATTTACCCCAAGTCCTGATTGTCATTTCCTGTGTAATGAGGAAATTCCCCACCACTGACCATGCCTGACATCTGTAATTAACTTGGGCAAATAGAGCAGGTCTGTGGGGCTTCAGTTAGTGAGGATGCTACGCTCCACTCTGTCAGCCCCAGTTTGTGATTTGGATTGATAAAATGGTTGTATTTTTACATAAAACTCTTGGCTAGTGCAGCTCTAAATCTCATTTACTAATAAACAGGAGCTGATGAAATAATCCTGGCACTGCTAAGGTTGCTGGTAAAGCAGAACTGGCACTAGTAGTGTTGTTTTCCCGCAGGGGATGAGCATATTTCACTTTATCTGACAGGACTGATCAAATGCCAGTTCTGGCAACTACAAGATGGACAGCATAGAGGGAGGGACTGCCTAAAAGAATCATTTTGAAGCATGAAGCATAATCACCCACACAGAATCCTGTTAATCAACATAATTTCAGCAGTCATTTGAAGTAATGATACCATAAAAATCTGGTTATAGCTCCATTTTTTAAACTTTCTGCCCCTGCACAAATGACCAATGAGTCAGAGCTGGTCATCGCTCCATGACAGGCTGCATTCCAATCGCTATAGATCAGCCCCGTGCCCTGCACCCTGCATGGTATACTAAGTTTTGTGGAAAACTTTTGGGCCTGGGAGCTGAAATATCAGTGTCATCAATCATACAGAGTCTTGCAAAGAACACTTACCGATTCACTACCCAGAAACTACAGTAGCATATTTTCTTTCCCCTATAGTCAACTCTGCAATTTATGGATTCCCGCTGGGTGGCTGAAATTTACACATTTTCTCTGCATCCCTCATAAGCAGTTAAAGTAAACAAAAGCAAAACTTCTAAAACAGTTTGTGTCTTCATACACTGACTGAACCAAGCCTGTGAAAGTGTCTTCATGTGCCAAGCTTTCTTAGCACTTGAGAGGTTATTCACCCAAGAGGGGCGGTGCATGACGTGTCAGCGTATGACACAATACTGATGACAGATCTGACATGAGTTCCTTGAAAGGAGGGTTTTGTGCAAGGATGCCACCAGTGTTTGAACACAGAAAGAAGGATGGTATTTTTATGGCTTCTAGGAAGGGACTCGCATGCACATACTGTTATGGAATAGCATTATTCTTTTTGACTGACAAGTTACTACTTGATTATAAAGTATTTACAGGTTTTACAGTTTAATGAGAGATATTTGAGTAAAGTGTATTTGTGAAACTGTTGTCATAATAATCTCATAATAAATGTGATGCTGTTATATTAGAATAATATGTACTTGATTAGTGGATCAATCGGTCTAGTTGCATATTTGTTGCAGAAACTCCAAGTTTAGCTGATCTTGTAGTGAATATATGTATTTTTTTAATTATTGTCTATAAAAATGTGTGTTTCCTCGGAGAAAAAGGAATGTCATGGCTGTCTTGGCATTCCTTATCTAAAGGTAGTGCACTATGTTCACCACTAGGCGGTGCTAAAACACTGATGAAGAGCCGCAGGTTGAGCCTTCTTGGTTACAGCAAAGCGAGACTCATTAGCCAATGAACGATAACCAGGAAGGTCACAGACAGTCGCACGGATATTGCGTATATCCACTGCTGCACCAACGTGCTAACAGTAAAGGTGAGTGAAGACTTGTGAAAGAAACTAATGTCATTCATCAATATTGAAGAAATAAACACACGGTCATGTCTCTAATATAGAGGGTGCCGTTTTAGCTCTTGAGTATCAATGCTTGAATAGTAACGTTACTTATCATTAGCTTAGTTACTAGCCGGTTACAAACTGTTTCGTATCATGACTTTTCCACAGTAACTTTGGTTACGTAATTTATTATTCAACCATAGTCATGACGAAATAAATATTAAACATTATTTCATATTTAGAAATACTATGTCAAGTTTGTTCGAGCCCCTTTCTTCGCTTTTATCTGCTCATGTTAATGTTTGGCGAACGCCATGCCAAACTCCATAACATATTTCGTCATTACATTTTCTTTCTCATGTATAAAGTAAACAATAAGGTATAGGACAAAAATGAATGATCTTTCCGAATCAAGGAGACCCGCTTTTCAGTTCGGCATGGAAGCAACACATGCTCAAACGCAATTTATCATATAAATTTGAGGTGCAATTGTGTCTAAACTTCGCTCGACAGAAGGTAAGTTAATGAGTTAACGTTTATACAATGCTAACTTCATGTTGGCATTGCTAGTTAGGCTATTTCTTTTAGCTGTTTTCATTGAATAAACGGTCAATAAATCAATATTAGGTGTTGAATTCTACACTATTTTGCTTTGGGCGTTCTCGTAGAATTTGCCACTAGTTTTGTAAACTGTATACTGTTGGTTGGTGCTAAAACGAGGACACTAGAGGACAGCTAGGCCTTAGGTCTGATGTCCTCTGTGTGACATGAATACCATAAGCATTTTAAATATGGATGTGTGACTCAGACATCTCATGTTGCAACACAAGGAAATCCAACTGAAATACTTTAATGTCAGGTAAATACTGTTTTTTACTTAAGTAGTTTTGAATACTTTTAAAATGATGAAACACACATAGAGTAATGCTAAGAGTCTGTTATTAAAATTCTGTTACATATTGGTAGTTATTTTAGAACATAAATGCTCTTTTATGTGTGAATAGCAGTCAATAATTCCCTCTTACTATAACACTGTAGTCAACCCTTAATGAAAGCAAAGTCACACTTACATTTGAATTATTTTTTTCCCTCTGGAACACACAGCAGCCAGAGCAGAGTGCAGTCATGTGGCCAGTAGTTTGGACAGCGGTACGGACATATGCCCCTTACGTCACCTTCCCTGTGGCCTTTGTGGTGGGAGCAGTGGGCTACCACCTGGAGTGGTTTATCAGAGGGACCCCTAAACCTCGAGAGGAGATGAGCATCCTGGAACTGAGGGAGGAGAGGAAGCTACAGGAACAAGAGGGTATGGACAGCACCCAGGTGCTTAGCCTGAAAGAGAAACTGGAGTTCACACCTAGGGCAGCTCTGAACAGGAACCGATCTGAAAAGAGCTAACCCGTGTTTGGTGTGAGAGACTTGCGTTTACCCTTTCTCAGCAGGAGGATAGTGCACTGGGGGCGAGGGGGGTGAACCAGAAGGCAAAAGCACCCATTCTTCTTTCCATTCACCACAGCCATACATCCTCACTCCTGCAACAGCCTGGCCGTGTAAATATCTGCAACTTTGAAGAAACTATAGAGTAATTTAAATCAAATCTAAGTTATATTGGGGCTTTTATAGAGTCGAATATAGCTTATATGTGCTGTATGTGATTCCCATCCCCCTTGATGTTGCACATGCCTGTTCATGCATTGATCAACAACTACTTTAAGACACTAATTAAAGTCAGACACAACCTACGGGTGTCCGTGCTTTGAACTGATGACAGGATTTGATGAGAGTTGTCTGCTACTTGAATCGAGTTGTTACTCTGACACAAACATAATTGTGTCTTTGCTGTTAAATCACACAAATGTCATTTCTTTGTGGTGATGCAAGAAACGACAGATACAAATAATTTTCATGTTCCGAGCCTGTCACAAAGTGTTTCTCCTTTTAATCATTTCTGTATGTTGAGAAAGGACTTGTGAACATGAAAGCAGAGGAAGAGAAGAGAGACAGGTCTTTGTTGTAGTTCTTTTTATCTCCTGTAACCTTTGATGGTATGTGACAGAATTAGCCAACAGTGTGGGAGGTCTCTCAGGAAGTTTAAGCTGCTTATAGTCCTGTTGTTTGAAACATCTACACAATGCTTTCATTTTAGAAAGTCTGGATGTTTTAATTGTGTGTTACTGGAAAATATTATGAATAAACGGATTGTGTTTGTATGCTGAAAGTGCATGCTACTGTGTATTGACATTTCACAGTTAATATTGACATAATCAGTTCCTGCAACTGATTTCTTCTAACAAATAAAAATAAGAGTTTCAGTTTTATCACTTGTGATTCAGCAGCATTGTTTCACATTCAGGTCTGAACAAATATCAGATCCCACTTGATTATTAAACAATACTGGTGCTGAGGACAGAAAGGAACATCAAAGACAAAGGAAGGAAGGAAGTAATGACTCTGCTCATTCAGCTCCAAGAAGGAAATTATTTTCGAGGGAACATGGCAGACAAAGCAATGATACATGGGAAAATTGCAAACTGATTCACCTTTTGCTATTTGAACAATTTTGTGTTTGGTCTCTGGAATGTATGACATGATAAAACACCAATATCCTTTAAGTGATATTTTCAGTTATCCAAAGCTTGCCTAAAAATGTACCTGCAGCTGTTTTAGAAGCAAAAAGTCCTTAATGAGGTCCAAACCTCCAAAAGTGCAGGTAATTCACAGATAGCTGGTGAGCCTTTCACAGATAGGACATTTTAAATAAAAAGAGTTGAATACCTATTTATGATCAATGACAACTAACTGTATTTGTATGGCAGTTTGTACAAAGGAAATGCATATTAAAGTGCTTTACAATAAGAGCGTAGACAGAATGAACATGAAAACAAAACCATGTAAAATAATGTGATTATAGTGATTTAAAAAAGTACACAGAATGTATACCATAAGATGGAAAACAAATCCACTGAATTTGAAGGAAAAGTATACTTTAAATGCATAAAATCAAGTGAAATGCAAAGGGACACAAAATGAAAACTGCACCCTTAAAGACAGAACTAACACTAAAAAGACACAAACAAACTTATTTTTCTTACAAGGCTGGTTGCATTACAAAACATGACGTTTAACTGTGGTGTTATAACAGATTCAGCATTTTAATACTGAAAAGTATAGTGTGTACTTAGATCAGTAGAGCATCTAAGTAACTACATTCCTTTTAATACAGGCCTCACCACAAGAACATGAAGCCAAATTTCATTTTATCCTTTTAAGGGTAGCTTTCCGCTCTTTATCTCAGAATCCATCAGTTATGTCAAGCATTTATATAGTAGT
>CAFUXE010001018.1:130996-151878 GCA_903364295.1 Serranus cabrilla | reverse complement strand
GTACTCCCCTCTTAAGTTTGCTATCAGCGGAGTGACCCGCTCCACTCTGGTGACCCCTGTTTGTGCATGCTCAGAGAGGCAATTACTTCAAGCTGCTGGAAGTTTCCATCTGAAACTAGAGAGGATGGAGAGGCAGAGGTACAGCTAAATTATACTGAGAGTTAACAAGGAGCGTGGTGTGTTTAGGTGTGTGTGTCCTCCTGGGAACAATCAGAGGACAGGTCGGCTGCCTAACAATGGCCCTGAACTGGACAGTACTGTGGGAACCGAGCACAGAGGCTCCTGGGAAAGCAGGAGGGGATCCATTGTTCTTGCTGGATGATGGGGATAATGGGTGCGGGTGATGCTGGCTGTTCCTTTTTTTTTTTTAAGGAGGTCCAATCCAACATCCTGAGTGGACAGGCCGGAGACGGTGTTCCCTTTGCTGTAGAAACAATAGAGCTGTCTGCCTGCTGGAAGGGCACCACATCCCCCTATTAAACAACCACACACACACAAACACACACACACACACAGAATAAAGGAATACAGGTATTGCTGTATATCAGACTTCTACACAGACAAAAAGCTCAAATATAAACAGTGTCTCACAGTTGTAGTGGAAGTGAATGTTATATTTTCACAGGGACATTTAAATAATGAAAAATGTACCTTTCTGACAGCCAGGATGCATAATATAATTTGACTAAGTTAACTAAACTAAACCACAGATATTGCTCAGAAATTTGATATACAGCATATTTTTTTAATGCTATTTAACTGCTATACTACTAACTATAACAAAAACATTTCCCTATCCTGTAAAAAATTTAAATTCTCTTTAACCTGAAAAGTCATGATTATTCATAGAAAGTGCTTGCTAATTTAGGCTTTGAAAAACATCTTGGCTACATTTTGAAGTCTCTGTTTCATTATTTTTTAAAGATAATCAGGATGCTTGAATTCTCCATGTATTAAACTTTAAAGCTGCATTGCCTTTGCTTTGTTTGGCCACACGAGGGGCAGCAGAACATGATGAAAACATTGTTAAATTATCACCTAAAAGGCCGACCCTGTCTCTGTTTGTCAACTAAGCCATAGCAAAATCGGTGACATGGGTAATTACAGTAAAGCTAATCATTAACATTATGAATAATGTGAATGTGACCAATAACTGAGTCAAAGTTCGGAAAGTGTGGAAGTCACTGCAAAGAAGCTTCTGATCGGAAAGTCAACAATAACACAAACAAACTAACCAATCGAGGCAACAGTAGATCAGCAACTCTTTTCTTCGGTCAGATTATGTTTTTATGTTAGGGAC
Organism: Serranus cabrilla; assembly: GCA_903364295.1. Lineage (NCBI taxonomy): Eukaryota > Metazoa > Chordata > Actinopteri > Perciformes > Serranidae > Serranus > Serranus cabrilla. Next base: position 150,578 of record CAFUXE010001018.1, on the reverse strand, counting down.
TTTAAAGAGAGCGTATATTCCCCATCATAAAGGGCTGTTCAACAGTACATGGTGAAATTTTTCTTTTAGATGGCCCTGTTTATAGGTGGCTAACATATGTTTTGGTGCAGCCTCAGTCCATTGCAAAGTGCATATTGCTCTCGAGTATGTATACATTGCTTAGCTTCTAGCCAGTACTCTGCTATGTCTTGTTTCAGTCTCCCTTTAGCTATTTTACTCTCTGCGTATGATGATCACCAAATAGATTCTAACTTTGGCGTTTGGATCTGAGCCCGTAGTTTACGGTCTGATTAGCAACATTTTACAGAAAACAGCTGGAATTAATGAGAGCTGTGAGAGTCAACCAAAACAATAAAGTAGTTTGATGTAAAACGAGCTGAAAGATGCTAAAACATTGTGTGGAGCTGAGGGGGGCCATAGAGTTGTACAGTAATTCTCTGTGGATTGGTTGAGTGACCATTGCACATCATATGTAGTCGTCTGACTCAGTGAAAATATCGATTAGTGCAGCTTTCAATTAAACACTGTTAAGACGTTAAATCCAGAAACACTTAACTCACCCCACACGTTACAAGTATTAAAAAACCTACCTGTAATTCATCTTGGCAAACAATAGCTTAAGAGACCACCAAATAAACATGCACCAGCATGCCTTGTACGTGCCCCACCCCACCTCATACACACACGCACACTCTGCGAGCTATAAGTGGTACCAGCCCTCTTAATTGACTCCAGCCGCACAGCCGGCACTTTGCCCACTTCCCTCATCCTTCACTGGGCTTTGATGGAGCGGCCGTGACATGAGGTCAGCAAAACACAGGGGAGCTGGGTCCAAACAATGCAACAATGCCCACTGCAGCCCGATTGTCAGGGTGAACAATCCCAATCTACCAATCCCTGGGGAGAAACAATACTGGACCAGGAAACAGATACAGACCACTTCCTGTCCAGAGTTTAAATATAGGTACTGCTCAAAGCATTTTCTGTCTCGGTTTGTTGAGAAGCACAAATTAAGTAAGACTGGTGGACATTGTTGTGGATACAGAAAAAGCTGTGTGTGGGTATTGTGTGTATGTACGTTGAGTGAAACAAAGGGAGTTGGCACACGCTGTGCTGTATGCCTTTCACACATACACACTAGAATATAAACACTTAAAAGTGGTCTTTGCTCTGTTAGGCACATTATTTGTAATTACAGCCAAAAAAAGAGATCTTACATAACTTTGACAACCTCACTCACCCCATATCTTGCTATTTTAAGCCATGCTGGTCTCTTGTTTACATGCATGTGTGTGTGAAAGTTGTGAGATGTGAGGGTCATTCCAGGCTTTTTGAGTTTGTGTGTGTGCCTCTTCCTGGTCAGGGTGCTTCCTAGGAATATGCAGGGCTTTCAGCAGTGCAGCTGACAGGAAGTATGACAACAGAGCACCCCATATTGGACAGGCCTGGCACATAGGTGGGCCCTTTAAACAGCCTCCAGAGTCTGGTGCAGGGCACGTCTGTAAGGACTTCCCTAAAGGAGAGTTGCCTCCGGGCATGGCAGTTTGCTTTTTAGAAGACCTGCTGGAGCCTGGGGGTGACTTGACAGCATTTTGAACTGCTTCAAAAGCTTTTGTCTGTGTATACTCACCAAACGGGGATATTACTCTTTGTGTGTGATCAGCCGCATGTGGCTTCACCAACAGAGTGAGGAAATGCATCAGCAGTGACTTCAACAATGTCAGGAAACAGAATGGCAGCTGATCCCAGAGGTTGCATGTAGAACCGTTAACGATGACCTATCACACAGATTGGGGTCTTGCCAGCTAATCACTTTTATTTGAATAGCTTTACACAAACATCTCTATTGTCAAGTTTACAGGAAAATCCTCTGAGACTGTGTCGGATTTGATTGCACTGAACTGTGGAAATAGTCTAGACCACGAATGTAGGCACCAATTGGTTTCTGGGCAGTTTTGAAGTAGGATGTCAGCGTTCTGTAGTTGGTAGACATTAGTCGTGAAAAAGTCGTCAAATTACTTTCTATGCACATTTTGAAGATTTGCATGAGAAAAGCTTCAAAATTTGATAAAACATTTGAATAGGTGCATAAACGTTGTAACACTTGCTTAAGTTGATTTTTGTCTTTTTCAAAAAATAGTTAATGTGCTAAACAGGACATGAAAGCGCTTTTTCCAAATAAGTTCTGATGTAGCTAACATTTACCATTTTTATGACTGATCAGCTGTTTCTGCCAATGTTTGGCCAATTCAATCCAATTCCTGAAGACTTATCTTTATTTCCTCTCGTTCCTCTTTTAGTTGTTTTTTCTTTTTCGCACAATCTCCACATCTATTGTTGACTGACGGATTAGCCAACAGCAATACAATACACTGCCATCTACTGACCACAGTACATTTATGCAGCTTTCTTTATTTGCTCTAAAGCAGTTGATGGAAATGTCCCTGATTCGCATTTTCTTGAAGGCCGCGTTTCTGCTATTGACAGTCGTGAAAAAATGGCTGTTGGAGAACAGATAACCAATGTTGTTTTCATCTCAGAGGTTGATATGTGCGTCTGTGCACAGGAGGTGAGAGTTTACTCTGTGGAAAGAACAGAGCAGGGCGTCTCCGGCTTGATCAGCTATAAGGAAGATGGATGTAAAGGGGAGCTCTGCTGTTCCGCTGCTGGCTTTGTGGTTGGCAGCGGAGTGCCGACATGAGTCTCCCCGTGCAATCTGTTCCGTGACCCCCTGGCTTTTTGTGAAAACTCACACATGAACAATCGTGCGGACACATGCACACACATGCACACACCCACCTGCACTGAGATAACAAGACTGCACAGGAATGCCAGCCAAGTTGTTGTGAACAGGCATTGACCTGGGCAGCTTCAGCAGGCTCTGTTTGGATTGTTCTCCCAACAGTATCTGCCAATTTATCCTTGACACAGGGAGAGGCTGCACACAATAAAAACACATTCCACCATGCGGACAGAGAAACAGTCTTCTTGTTATTATTAGGTTGTAAAACATTTTGATAAATCTGCAGCAAAGTGGAAAAAAAGGCTTTTTAATTTCTGTTTTCTTGTTTGGCTTCACACTGCTCAAGTGGTTTGTTTTATGAGAACCTGTCCCACTTGAATTTCCCATAAACCTCCTTTCCTGCTATAGATAACTGCTTATCGTCATGGAGACAGTTGGGTAAATTGCTGGAAATGAGTGCTGTATTGCAGAGCTCTGCTGCTGCAACCCCTGAAAAGACATATGGCTGCATGCACTCGGAGCCCAGGCGAGCACCTTCGACGAAGGTGCTGGATTTTATCAATTGCTCTCCACGAAAACAGCTTTAACAGTCAGCACTCCCCAGGGGATATTAAATAGAGCCAGCATAAAGCGCCGTTCCACCTTGTATGAACTTTTGCTGGCATATAATTGATGCCTTTTTTCCCCTTACCGCCAGAGCTACGGATTTGAAAACAGCCATTAAATCAAAGTTATTCCCTTCCATTTTTTCCCTGTCATGAGGTCATGCTGGTGATACCCCGTAAGACTCATCCACTTCTCCACACCTCCGTCTTTCTATTATTCCCAAAGCGATTTCTCTTGAGTGATTCAGCGCCTCTGTATTGTGACAGTATTATAATAGCGGTTGGACACGGAAGCAATACACACCTCAGAGACATTTCCTCACACAGAAATCACACCCCAGTGTTGATAAAATAAAATAAAACCGTCTTGTAAACACAACACGTCACATCATATGTTTTATTGTGTGTGTGTGTGTGTGTGTGTGTATGTGTATGTGTGTGTTCATTTTGAAACCCAGATTCCAAAACAAATCAGCAATGTAAATGAAATCCAAATGCAAGAAATTCAGAATTATTGTATAAACCTAAAAAAAACAAATCATTGCCTTCTGTTGTTAGTACATTTTAACAGCATTCCAACTGTTTTAGAATTGAGATTGTATACATGTATGTATGTCCTCTGCATATCTTGAGAACTGTTCATACGAGGTACTTCATACTTGGTGGGTGTATTGCTGGGGAACCAAGGAAGTGCAGCGTAAAATATCGTGCAATTTGGCCAGACAGTGGCAATATAACATAAAATATTATTATATTTTGTCTGAAACTTTAAAATCTGTGTATGTATGATTGTCCTTCGTAGAACTCAAGAACGGTTCATCTAGTCAACTTCTACCTTTGCAGGCGAAGTGCTGAGGACCCAAGGGAGTGCAGTGTCGAGTGTGAAGATGATCATCACAGTGGTTCTATGCAAGCAGTACTTCTGGGGGCCAAGCAAGGAACCAAAAACAGGTATTCCAAATGGTCACACGCTCTCAATGTGCACTGCACTATACTTGTATGTAAGTAAAAATACAATTTGTGACAGATGTGTAATGATAAGATATATTGATCATTATCGATTATTATACCATAAATTGACAATCACATCATAAAGGTATGGTCCTTTAAGCTTTATTTTCCACAAAATAATAAATATAAACACTGATATTTCTTCATGGCTTTAAACATTAAATACAGTTTTCACATAGTTAGTTGCTAGCTTTCATTAAGTTTGCACATTTCTGTACCGCTTTCAGTCCAATCAATGTGCACTAATACATCTTTGAGTTCCCTCTCAAGCTCTCGAAAAAGATTTGATTTTCAAACTGGATGCTTGTCTTTCCTCCATTATTCAGCACTCATAATCTGGTATGCAGTGGTCCTCTCTCTCCCTCCTTCTTTTTCTAGCTAAATTACTTTGGTTACTGGCAAAAATAAGTCGCTTACAATCCCAGAATTCCTCTGGTTTGGCTCCCCTTCTCTTTACCCATGTCTTCCCCAGTTCACATCCCCAATTGCGAGTGACCGAAACTCACTGGGTGAAAGGGGGAAAGGATATTGTGTATGTGCATGCATGCATGCTTGCATCCACGCAGTCATTATCCTCTTGGGAGCAGAGCAGGGTCCAGAGACCAGGACATTCCACAGTGTGGACAGAGCCATGGGAGAGAGAGGGGAGGGGGTGCTTCAAACAACTCCAGGGGTTACAGTGCAAATCTCAGAGGAATATGCTTAAATCTGGTTCTCCTGCATACTCTCCCATACACACTCACACTCTATCCCAGACCCCCCATTGCAAAGTTTTTTTCCACTGTTGCGTTCAGCACTAAAAGCCATAAAATGTAACATCTTATGACTGTAATGGTCTCTCATTGTGGAATCTCATTTTGTCTGCCTTGGGGAGTTCCCAAAATGTTTTGAATAGGTCCATTTATCTGCTAAATCTCTGTTTGAATGTCTGCCTGCCTTTAAGGCATCAAGTTCACAGTGCAATGTTGTTCTTCATTTGAGCTCTGGCTATGCACTCCTGATAGTCAAGTGTCATGTGCAGGATAGTATTCATAGATGAAACTTAAAAGACTCAGAATACAAAACAAAGCTTTCATGGTCACAGGCAACACGTTGCCACATCTGACTGCGTCATACATAATGCTTCTGCTTTGAGTGTCCCTTACGTGTAACCTTTGGGGTTTTCCCAGTGTGCTGTGCAGGTTTCTTATAATGGACTCTGGGGGAATGTGTTGTCTTCATCACCCCCATGCAGTTCACATAACTGGGGAGCAGGTCGCTCCCATTCTCCTCAGTCCCCCAGTTCACCTCTATCGCCAAATCCCCGTGGCTCTCACAGGGGTTTGGGTAGCACCCGGCCTCTCCCTGCCTGGGGACACCGCCATGGCTCCCTGCTTTATAAGACTGTGGCACGTCCGCTTGGAGTTCTATAACCTCCGGTCGGGCCGGTGCCTGCACTGACCGAGGTAGGTAGTCTTGGCGCTCGGCTTCGTAACGTTTCTCCAGCCGGTGGGAGATGGCGAGCTGGAGGAGGTGGAGGAGCTCGACAAGGTTGAGGAGCAAGGAGACTGCGGCAATCACCTGAGTGTAGATGGTGAAGATGGTCTTCTCTGTGGGTCGCGAGACAAAGCAGTCCACCGTGTGAGGGCAGGGGGCCCCCCTGCACTCAAACTTTGCTGCAATGAAGAAGCCATCATAAAGGAACCACAGCCCGATGATGAAGCCAACCTCCAGGAGGACTTTGACCAGGATGCTGAATGCATACGCACACAGCAACCTGCCTTTCAGTTTCGGAGCCTCAAGAGAAGGCTTGTAAGCTTTTCCACCTTTCCCAGCATCCTCTTGTTTCTCTTTCTCTGCTGCATTGTCTTTTGTTACCTTGCTGTTAGTTCCTTTCTCTCCTCCACCAGCACCACCCTCTTCCACCTCCTTCTCATCCTCTTCTTTTTTCTTGTCCTTCCCAGCCCTTATAGCCACATATCCAAAGTAGAAGATGGTCGGCGTGGAGACGAAGATGACTTGGAGGACAAAGTAGCGAAAGTGGGAGATGGGGAAGGCTTTGTCGTAGCACACGGCAGGACAGCCAGGTTGCTCCGTGTTGCAGACGAAGTCGGCTTGCTCGTCATCCCAGGCAGATTCGGCGGCAGTTCCCAGGACTAAGATGCGAAACAGGAAGAGCACGGTAAGCCAGACACGGCCGATGCCCGTCGAATACTCCTGGCCCTCCTCCAGCAGGTTCTCCAGGAAGGACCAGTCAGCTCTGGACATCCTCTGTACCTAAGAGGGACAGTTGGTTACTAAATGAGGAAAGGTTCTTTTCTGGCAGTGTCAGACTTTTTCTGTTTAAACCTTTTGTTCAGATGGTGAAGTGCTGTATCATGTGTCTGGACCCCATCAGACCTGCCTGCACATTAGGGCTGCTCAATTATGGCAAAAGTCAAAATCAAAAAACTATTTTGGTCAGTGTTGACAGTTATTTAACACCATTACTCATTGCTTTCTGAGCTTTTTGTAAATTACATTTTATACCTTTTTTAACAGTGGATTTCCTTGAACTTTAAAAAGTATTCAAATATAAAACAAATAATAAAATAAATGTTTAAAAAAAATTATAAATAATACATATACATGTAAATACATAATCTAAAATAATATATTAAATTCATTAGATCAAAATAAATAACGTCAACTATGTTGTAATGTAAGTAAACTTCCATAACCTGATAAACTACGCATATGAATGAATGAAAATTAATAAATAAATAGATGATACCAAAAAGCATTACATCAGATAAACTACTAAGCATATATTCAACATTAAAAACCTATCAATAAAATAAATTAGTCCAAATATGTTGTAGTGCCACTGCAAACAATTAAATATAGTTAAACTACATGCAACATATTCCAGTCAGGAATAAAGGACGTCTTTGTGAAACAGAATGCATCATAATCATCATTTTATCTCCATTATCTTGTTTTCATAATCGTTGGAGATTAAATTCTAATTGAAAATATAATTAGATGAATTAACCAGCCCTGCTGCACGTCTACATCTAATTGTTATGCAGGCCATATAATTTATCCACCTTTATATTTATTGCTCAATTGCCGAACAGATTGGCTTGAATGTGCCACTTAGCACCTAATTGCTATATTTCAGTTCCACAACAATGCTCTCCAGGCTTTTTATTAACGCACAGCTAATGCATGAGTGTTTAATGACTTCTATAAGCAACAAATTAGCTAAGTTTGTCCAAGCTTCTCAGTATAATGGTGTCTTTTTTACTGGGGAACATGCGTATCTGGCTGCAGTCCCCCCTTATTAGTTCTTCCATGAGCTCACACCGTTGTTAGGGTGGGTTCCAACTCCTCATCATCAACATGTGAAAAACAAGGCCCCCATACACTAAAATGAACTAAAACAGAAACACATGGTACTAAAGTGAACATTTAATATGAAAAGAAATCGTGTAGAGCGCTTTCACTGTTGAGAGTGAATGAGTCCAAGGGAGGCCTCTCAGACTTTTACTTTATACGGCATTATTATACAGCCTTTATTAATTGGATTTATGAATCAATTACAGCTGAGTCAAATCATTCAGTGACAGATTTTATAAAGTTACTATAGAGGGAGGGGGGTTAATGGAAATGACACAGTCACAGTCACTGACTTGTTGGGAAGCTTGACGATTGTGTGCACACACACGCACACACACATCTGAATAAACATCCTGTCTGGGGGAGTTGACGTGCTGCTGTGACACTTGTCTATTTGTTTAGACCATTTATGTTTTTTTGTTATTTCTTCCCCTCTGAGAAAAGAAAATATCCTAATAGTGAAAAGACAAACTCCTGTGACAGGATGAGACGAGACAATGAGAAGTCAGGGCTCCAGCTACGCTGAACAAGCACAAGTGTGATAACTGGACTGGCCCACATCTGGGGGCATTGTCTTGGTTATTGCTGTTATCTCAGACATGCCACAGAACACCAACAGATTAGAGTTTACCATACAAGATAGGAAAGTAGCAGGGAATAAGACTGTAAAGTATATCATGGTGTAATTCTGCATTCATTTAGTGTTGAATTAGTCAAGAAAACGACTTGGAAAATTCACCTGAACGCCCCCCTTGAGTTGAAAAAACAATTCGGAAACTGGGCAAAAATCTGGGTCTTCGAGTTTCCGAGGTGACTAAAGTAAATTTAAGGTTGATATTAAGAAAAGTTTTAATCACTCCTGTAATCTGGTGTGTGATTGTTACCGTTAGTTGCTGTCCACACAGTATTAACCCTGATAGATGGGTCAGGTAACACAGCATTTTACCGGTTTAAGGGAATTAACATGTTGTTTGAACATTCTGAGCATTGAAATATAATAACTTTTTTGTAGCATCCATGTTATTAGACTTAAAGCTCATGAAGAAGCCAAAGTTAGGAATGAGGAGTAGGTCTCACCAAGTTGGGAAACAAGACCATCAGAGTAGCGTCATAAAAAAAAAAATAAAACTCATAGTTCATAGACTATTTGTAACATTTCAACAGCTTATTAAATGAGATTCAACAGTTCAACTGTTTCACTTTGACAGTAATGTTTAACAGATTATTTATAGAGTAGAATAATTTTAATAACCGTCTAAGAAAATAACCCCGGTTTCACAATATTTGGGTTACAGTGACCTTACCTTTAAATACTTTTTAAAGCTTTATTACAAGTAAAACTTTAAACCAATACTTTAATAACCCTACTATAGATTATACATAACAGTCCATGAACAAACCTATATGTTGTCGGAATACTTGAGTTGAACTTGAAGTTATCTCTCAACCTGTGAGGGCTTGACTGAGTAGATCAACTAAATTAATGTGACAGTATTTAGGCATGTTCAAAAACTCTCACATATTCTCTATAGATATAGAATATGCACAACAGTTAAAGTTGATCTAATAAGCTGTTGAAAATACTCTATAAGTAGGCACACAATCCAATAATAATAATAATAATAATAGTAATACACACACACTCCAAGTCACATTGTTTTCACAGGATTATTGATAAATCTACTTGTAAAGTCTGTCTAGCTTTATTATTTGACTTTTTTAACTTTAGTGTCTAATATTGTTTCTAAAAAAAACACATGGAATAAAAAAAAACACTAATAACAAGGTAGGCTAAATAAAGACATAATTACAACTCTTATAACACACTCAGTTCTACTGAAAAGTCAATAAAAGTATGCTAGGCACTGTTAACCCCTTGGGGAAATGTTATTCTAAAACCTACGGGGACAATATGATTTATTATACAATACAAGTTTTTTTTTGTAATACGAGCAATGGTAATATGTTTTCTCCTAATTGTACAATGATTCTTACCTTTCTCTCTCGTGAAGCGGGGTCTGTCTCCTTATTGGTCTCAGCACTCAGTGTACTTTAACGTCTCCCTCCGCTCCTCACAGCAGCGAAATGCAGCTCCACTCGGCTTGTGTTTGCCTTCTTTAAAAAGATTCGATGTAATCGGAAAAAGTGGGGAGAACTTTCCCATGCCTGCTTAGTTGGCCCTCCCTCAGGAACTTGGTTCAGGAAATGGGATGGATGAACTCAAAGCAGCTCTGTTTAGCTGCGGCCGGGCTTTAACTTTGTTTAAACAACGGCAGTTTGCATCCATTAACACGGGAATATCGCCTGACCGCGCTTATTTAAAGGTTAGAGGTGGAGAAGCTTAGGAAGTCGAGGCTGGAGAGAACTATGTACTGGAAAGACTGAGGTGGTCTTAAATGTCGAGTTTTGAAGGGAAAACACACTTTGTTCACAGTCAGTGCAGCATTATTAGGTTGTGAGACATAAAACATTACCATAATTATTTTATATAGTAATGTAATGTAATTTTTCTTTTACAAGAAAATAGTCCAGCCTCTTATATCCTCTATAAACAATTGTGTGTAGCTGAGCACACTACTTGTCGTACTAATCATGTCGATATGTTTGCCCTTTCTTTTCTTATATATATTTTTGACAAGAGAATATAGCAGATTCATATCAGAACATATCAGTCTAACGACACTATCTGACTTCAACGGGCTCATGTAATTTTCCATGATGCCACACAATGGCGCCAGTCACCTTATTTCCGAGAAGCACATGACGCACCGATCAATGGAGTCCTATAAATACACGAAATGTGACTCGTATTTATTTATTTATTTATTTGTTCGTTCGTTTTTATTGATTCGTTGGTTTTCACCATCTGCTTAATTTGGTCAAACTCAGTACCACTTCTCAGATTAATATTTTGATTCAAATAATATACAAACAATTGTATTGTATTGTAATTATATTCTATTCTTTCAAATTAGCTACATTAAGTGCTTACATAAATAAGAATCCAATTAAATATAAACACTGAGGGACTATTAACTGAGGACTATTTTTATCTTGGATACTTTACATACTGTTGCAAATATTAGTGTCCCTTTACTTTTCCTTCCTAATGGAGTGTTTTCAGAGTGTGGTATTGCCATGGGACAATGGGCCCCTGGGACAGACATGCAACTTCAACTACAGAATACACAGGCTTTATAGTTAGTAAGCCCTTTTGCTGTTGTTTTGTGTCTCTTTAAAGCAATTGCGTGCCTCTTTGTGGTCATTTTGTGTCTGTTTGAAGTTGTTTTATTTTCACTTTGAATTCTATTTTTGTCTGTGATTGTTTTGCTCCTTTTTGAAGTCATTTTGCATCTCTGTAGTTGTTTTGAGTCTCTTTGTGGTTGCTTTGTTATAATTTTGTGTCTCTTTGTGGCTATTTTGCCACTTTTGATAGTTGCTGTGAGTGTCTGTGATCTGTTGGCAGCTGTTCTGCATCTCTTTGTAGTTGTTTTGGTGGTCCATTGTAGTCATTGTTGTATCTTTGTTGCTGTTTTACCATTATTAGTGGTCATTTTGAGCCTCTTTCTGGTTGGTTCAGTATGTGCCTCTTTCATTGACATTTTGTAAGTGAAGGCCGGGCTGGGGTGGGTATTGTTACTTTACACATTTAAAAAAAAAAATCTGGGTACTTCTTCTAGTGCTGGCATTAAGTTAATACTTAGGTAGCTGCTCAGTACTGCTCCCATTAAGGCTTACAATTTTAAAATTTGATCATGTTACAGATCATTTGTATTTATTTAAGTTACAGCCCGACTGTGTGTGTGCGAGAATACTGGCACCACTATAGTATAGTATTATTTCTGCCCTTTCAAACAATAAAATAACCTACTGAGTGATATTGCAGATGATACTACACGTTAAAAGAGCTCTATTTTTCTGATGCAAACTATGCACAAAGATCTTTTCTTGTGTTTGTGCTTATTGGAAACTGCAGTCTGTCAAGTGTTTTTCATAAAGGCCCAGACGGCCGGCTGGCAGTGTGCTGCTTTGTTTGTAGATGTGTGGCTATAGCTAACCTGAACAAGCTATATTGCAGCTGTTGCTATAATTCAGATTCTCCGTGCCTACTCACTGAACATCAGTAAAGAGATAATGCGAAACCTTGAGGCACATCTTGGCAATGCACTGGGTTGAAAAATGCATCTTTTTAAAACAAGCAGTTCTCCTATTGAAGATGCAAACAGAGTTTGTGGGGTAAATAAAAGGTTGCTGGAAGACCAGATTTAATATCTTAAATCAATTTTGGCGCAAGCGAGGCCGTAGACTGCTGTGAGCTTTAAACCCAGTGGCTTTCTAATGCCGCCAAGAAGGAGTGATTGATCGTAAATGAGTATTTTATTCAAATACATTTACTGCATGATAACACAAAAAAAACAGCCTGGCTAGTCATGATACTGTTCAGCATCATATCACATGTCATAACATATTCTGTACAAATCCAACTGTTAATGGCCTCTCCAGTTATCACCTCCCGACACCGCACTCAGTCAAATTAAAGTGTTTGCTGAGAAGTCATCTCCTCACAGTCGTTTCCAATCAGAGCTGCACCATCATATGTGTCAATATGTAGATTATAAGAAGAGTTAGGAGGCTGGGTTCATCTACCCGGCTGCTGCACGGAGCGCAGTATTATAAAAAAGGCTGGTAAATTGACAGTGAATCATCCTGACAGATCAGCGTCTTGCTCTTTCTTTGGTCATTACATCTGTGGATGAATGGCGAGGAGGGAAGTGAGGACAGCCGACAGAGAGTAATGGGACTGTTTCCATTCAGGAGATGTGTTATGCCTTCTTGTGGTCCGTGTGTTCCTTCTCGCCGGTACAGTTATCAATGAAACTAATTGCCAGCTTCAGCTTCAATCAATTCCTCACTGCCGGACACATTTTAAAATGCACTATTGTATTTTATGACTGATTCAGTACTGAGTGTACATGAGGGAACTCAGTGATGCAGATATGAATGTGGAATGGGAACACTTATTCAAAGATGGGTTGATTCGCTCAATTATGAGTTTGAGGATGAAAAATCTTTGAAACTTTTTTATGTCAGTTGTCATCCGTCAAACTTGCAGGTGCATCCTCATGGGTTAACATGAAACAAAAGAAAAAGAAAATGACAGGATCCATTTATTTGACAGCAAAGGTCCCTGTAGAAAAAAAAAGAAAAGTACTGACGGCCAACAAATCATGTCCATGTTTGTGATTTCTCTTTACATGAATAAGTAATGGTGGGAGTGCTAAATCAACCTTACCTTGCTGTGCTAAATGATTAACTGCAACCACCGTCTGTATAACAGACTGAAAAACAGACTCCCACTCTCTTTATTTGCTGAGATAAAAAGATGGTGCTATTGAGTTTAATTTTTAGAGAATACTGTGTCAAAAGCTATGACATTTACCTGCATCACCTGTTATTATCTCTGCCAAGGAAGCTATGTTTTTATTATTATTATTACTATTATTATTATTATTATTATTGTTATTATTATTATCTATTTGTTAGTAGGGTTACTGGAAACCAGCTGGACTGATTTTTTTAAAAACCTTGTTGGGAGGGTGTAGCATTGGCCAAGGAAAAACCCATTCATTTTTCAAGCAACTCTCAACCACAAGGAGAGCTACATGGATTATTTTTCTCTTTTGTCAACAGTGTGAGAGAGAGTTTGGCCTTGGTAGAGGTAAATGAGTGCCCCTTTTTCACCATGCTGTTGTCATGGATTTAGGTACAGCAATGTTTGTGGGTCAGGTCACTACTTAACCAGACTAAAATATCTCAACAAGTAGAGGAATTGCCATACATTTAATACAAACAGTCATGGTCCCCAAAGGGACTGGCTTTTAGTGATCCCCTCTAGTGCCACAATAGGGTTGGTGGTTTATGTCTTTATAGTTTTTAATGAAATATTTAGTCAACTATTGGATGACTTGCAATGAGATTCTTCTTCAGACACTGATTCCCAGGGGATGAATCCTTCAGTATTCTTCTGTCTTGTCCTTTAGTGCCTCCAGCAGGTCAAAAATTGTACTTGAAATATCCCAAACATCTGCTTGTCCACATTGTGCTTACAGTGCAGGACGATATATTATTTATATTTAGCCTTGGTGCAGCCACACTTTTTATAATTCAGACCCCCCGTAGGGGTCCCGGCCTCCATCTTTGGGAACCCCTGGGATAATGAAATCAATCCACCACCTTGTGGGCTTTCCTCCTGCTGACTCTGCTCCCTGGCCGGTCGAGATTTACAAGGGTAAACATCAAGCTAAACACAGAACCGGAGGTGGGCATCAGCTGCCACCCTGACTGCATGCACAGGCAAGACCATCTCTGCTCCATTTCTACATCCAAGGAGGCAAACGTGGAGGAAGTGTGCAACTGGATCCAGCTGTGTGGATCTTTTCTGCTGAGCATCCTGCAGATTTGGATAATGGGCTGAAAAACTTTTGCGTCCCCATTGGAATATCAGGAACTGTAATGTCCTTTGTTTCACCAAAACTTGGCTAGATTACCACCATTCAACCAGGTGACTGTTTTTCTATAGAGCAATCTGACAGAGCAGTAGAATCTGGCAAGAAAAAACAAGGTGATATGTGCTTTATGGTTAATATCCAGAAAAACTGAAGGAGCTGAAGAGTGCTTCAGTTTATTATAGTGTTATTTCAGCTCTTTTGCTCCCGAGATGATTGGCGTGCTTTATGTTATCTAGGAGGACTTGTCACATGAGGCTGCACACGTTGGAGCACTGCATTTATAATATTGCATTTTCTCATATAAAATTGAATTTGCCTTAGAATCAAAAGAGTATTTGGCCGATTGCGAATACAAAGAAGCCTCTGAGGAACAGGGACGTTCTTGTGACACGTTATATCATGCAAAATTAATCTGCAAGACTAAGTAAAAATATCACTACCTCTTCTGGGGTAACATCACATGCTACACCCACACAACAATCAGTATTCTGTGTTTGCATGGGACGGCACAAGAATGGCTCAGTCTGTCACATTAACAGTGAATTTCCAGCACAGAAAGCCGCGCGTGTCTATCAGTGCTGCCTGGTTAGTAAAGATGTCAAAGCTACATGAGCTATGAGCTCCACAGCCTTGCATGTTGTTTGATGAAATATGCATGACACTGGCAGAGCTGTAGATCTTCTGAAGTGATGGATATATATATATATATATATATATAGTATGTGTTGAAGGCTGGCAGTCCGATGGGAGTAGGGTGATATCACACTATGTGAACAGGGTCTGTGACATCAGCACTGTGCCAAATCTAAACACAGCTGCATCTCATACATTTTGTATCAGGTTTCTCTCCTTTTTAGTGGACAGTTCAGTGTCACCGCCCGCCCCTGATTCCTTAGTCAGACTCCCATTAGCTTATATCTATCCATGACCAATTCACTTCTCTTTTCTCATCCCATGTGTAAACACAGTGTCGTGTCTCTCTGTTGAATTCAGGGTTTGTATCCAATCAGAGCGTCGCCTAGATCCCCCCCTGTGGTCTACTTACCATGTGTCTCCCAGCCTTATTACGCCTAGGGACCCCTCCCTGACAGGCGCTATTGATCTCAGCCAGCTTGGAGCGACGCCATGAAAGTGCACATTGGCAGCTGATGACAGCTTTATTAGAAAAGGAGGACACGGCAGATCAGCAAGTTTCCCCACATCAAAAGGCCTAAAGGGGATGAGCCATGGATAGAGCTCATCACATTTGTTTGGGGATCAATTGAGTGGCGGTATTTTGTTGAAGGTGATCAATTTGTTTTGCCCAGAGGGGATAATGCACTCTGACCACAGGTAAACAAGAGCCACCGTCAAAGGAAAAGCCTCTTTTGGGTATTTAAAGTAATACTACAACTGGCTTATTTTATTAAAAAAGTCATCACTGAGTTGTTCTCTTCTGATTTGAATTTTGCTGTTTTTACGTAATAAGGAATGCACCCCAGTTGGAATATGTTATTTTGGAAAGCACAACTAATGTGATGGAAACAGATATGTTGGATATCCAAAGTTGTTTCCTAATTTTCTGGTGAAAAAAAGTCACGATTTGTGCGCCAACTCTCTATATGTCCTGATATTATGAAAAGAACAGAATGTGGATGAGGCTGGAAGTATTTTTCATAGATTATTAGTTGCCAATATTAAATCAGTTTGATGCTCTTAAGACACATAAATTGCATTGCCAATGAAAGTGGTCATCCATTGTGGTACAGAGAGATAATTTTGTTGGTTGATATAGATAATGTGTTTCTGTAATTGTCTACCTGGCATACTTGGTTTCTGTCAGATCCCTTGTTGAATTATACAGTTATGGAAAGCAGTAGATGCCTGCAGTTGTATTTGCTCTGATATAAGGATTTGTATTTGTATATGCTGATGGGATGTGTGGGATTGGAGAGGTTGTTCAAAGTTAAATTTATTTAAGACTTTCCAAGAGAGCTTGTGCAAGAGAAAGATTACTATTTGTTTTCACCATTGACTTTCATTTGTTTTTCCAAAGATCGATTCTTATTAGAACTCCCTGCATTTCTTGGATTGTGAAAGAACATATTGGGGGTTGTTGGTTTTTCAAATAACGATCCAGCCAATGTTTCTGGAGGGACAAATAGCATTTTTTTCCAATTTATTTGGCAATTCTGGACTCTCAAGAATCTCAAGATTTGTTGAGGGAAGAAAATTCTAAATTCTCCTCTTACACAAAATTGCAACCAGTGGGTTGATGTTATTCGAAGTGAGCTGGGGTCGGCGCCCTCTGACATCTGGTTTTAGCGTTGTTGCGACGAGTGTTAATGAAGATACAAACAGATCTGCTGGCAGGCTGTGAAGCAGGTGGCGCAAGGCCGAGCTGTAAACGATTCCACCCCAGTGATGAATGCCCTGCCACATACATGAGAGGTAAGGGCGCGTGTTGTGTCGTGTTGAAAATGCGGATATTACACCTTGACCCAGTGAACCGATAAATATTCATTAGGCCTGCCTTCCATAGAGAGAGCAAGTGTATACCACATCTCAGTGGCCTTGTTATGAAGGGAACTGGTGTGCCATGACTGAGCTGGACTAGGAGAGATGCCACAATCATAATGAGGCTAATATACCAAAGCGTAATGTTCTCCCCTATACTTTACATGAGCATTAATGCACTCTTGAATGAGTAGAACACATTCGCCTATGGCAAAGCTTAAGCCCCAGGCTTCCATGTTAATGTGCTAAATGGCAGTGTGGGAGGTAGGCATGTTTAATGCACATAACCCTCGTCTTCTGCGATCACTTTGTGACAGCAAGACCTACTGCTGGGGTTAGTGTGTGTGGAAGCATGTATGTATTATGGCATGCAGATAGGAGGTTCCAACCTTGGTCTGAAATACCACCTTCTGAAGTGGTCAAAGGCAGATGTGGTCACACAATAGTTGCCGGAATAAATGTTAGTATTTTAAGCTTCTGCAAACCACAGATACTTTGCATCTTAACATTTTTGACCCACAAATATGTTGCAAATATTGCTTTTAAAACACTTTGGTTAAACCATTTTGGCCCAAAGACTGAATTTAGTGTGATAAGGAAAAATCCCACAATTGTTTTGATTTGTCTAAAGCCTTGAAATTCGGTACACACATACTGTAGGAAAGTATCTAAAAAGTGTGAAGAATCACACGTTTACGAATAGCCTGAAATACATGTCTTCTTGCAAAAACAATAGAGACAAACTCACTTTTCAGCCAAATGGTCAGACTGATTTGGAAAGTTACTTCACATTTGTACCAAGGCAAGCCCAGGGAACACTTCCACCAAAAAAAGAAAATTAAAAATATGTCCAAGGCAAAAATTGGGTAAAAAGTACTCGGTTAGGCTTGAAAATACATTAATTCCAAATATAACTCCCAACAATGGGACACTAAACACTCCACCTGGACATAACTTCCAATAGTGGGCTGCAAACACCATCTCCGGGTATAAAGTCCTGAGTTAGTTGGTACTGCCACCAACCTAATTAAGGGTTGTCAACATGACATTAATTTGGTTTGGATTAACATATCTGGTTTGCATTAAGGTTTTTTGCTGGTGACTGGCCCGGGTCACACTGTATTCATGGAATTTAACACTAAACTTTGACACCAAGCGGAGTAGACTTTGACAATCTCTCAACTCTGTTCTGAAGTTGACTTGACACTTTCATCCTGAAAGTCAACACATTTATTTCTAGTGTCAGCATTCTGGTGTGAACAGTTACAAACACACAGACACACACGCTGACAGTCTCACACAGTGGCCTGTATCAGTGTCACTGACCATGGTGCTGAAACTAAAGGCTGCCAATGCAACCAAGCTGCTCCCATTCCACAACTGTCACTGCTATTAATAAGTAAACAGGACTATTTTATACAAATAATGAGACATTAAAATGCTGGGGATAATTAAAATCCACTTGCACATCACTTCCCACTTCTTAATTGCAAGATGCTGAATCCTCATGAAGAGTGCTGCAGCAGTAAATTAAAGTGTGGGTAAATGCATGATTGCCAGCGGGTGAAAATCTATAAAGTAAAACAATTCATTATATTTTCAGGAAAAATAACACTTTTTTTTTTTTTAAGGCAGACCTCATAGTCACATTCATTTTAAAAGTACTTCATGAATATTTATCAGCCCTGAAAGGGGGTAAACTCTGTTTTGCTAAGGAAAGAGGGGGAGTTGGGCAGTATTAGTTGAACTGAGAGAAAAGATAAGGAAATTCTCATTTAGCATCCCGTAAATGTTCGAATTCTCTCTAAATGTGCTGGGTGGGAGTCTCTACTGTTGAAGACAATGAAGCTCGTTGGGTGGGTCCTGCTGCACTGACTCTGTGTCTCTGTGGGAGCAGCAGCGCTGAATGTATTTACGCAGCATCATGAGAAATTAACACCGAAGGCGCTGCGCAGCGCCTGTGAAAATCACGGTTCTCGGTAGGAACTGACAAAAAAAACACACAAAAAAACAAACAAGTCAGAGACTTTAACACGCTCTCATTTGCACGCGCATGCAGGTTCAGTCTCTGACTTCTCTCTTGTTGTACTTGGACACGTGCATAAGTTTACCCATTTCCAACTGTTCACCTGGAAACAATGTAGGTCATTATTATTGCTTTCACGATGATTATTATTATTATTTGCAAGTATCAGCCCACTTAGTTTTCAATCATGCAATAAAACACTCATGTAATCATGGAATTGCCTTAAGGCCCGTTGAAACGACTCTATTTCCACCCTCTCTCTCTCTTTGCTCTGACCCATTTACAGCTACCGTCTAAGTTAAGTGCCTGACGTGATGGCGTATTCAGAATGGGCGGCTGCGCTGCTCAAACATCACGGGTGAGGTCTTTACCTCCGAGTAACGTAACTACAGTCTGCACTCTAGTGATGCTGTGCATCTATGTGAATGGAGCCAAAATTAGCTGAAATTAAGCTGATTCTCCAATCATAACATTATACATCATATTCCCCTAAAACCATATTATTATAAACACTTATGCAATACCAAGTATGTTTTAAAAGGCATGAATTAGACTGGGAACCAAAGACAAAATAGTTATTTCTTCTAAATAAAATCACTTATTTTTAATTATATATATGCATTATAGCTGAATGGCTTGTATGATTGATTTATATGTAGTGTGAAGGCCTCCTCGGTCCCCGCGGTTTTATTTGGCCCCTCCTAGAGCAGCGGAAAGGGGGCCGCCGAGGATCCCGTGGACCAATCGGTTGCCGGTAATATTTCAGTGGGGAGCCCTGCCTGTGAACCAGAGAGAGGGAGAGAGAGAGGGGGAGAGAGAGAGAGAGAGAGAG
>CAFUXE010001018.1:113785-130725 GCA_903364295.1 Serranus cabrilla | reverse complement strand
AGGGGGGTTGGGGGGGTGAAGGGCTGGAGGTGCAGGTGCTCCTGTGCAGACCTTCTCTGCACGCTCACTCTCCGTGCACGCTGCACTGTAAAGCAGGCTTTTGTCTTTGGACTGTACGGTGAAGATAACGACCAGATCTTGGTGTGTGTGAGTGCAGCCTTCCATTAAACTGCAGGGACAGGTTCAGTGTGCTGTCAGCGGGGCTCCCAGCTGTGTCAACTTGACAGGAGAAAAATGAGAAGTTGCGCCATTTGCGAACGCAGGACGACCCCCCTCTCCTCTGTCTCTCTCTCTGTCACACACACACATACACACACACACAAGCACCAAATGGTATTTGGCTGGCATTGCAAAAACACATATGGAAAATACTCGAACATGTTGGTGATCGCCGAGTTTCATTCGTGCGTAAATGTTCGCTGACCGTGAAAGCGCGCTGTGCGTGTATGCAGCGTATGAGTGTGTGTTTGTGTGTGTGTGCTGTATGTCCCGGAGAGGAATTCGCGCTGGCTGCAGAAGTATCGCGTTTACACTGCAAAGCAAGAGGTGCACAACGGCTTAATTAATCATAGGAGAGCCGCGTACAACACAACGAGCATGGCGCTTGGGACAGCGAGGAGATGATTCCTCAGGACCACCCCGGTCCAGGAATCCTCCGGGGGGTGTTGGAGGGTCGTTTAGGATGCTGCACATTTATTACTCTACCCGCGTATTGTGGATGATTAAGGGAGGCGCAGTCGTGCCTCTTTAATGTACGCTTGGCGCTGCTTTGAAAGATGATTCTCCTTAACATCTGGTTTCACATGAATTATCTCAGTTACCGCCTCTTTGCCTGTATGCTACAGCCACGCTGCTGCATACACAGCCCCTCTGTTGGCACCGCCTTGCTGTACCTTATGGCGTTATGAGTTGGATTATGTGGATAATGTGGGAAAATATCAGATGGATCAGGCACAGAACATGGCTCATCCACACCATGCAGGTGTTATCTGATGAGTCCTCTTCTGAAGTGAGATGTAAAGGGGGGTTGTGGGAAATTATGGGTAAACCACAAGCCTGAGTTGTGTTTATCTAATACATTTGGTGATAATTAAAGGATCCAGAGTAGTGTTTTTTTTTCTCTTATTGCTGGGAATCCAGACTGTATGTTGCTTACAGTCCTGTGTGTGCATATGGGTGCTAGTGTGTAGTAGGGCCTGACTGATATGGGATTTTTTAGGCAGATATGACACAGAAATTAACAGATAACCGTTATGATGGTCGATATAATGACTTTTTGAACCAGAGGATTGTGCGCTGATATGACTGCAAAGGTACCCAGAAGTACTCAGATTTCCTCACATTATTATGCAGTATTATACATGATATGCACAATATATTACATTACCATCTACATCACCATCTTTCATGAAGAAGTCCAACACCTCACCGCCCTTATGCTGTGCTGGTCAAACTACATGATGATGTCACCATCAAGTCTTTTAAAGCATTGTTTTTCTGAATTACATGGGCTGTAAGAAAGCCTGCAAAACAGAGGATATTGGTAGATCGATACAGACATATCTATGATAGGCTAGTATTGGTGAATAATATCAGTCAACCTAGATATCGGTCTTGTTCATGTGCATGTGTGTGGGGGGTTACCTAACTTAATGTGTTAAAGGGCTGTGATCTTGTATGTGATGTTTATCGGCTTAATGTCCCTGACTGACCAGGTACTGTAGTTTTTAGTGTCAGTGTTATAAATGATTAAAGCAATAGTAGGACATCGGAACACTCAAACCCATCTTCCCTTAAAATCACTCAAATTACAAGATGAAATTCGTATCTTTTTGGTATGGTGAGTGAATGTGCCATCTCCATCTCACTCTCTCCTGCATCCTCTTGAGTCGGCCCGTTCTCAATCCAAATTAGTCAGATATTGACGTTTGTGGTCAGTTCCCCTCAGATACAGACAGATTAATTTTAGAGGCAACAAAACCGACTGATATAGGTTCGGAAAAAGAACAGGGTTGAGTTAAAAAACAACTACCAGTAGCACCCAACTACTGGACGCTGTTACACATTGACTTTTGGTTTTATACGGGACACAAACACTCCCAACACTTAATGGACCTTTGCACTATATATATGTTACATTCATTGCCTAACTTTGTGTGTTCCCCCATGCCTCTATGACTTGTAATGTTAGACAACCAATCACCAGCATTATTAGATCTTGGTTCAAGCTTGCTGCCTGCTTACTGGCTCTCTGAAGCAGAAGAGGTTTACTCCTTAGATATTTGGATCAGTTGATGCCGAAAATTATCAAAGTGCGGTACCCAGCACTCGTCCTGCTTGCACACTCCGTTCTCAAAAAGAACCGGAGACACCCTCAATCAATTGCACTTTTCTGTCTGCATTCTGTCAGATGTGAAGATGGCATGATGAAACAGCAGGTTCTGTTATACAACAGGACATGCGGCTCATTCTGTCCATCAAATGAAAAAGAGGGGTCACTTTGACAGGACAGTGAATGATAACACATAGAAAACATTGTTCATACTGTGGTAATAAAGGTTTTTTTTTAGAACTTATGTTCACTGTCACAATATATATATCTACAGAATTATTAATATCACATTTTAATTTTTTTATTATAAGTCCTTGTGCTGTGCCATTAATAGTATAAACTCCAAACTGCAAATAAAACCCCTGAAAGTGTTTGAAAGCATATTTTTGGAACAATCCCCATCCTCCTTTGTCTGTTCAAACCGTCTCTTCCTCATTCACCAGGAAATACAAGACATTAAGAAGGCAAGATGCTATCAAAATGTCGGTTCACTGTGACTTATCAAGTCTCGTTCAACCTTAAAATTGATTTTCTTTTCTTGAACTAAGCAAAAAAAAAAGAATAGACACATACATTTCTTGCAGTGTGAAGAGTTGAATTTGCCAGGATTCATTCTGGTGCATCAACACGCATTGCACAAATCCTATTATTTCTTTTCACCATCACATAAGAGGCTCGGTAATGATGCTCTGTCTTGATGGGTGGAGGAAGATTAAGTGCCGTGTTGGCGTTTGTTTAAGGTTCCTGCACGCTCCGTTTTTCTGAGAGGAAAAACAGAAGCAGCGAGTTGGACAGGCAACACCTTGAAGGTTCATGATAGTTTGTAGAGAGACACTTGAGAGGTTTTCAGTTCAATTTCTTTGGACAAAATTACATATTTGACAGGCTTTTATGATGTCAGGCACCAGAAAATATTACGTGATCGTGCTCAGTACTGATCTGGGCTTTGCTCATACAGGCCTAATAACAATTCTTAGAATTTCAAGCAATGCAAAGGACTCGGTTATAGCAGACATGTGCACAGAAAGCAGCGATACTACAGATGCATAGTATATAGAGTACTTTCTGGAGTGCAGACTTGGTCACTACAACTTGTAGTGTGGTGACCATCACAACAACTTGGAGGTAAAAACATGTCTCACAAAGCCTTAATGTACACATTTACAAACGTCACACAGACTCTTGCATACTCGTGGATGTGGAAAGTATAATACTGGCTTTATGGCTTTGAGAAGCTGTACTTGAGCTAAGTGCTAACACCGGCATGCTAACATGCTGACATTGACAATGTTAACATGCCTGTGTTTACCAGGTATAATGTTTATACCGTCTTCACCATCTTAGTTTTTGAAATTTTTAACCTGATGCTGTTGCAACATGAAAAGTCAGGGGAAAAACACAACAGTTTATCCAAACAGCGGCTTTTATGTGTGTAAAAAAATGTCATGACAATCCATCGGATAGTTGTTGAGACATTTCACTCAGAACTACAATTATTAACCTCATGCTGACACTGAAAGGAAAGTCTTTAGGAATTATCCCAAGCAGTGACCCTGGGGACTGAAAAACGAAGCCAATGCAGAAGTGTAAAAAACTGCAGTTCCTTGAATGACCACTTGTGCCACACAGTTGACCTTCATAATGGCTCTTCAGAAACCTATGCATGAGGTCATAAGGACTACATCTCTAATTTGATTTATTTAAATCTTTGATTCAACCATTGGACACCATGAATAATACTGCCAGGTTTCATAGCAGTCCATGGAGCACTTGTTAATATATTCATTAAAAAACGAATACTCAACACCTGGTGGTGTCTGGACCCATGTAACTGACTGACCAACCCTACGACTAACATTATCATCTCTAGAGCTGTGCTGCTTGCATGGTCAAAATGAACCAGCTCAGTTTGACACTTATAGAAAATGACCACCCTTCCAAACCCAAGTGATGCCAGAAATTGAGTGCCAAGGTTTTCTAACATTGCTTTTAACACTATTGAACGATTCCAGACTTAAAAGGAAAACTTAATTTGGACTTGACACAGGGTTCACTTAATGTAATACACTGAGCTTTATTGAGAAATGTAATAGCAGTGGACCATCTTTAAATGTTGAACAATATCATGTGTCAGATTTCCCTGTCATTAATAGCTGCTTTCGAGTCAAACCTTTCAAAATAACCATTACTTTATCCCCCCAATATAATCTGGCACTGATAGAGTATCCCTTTGCAACAAAGCACTTTGTTATCATCTCTCCGGTATATCAAAGCTCTGTGCTGAAATCCTGCAGTAGTGGCAAAGCAATACTAGTCTGGATGACAAGGTGAAGGGCTTTAAAGGGTTTCCATATTATTACAGTTGCCTCTAAAGCCGACCCCCCGGATGATAGCACAGAGCAGAGGAGATGGTGCTATTTGAAAGAAAACCTCTCTGTGTTGATATAGTGCATTCATTTAAAATCTAGATGAATGGCTGTGGTCGATAAGAACAATTTGGGGTGGCAGTGGCTGGCAATGCACATATTCCCTCCCTGCTTCGTGTTTTCTGCTCATCTCTCTGCCTCTCCTTCCTCCTTAGCCCCGACTCTTATAAACCATGCTGAGTGTTAAGCCATAAAGAGGCCATTTTGCATATTGCATATCAATAAAGAGCATTCAACTCTAGCACTGGGGGTTTTATTAGCCTCTCACAGACACAACCAGCAGATTGGGGGTCATTCATGCACAATATAAGCAGGCCATGTTCTGTCATCCACGTGGTTTATGGAGGTTAGGTTCAAAGATGTTGTCTGGTGATCAAGACATCCACCAGTCAACTTTTATGAATATAGAGGCCGTTTTTTGCAGCCATATGATTAAACCTCTAATTGTAAGTGGAGTTGGAACAAATTGATAACAATGACAGATGTGAGGCAAACTGCACTCTTAAGTGGATAAAAGTCAGCATAAAGATCATGTGGCGTGCAGTGACAAGAGGCATGGCCGTGGTTCTCCATTTGAATAAGCAGGACGCTTTTTTTTTTTCTCGGTTAATAATCAGCTCAGGTTCTGAAGGGGCCACCATGACTGATTCATGGTCTAATCTAGCTTGCTTGCTAATATCCCTGTGGTAATTAACAGTACAACATTTACCTTCGAGTTAATCAGTGGATGTAACATTACTCATTTAAAATGTTGCCTGTGCACAGTCGTATCTTCCTCACAGAGCCAAACAGAAGGAAGGAGGGAGATTACTGTCGTTATGAAACGCAGGCCGGCAGAGATGAGATGATTAGACACTGCAGACGTTATTGAAGCTTAAATAACCAGGTGCATTCATGGTTTATCTTATGCAGAGTGGAGCCAGTATTGGCTAAATTATGCAGGAGATGAACAATCTGTTGTTTTTGACAAGTGTTAGTCATGAACACAATTATGCAAACTAAAGCATGTGCTTTACTTGCACAAGTGTGTTGAATTTAATAAGATTTCACATAGTGAGTCAGGCGTTTTTAAATTCTCTTTAACCTTTTCAGCAAGTTAAAAGAAATGTTTCAAAGTTTTCAAAGAAATGAATGTGTAGGATAAGTTAAAAGGGCACCCCACCAATTTTCAACGAAATCATTATCAGATGTACCAATCAGCCTGGTGAAACCCTCGACAGTATATAAAGATAGACTACATCACAAAGTGAAGCTAAAACATCTTGATCGCCCCCTGGTGGCTGGCTGCAGTATCAGCCATAAACTCTGCCCTCTCCAGCTGATGGAACATGGGCAAAACTTAAAAATCAAAGTGCGCAGGAACTTGATACCACGGCTCTACCCACCCTTTTGGTTGAGAGATGTAAGAAACAAAGGAGCTTGACCCTTCCTCTGGGCGAGAACTTGGGATATCTGCTAAGCTTTGTACCTTGAAAAAAGTTGAAAGCATACCAATGCACAGTGATTAGGCAAGATAATAAATGTCACTATGGTCAATAATATTCATATAAGCATTAAATAGATGCTAAAGCTGCTCCAATTGAGCTTAATACCTCCCTGACATTTTCTAAGTGTGTTTGTAGTAATATTAATGCTAATCTTTTCTCCTGTGTCAAAGGGGCTTTCCCTTCCCCACTCACTGTTGGCAGGCTCACAGTGTTGGCGACAAGACAAACACTAATAAAAAACCAGGGCCTGTATTGTTAATCCAGGTTTGGTGGAGTGAGGGCGTCACACACACTCATATGGGTGCATTTTCATATCCTTCACACTTCTCTTTTAATTGTCAGCACTCCCACTCATATCCATAAGCATACCTTCATTGTTGCCATAACGGAGTGACTCTTACTGGAGAGTTAGCACCTTGTTTTGACACATTTTCCCCTTGAATAATGAGTATTTAATCACACCCGCCTCATTATTGCAGGATAACGGGTCAACCCAAACTAGTAATCGCTATCCGTGCAGTATACACTCATAATAGATGTACAGGCCACTCATCATGCTCAAAATGATGTAATGGATGGAAAGATACCCGACCAACCCCCAACATTCCAATAAGAACTCTGTGTTTGACTCGTCTTGTGGATGGGACCTGAAACAGAGCTTGCAGGCGAGCGGCAAGGTTAAAGAGGCGAGGGTAATTGCTGTAACCTATCTGGGTGGAAAAATGTTTGCTCGTGTTCCCAGTGTACTCTTCTCTGATGCACTTGGGCATGAAATTGTTCCCCTTTCCACCCTAGCAAGCTCCAAGCCCAAGTCCATTGCCCATTTCTAGCCAGGCGAGTTGGCCTCTCTGCATGTGTGTCTTTAAACACCGGGGTTGTCTGTTTGCCTTCGGTCGCCTGTGTGAGTGTTTATTTGAGTTGGTTTTGATGTGTGTGTTTGTGTGTGTGTGTTTGTGGGGGGTGGGGGGGAGCAGAGGATGGGTGTTGGGTGTCAACTGGCCCTCTCCATTCCTCTCTGACTGACAGAATAAGTGAGCGAGCGCTGCAATGATTATGGGCTGCATGGAGAACTGCGGCAGAATGATCACTGAGCATTTCACGCTAAAATCAGAGAGAGAGAGAAAATACAGAGTATGAGAGAAGCTGATTTGAGGACTGTGGCTCAAGTGCTTCTGGAAATGAATCATATTAGCATGTGTTCATTCATATTGATAGAGGAATGTGTGTTTGTGTGTGTGGATGGGTGTATTTTCAATCTTGCCTTCTTTCATGATTGATGAATTGATGAATTTCGTGATTGAGGACTGTGAGTCACAGCCCTTCGTTACATGGGGAGTTCAACAAGTCATATATTATGAAAAATATGACAGTCGGTGTATGTGTGTGTCAGTCCCTGTAGGCAGAATAGAAAACCACAATAGTGCAAGATATATCCAACATGCTTCCTTCTGTGTTATGTGTTTGAGACACAGCCCAGGAGATGTGTGTTTGTATTGCATATTCTTACTGTATATTCTATAGTAATTGTCAAGGGGAATACACACATTCTGCTCAGTGTTTCCCATGACAATAGTGTGCCTGAGAAATAATATAAGCAGTTTGCTGCAGTTGTGTAAATTTTATTTTCTGCATGACTGCCCTGATAGGGCCCACTGTTTCCATGAAAATGTAATTGACTCATATTTAAGATAGAGGTAGACAGGACAGTAATGAAACATCTTTTTACTCTTAATGAGAATTTACATCAGAAGTTAACGTTTTTTAAACTGTCATGAAATGTATGAATTTCGCAGTTTGCTTACTCTAACCCCATTTAATTACTATAACTATGTCTGACAGCTCCTCATACAGCCAACAATCATTTTTGACAGCAGAAATGGCAAGTTTTGCTAGCATCAAGTTAGCATTAGCTTAAGCAGTGACTGTAATTGCATGTCTGTGTCTGAAGTCGCACTTTTACACTTGCTATTTTGAGGGTATAAGTGAGTTCACACTGACAAACTGTTGTAAACTATGTGTATCTGTATGGTGTAAAAGTCAAAAAGTTTACTGAGGGATACACTTCTCAACCCCAAACGGTTGCTATCATGGCTACATAGTAAAGAAGGACCACCAAATTTGTAGCAATGGCGCCCAAGGAGGTTGCAGTGATTGCTCCGGTGAACACAGGTAAAAGCAGTAAAAGCACAGGTAAAATCATGTTAATTTTTATTCAGTTTTAATTCAAGTCAATGAGCTAACAAGCTCTCAGATATTTTAGTCGGTGACAATCATGGTCAATGTTGGCGGTAATGCTACGTTCGGTTGCAATTTGACATTGAAAAAACAAAGAAGTGTTCAGTTGCTGCTATCTTCATTTCCGGTAATTGCACAACAGCCGTGTCTGATTTAAGGCAACTGCACTATCGAACTCCACATAACTGGCAAGTAAGTACATTATGCACAGTGTACTACATGGGAGTGTACAAAGTGAAGTATTCAAACTGATAGATCTAACCTGATTTGCTTTAAAACGAGAACCCTAAAATAAAGGATGACATGATGGCTAATTATGATATAATGCTAAAAGGCAGACGCTAAAGCTAACTCTTCTGGAAGAAAAGTCAGGATGCTCTTAAGTTGAAGGGTAGTTAGCTAGTTTCCCAGTACTAGCGAAATAAATAACATTAAAATACTCAACACAACGCTGGTTTACTACTGTAGCTTGTAAGCTTGTTAGTTCCTAGGCTAAATTTGCATCTTGTTAGAGCAGATAAACACTTTTTTAAATCAATTCCTTTGAATTTGGATGTTTTTGCTTTTTGTAAAGCACCAACAACCATCTTCCACTGCTCCAAAGCATGTAGCTTGATTCATGGAAAAGCCTTGGAACAAGCTGATTGATTGGATATTCATTACAGTATCTCTCCCTAGTGGCAAGTAAATGGGAATGACATGAGAAGACTTGATGCCAGATTAAATGCTGTGTGTTAAACTACATGCTTTTATGGTTGAGCCATTGGTTTGCCCTCACACTTGCATCATAAGAAGGATGTGTTTCACCTGGAGATGATCAGAGGATGGAGAAGCAGGATGGGGGAAAGCACGGATAAAGGAGGGTGGGATGATGGCCTAATGGAGTGGATGAGAAATTGCGTCGATGACTCAGGATGAAGGGATGGCAGTCATTTGATGAATGGGTGATGGAGGGGAGCGAGGTGGGAGGGAGGGAGATATGAAATGATAGAGAGGAGCACTCTTTAAATGCTACATCATACGGCTATTCATTTCATTTACCCCCATTCTCTTCTCAAGGTGCACCACTTTCTTAAATGTCTTTGTGCCTTTCCTCCTCTTCTTGTCAATTTTAGTTTCTTATTCCTTCCTTCATTTCCCCTCTTTCTCTCACGGCTCCCTTCCTGCCTTCTATCTCCCTATTCCCTGTCTTTTAGCTTTTTATTTTTCACTTTGCATTCCTCCTCTTTCATGCTTCCTCCTTCCTTCCTCTTTCTGCCTTCTTCTCTTCTTTCTCCCGTCCATTCATCATCTCATTCTCTCCACTCCTCCCCCATCTCATCTTCTGCCTATTTCCCTAATGCCCTCTTAATATCTGCCTCCATCGCTTCTTACCCTGCCTCCATTTTCTAGATTTTGTCTCCCATTTTTTCTCCACTACATTCGTCTAACCTCTCAGCCTTTCTCTAATAGCTGTCATGGTTAATTCCTCCCCCTCCTCAGTCCTCATCTTCTTGCGACCCCTACCTCTCTGCCTCCTTGTCATCCCCACCCCCTCCGAACAATAATATTTCGGCCTCCCCATCACTCTCCCTCTGCATGTTTTCCTACATCAACCAGTCCCTTGCCTCATCTCCACAGTCCTCTCAGTCTCTTGTAAGCGGGGCAGGTGGTGGCACAAGTACACGCTTTCATTGGGACATGCCTGCACTCAGATTTAAATAGATAATGGCAGAGCCCTAGTGCTTGTTGGGCTTTCTGAATAATGCAGCAGATCCTGAAGGCATTGTTGCCAGGCATCACTGATGGTGACATGCATACGCCAGCTCGCAAGCTTGCAATATTGATATCAAGAGAGAGGAAAGGACTCAGTGGCAGTTATTTTTATTTTCCCCTGTATGCCAGCTTTGTTCTTTATGCTTTAAGTTGACCCTAAAGCAAAAGAAAAAGTACTAGCATTGGCTGTTCTATCAAATACCCAATAACAGCAATTTAACGTTCATACGTTGTTTTCAGACTGTATCACTCTTGACCATTGGGAGCAAAAAGGTATGAAACAAAGTCTGCCGAGGGGAAAGGTCGGGGTGGTTTGATTCTTTAATAAAACGATGGATGTTGACACGTCGGACAACTGTTCAGTTTGTTTCTTTAAACCTTCTGACATGATGGTGTTAAAGCTGAAGGCATCAGTGATGTCATGTAGCCCACAGTGTATCCAGTTCATTTGGTGTATTCTATGCATCCGTCGATCCGTCCATTATGACGCAGGGGTGTGGAGCTGATCCCAGTGGACAATGGTCGCGATACACCCTGCATAGGTTACCAGATAATCACTAGACCGACACATAGAGACAACATTAGATTAAACAGTTAACCTCATCTACATGTCTTTGGACTGTAGAAGGAAACCAGGGAACATACAAACAGTTTGGTGATCTACTTAAATTTGGGAATTACTCAGCTTCAAAGACAACCACCATAATGTTTGCTCACAGCCGACTTTCTAATCAATTCTCATGAACAGGTTCATATGATTTCCTATGAAAAGTAATGCATTGGAATTTGTGTGATATTTGTCACTGTATTTAAAGTAGCTGACAATCTCTTTTTTAAAAACGTCAGTGCTGTGAGACTGAACTGTTTTGTAAGATTTACAACAAAAAAAGGACAGGGTTGGAGTTTTAAAAAATGACTTCCATACTTAACTTCCAACAGGACAAGAATGGGAAACAGTTTGTCATTCTTCTGGTTCAATGCAGAAGTTCCTCCTTTTTGTAGAAAATCATAGGAACCATTCATGAGAACAGCCTGTTCTCATTCGTACTGGTACCCATGATGTAATTATTGTAGGTAGAAAAGGAGAGATCTAACCTTTTTCTCCCCCAATGCTTCTTCCTATAGTTAAACTCTGTATTTTTCCCCCTAGTTAAAATGTACCGTGCTGTGTGGAACTTATTGGAGTCACTTGTTATTTATGAGGCCAGGGGTTGTTGTGGCCTGCTGCATCTCATTGGGTGTAACTTATAGCAGAAACAATTACATTTTTAATGACAATGATACCCAAACTGTAGTTCATTTGGATCAATCAAATGATGGTGGTACAAGGATGAGAACACTGCTGGTTAAGAGGCTACATTTCTGCTCAAGCCTGCAAAATCCTCTGTCTCAAAATAGTCTTTGAAGAGTCCAGCCATGAGTCATTTTTGTGCATGACTGGAGCAAAGCCTCAAAGGCTGCAGGTGCATGCTATGCAAGCTGCTGGTTATGGGTACTGGCAACTTGTAGCAGTTCATAGTTCAAGGAGAGAACACAGAGAAGAGAGAACACAGAGAAGAGAGAAAAACTGAAAAGAATAAAAGTTAATTTATGGCTACAAAACTCTTCAGGCAGGTTTTTATTCCCAAATCATGCACCGGGTGAATTTACTTATTGACAGCTTAGAATAAACACACAGCCAATTCATACACCATAGTGTGTGACAGATGACAAGTAGTAATTACTCCATTTTAAAATTCATTCATCCCCATCTTGATAGTGAGTGCAGCCACATTTATTTTTGGAATAATAAAACTGAGCAATCATGGCACAGCCCCTTTTTTCAAGTACAGTTTTTCATTATAACTCACTTTAAACAGGGAAAATAGACTGTGGCACTGCAGTTCAAAACACCGCATGAATAAAAATTGTTTGGATTGTGTAAATACAAAACCCTTACCCTTTGCAACATACTGACTTAATTAAATTAAAAATTACCTTCATTTAACATTGAAGGCCGGCTGCTTTCTTTTCTGGCTTTTTGAAATGGAAATGTCCACTCAACCTTAGTGAAAAGCAGTGACGCAGGTTACTAAAGGAAGCTGTGAACAATGGCTGTGCTAAGTTTCGAAATCACTGCACAGAATATACTGCTGTGGATGCCACTTTAGTCTGGAATCTAAGGTCACACAGTAACACAAATAAACTAACTGAACAAGGTGGCGGTCGCACTGGACCACCAACTGCTATGTTCTGGAAGGGTAAATTGCTGTTTTTGTGACTGGAGTCTGGTGGCTTTGAAGAAAGCATAGATAACAGCTTCAGCTCCCTGTCGTGAAGGGCTGTCTTTGTTTTTTACAACAGTAATTTTACATTGCAGAACACAGGAGTTACTGGTCCATCAATGCCTTTTGTCTATTTGTATCATTGTGTGACTTTAATATAGTATTGATTTGCTTCTTTGCCACTCTACTGCGTCTCCAAAGTGGGAAGGTACCAACCGCGTCATCATCCAGAGGCCCACGTCCGGTCACGTGGAAAAACTTTTTTAGAAGGGCTCGGGAAAGTAGCATTTTTATGCTAAAACATACATGCAAATAACTGGGTTTTACTTTTAATATGAGGAACACTGGGAAGTTACAGATTCATACAAAAACCTCAGGAAACAAAATCATGGTCTAATCCTAACCCATATTTTACAGTGTAAATGCATATATATGTTAAGGTTTAAACAATGAGTATCAGGCTAGATTCTATTAGGGATGCAGTGATAATTGGTGTCATAAGTGTTCAGTAGATACAGCCAATGGAGAATTTACTCATTAACCACTGAGAACAATCTCCACGATAAGCTCACCAGCGCAGTTCTCTTTATCACCTCTTCCTCCTCTTTCCTCTGATGCCGAGTGATATTGTCATTTGATCTCATGTCATGCTCTCATGAAACCTAATCACAGGGGTGATTGTTTGGCTTTCCCACAAGCCACTGCTCTAATAACTATCAGTGTTATCCATTCTGTCATGATGGCTAATCTTCTGGACTGTCGGGCAGCTCATCTGAGATTGGCTGCTCTATTAGAATAGCTGGTCATGATTTGTAACAAGGGAAAGACTTTAAAGAACACAGTACATTTATTAGCCTTTTTGTGCTTTTCAGCCTTTTTCGAGGTTTTAAGGACAGTTTAGTGGAAAAAGTCATAAGGACATATCACAAAGGGAGAAATAAGGGGAGCTGTAAAAAATAAAAAATATGCCCCATTGTCTCTCAGTATCCTTGCTGTGAGCTATGCACTGGTGCTTGAGGAAAGAAGGGGAAACTTGTGTTTGTGATCTTATCTTGTTATTTTCTCTCTTGCTGGTTATTCACTACTTTTCTGCAAAGCCTTCTCCTGGAGGGTGCTTCTTACTTTTCAAGAATATAGGGTTGGTCCCTCAGGGGGGCATTTTCGGGAGGTGTTTGTGTGTGGGCGCCTCCGTCTGTCTGTCAGAGAGAAAGGGAGCGAAGGGAGATGGAAATGGAGGAAACTAAGGACTAGACAGTGTTTGATCAGTGGGGTGCTGAGTCACACTGGGATGCGATGGAGAGATTGGTGCTTTGCGACAGAGAGAGCTGAGAGAAAGAGACGGACTACTTAATGTGAGTTTTGAGAAGTAAAGCCTCACTGGACTCGTTCCTCCTTCAAGGTGTCTTTCACAGAACAAACACACGTGCGGACACATATGCACAAGACACAAGTCTTTTTTCTCTGTCTCTGTCTCTGTGGGGGTCTGTCTTTGATTCGGAGTGTAATCTGTGAGGTAGATGAAGGAAAAATCCTGTCATATATTTTGCCATCCATCAGAGGTGTGGTACAGTGTGCTGCTGTCAGCGCTGTTCTCTCCAGAGCTGACAAACGTGGGGCCCTAAAAGCTTCACTTTTACACCTCCGACAATGTCGAGCGCCGTCTAGGACGGTGGTGTGTTGTGGGATTTGTTATCGTGTCACATGCAGTCACACAACATTTCACGAGAAATACATGCGATAACCGATTTATATTGCTGTTTATGCTCCATTGCAGCTAGATACCCAGGCCACTTGCGGTATGCAGACTGTTTGTGGAGTGTGGAATGTGTAGCATCACAGCACTGTTGAAACCTTTTCACAGAGTTTCTATAAAATAGGTACGTTTACTTCTACAGTAGGTTATGTGAGGGACAACGTTACTAAGCAACCACCAGCTAGAACGTGATCAAGACCTCAAAGTGGAAGCCTGATTGATACTAAGTTGTTTTTAGTGGTTTAATTAAAAACAATAACAGAAAAACACTTTCTGACTGTGGGTGTATAAAGAAAACTGGATACAGCACTGAAGGTGAACCCGTTTATTCCTTTGAAAGTTGATCATGCATTAAGAAGAACTTCTGTCTATAAAATTACCAAGATCTCCTGCATCTGTGGGCCCACAGAGGAAGCACACTAGCTTTAACCCAGCCTCCCAGCATGTGATTCTTGGGCTGACTCACATGAGGCAGGGTTAGGAAAATTACTCTAGATGATGATAATGACTTAAATGAGGGCTATTTAAGTGTCCATACTGGGAAGTTGATTTACCTAATAATAATACTAATACTAATATGTTCAACTGATTTACAAACGTCTCCAATTTAAGTCTGTGTGGGAAAGTCTTTTTGGGATCCCATGGCATCAAAGTTGTTATTTCAGGGTTTGGCCACTGTGTTAAATTGACTTCAAAGTCTGCTGCTGTTCCTGGGGGCTTGTTTATGGCCCATTTCTGTATAAAAGGACACCTTTCATAAAAAAATATAAATAGAAGAATGGCCTATTTTTACATTTGTAGAGTGGATCTCTGTGGCATTTAAGCACCACTTATGCACTGCTATTATGCCTGGTGTCGCCACTTTCATTGATTATAGTGGAAGTGTAGTATTGCAGCAAACAGTTTACATAGTTCTGCATTCAGTGTAGCCTGGCGGTCAGTCTGGGTTTGTTTTTTTTGTTTGTTTTTTTTTACTCAAATTAGTGATGTAAAATAGAGGGGGTTGCAGAAATTAAACATCCAATACAATTGACATTATATCTATGATATAAGAAATAATTAAGGTTTACATATAATCAGCCAAAAAAAAAAGGTTAATCATGTTGCCCAAAAGTTCTCAGAGAACATTAATAAGTAGTCTTTCCTCGTGATTATGTTGCCATTAGTTGAAACTCTGTACTATTGCCAATTTAATGTCCATGTTGTCATCTTAAGCTGGAAAGAAACCTGGCATTAGCTGAGACCTTATTACAATAAGAACTTATCCAAAGCTAATCAAGTCATGCCAGACTTCGCCCATTCAGTTGTCACTTTTTATTTGGCTAAACACTACATTTATTTTATTCCATTTTCTAGCTCATGGAAGTCATTATTTAAAAGAAATAATAATTCGACAGTTGAATTAAAACAGCTTTAAACAGAACATGGATGAAATTGCAAGTTTGCCATTCTGTTTTCCCCCAAATTAATAGTGTAACCTCTACATCATGTCATTCCAGCAGCAATGCTAATTTCCATTCGGGGCCAGTTTGGGTTAAATGTGGCTCGTCTGGATGAGTGCCAGAGGCAGCAGCCGCTGCCAGGAAAAGAGCAGGAGGGACACACAGCTGTCACACGGCTCTGACCTGACTGCATGCAGGGGGAGTAAAGGTCCAGTGGCCCGACATGATACTGCTGGGACCCTGACCTCTGTCTGCAATGTGACAGCCACAGCTAATGAGGAAACGCACTCGAATATGAGTCATAATTCAGTGAGAACAGAGATGGGCTCATTTGTTTGTTTTTACAGAGATATGTGAGAGAATATTACCAGTAGCAGTAGTATTATTTAGAGGAAATACCTCACTCATAAAATGTCCATTTATATATCAGTTTCTCACCACGTGTTACCCTCAGTTCTTAAAGAAATTTTTTTCTTGCATGATGAACGGAGAACCCCACAATGATTGAATACTTAAATCTTACTTTAAAAAGTAAATCCTCTATGAATTGAAATACAAATCAAAACATTTGGGTCTCCTGCAGTGTAGTCGTTAGTTGCGGTGCCCTCTAGTGGTCGTACATATGTATGTTTGGAGAACTGGTTGAATTCTCGTCTTGTTTATCCAGTCATAAGCTCACTACTTCTCAAGCATGTATCTTTAGTGAGTGAGTCCACATGTTTGAAATGAAAAATGAAAAAACTGAGCATATGACTGGATAAATGAGCATGATTCTTGGGAATGTTCTGTTTGATAAATATAACTAAATAACGCTTTGTGGTGACAGTTTTATTCCGTTTAAACAGCTAGTAGATGTCATCTACTGTGCTCCAGGCAGTTTGGATTTTTGATGAATACTGGGACATCTTGATTTACAAATTAAAAACTGAATACGATGTAATCAAGCCACCAAGTTTTCATTTAATATAAAACATCACCCAGCCGGATAAATATTATTTAATTTTCAATATTTTTTTTTTGTTTCCTCTACAACCCCCTGGTGACCCTAAAAAATGATGTTGCTACCCACTTGGGGGCCTCTACCCCCAGGTTGAGAACCATTGCTTTATAATACTGTATCTGAGCCCACGCTGGGAAAACATTGGCGGCAAATGCTGTTCCACCAGCAGGCAAATAAATAGGCAAGAGACAAGCTCGACAGGGGGTCCGCTCTAGCAAGGTGCACACACACACACACACACACGCA
>CAFUXE010001018.1:99293-113713 GCA_903364295.1 Serranus cabrilla | reverse complement strand
TATGCGTTTGTGCAGTTAATGAACTCCATGCCTGTAAATGCATGAATGCATACATGTATTCCCACCATTCCCACCATGCTGCTGGTTTCCAGCTCTTCCTCAGTGTTGGCTGCACTCATCATTGATTTACTGTCACACTCTCCCACAATGATCACTGCAGGAATTCTAATGCAGTGCTAGAGATAACTGCCTGCAAGCTTTTTGTGAAGATAATCGGTGCCAGAATCATCGCTCGGTCAATAATTGAATTATTATAAGCGATTAGTCATTAAAGTGATTAATCAAGGAGGAATTGCCAAACATTTGCTTGTTCCAGCTTCTAAATTGAGAGGATTTTCTGCTTTTCTATTAAATATCATTGTGTACAATGCCAGTAGATATAGAAGCAGGCCTTTTCTGGTTTCCTTGAAGAAAAATGTGATTTAGATAAGAAGATGAAGTCCAGTCAGTAAGTGATGATCTGAGGGCTTTATATTTCAGTATAATGTATTTTGTTTCTGATGAGTTCTTTTGGTTTGATGATGAAAAAGTTGAGCTATGCTTTAGAAAGGAAACCTTCTATGTGGCAGATTTTGCCAAGAAAAAAGATCCTTGTTGTTAGATGCTATGTTGTAAAACATTTCTTTTTTTTTTATCATTGTAACATTATTTTTTAGCAAGTATCCTGGTTGTTGGACACCAGTGCTCGCTATTATGACGCATGCTCGTTACTATAGATTTTGCCTTTCCTGCCTTCCTTGTCTCGTCACATGATCAGATAGAGACAAGATACTGGACCACCTCCAACAGTCCTCCCAGCATATCTGTATACGACACACACCACTGAAAAGTATTCAATAAGGTTGTTTATAGTTAGAAAAAGCATATAATTCTTTTACACACTGCTAATAAGTACCCCCACCAACTCTTCATGGGCCCCAGTGCAACTCTACTGCATACACTGACTATTGTGCACCGTGCACAATATAAATATATGTATGACCTGTAATAGGTGTCTTTGGCTTTCAGCTTGTCAGTCTGGGCTTTGGGAATTTGTGATAGACATTTTTCCTATTTCATAGACTAAGTGCTTCTAAGACTAAGTGATCAATCAGGGGAAAATGCCAGATCTATCAATCCTTAAGATCCTTAGCTGAGTAAGTGGACTCTGTGGAAGGAGCAGTAATCTACCTGGGTTGGATAACACACTCTTTTCGTTTATGGTTCATTTTTTAAATGCTAAAACACTGCACAGTGTTCCAAGCTGAGGGGACTTTATTACCTCATATCAGTAGACTGGTATTTTTTATGCACTGGCAGTTTTTTAGGCACAACTTCCTGTTTAATTGCTCAGTTCTGTTTCAAACACCAATTCTATGACATATCTCTCACTTGTTGTAGTTGTGGAGAGGTTAAATTGTGTTTTTGTGCTCTGTGTTGGATTCAGCTTTGAGTGAAAGCAGCCAGGAATCAAGAGCATGATGGGATTGCTTTATGCTGTGAGTGTGTGAGTGTGTGTGTGTGTGTGTTGTGCCTGGGCAGCCCAGTGTGACCGTTTTCCTTGACAGCTCTTGCTGACTGCTGTGTATGTTTGTGAATGTAAAAGCGTGTCTATGCGAGTGTGTGTGCACTTTTAAAATAAATCCCATAGCTCATATCTATACGTAGCTACTCCTCTGACTTATATGATTCCACCTGTCACTCACTCTTGACATTTTCCAACTTCCCTTCTCTGCGTTCACCCCTTCTTCCCCTTTCCTCGTTTTCCTCCGTGCCTCATTTTCAGCCTCTGATATGACGGTCTCTGCTTCAGTACTGTCGGTCTTAAAGGGTATGGAGGTAGATAGGTAAGGTGAGGGTCAAGGTGATGCCGATGGGGAGTTTAACAGAGGGAGAAAGAGAGAAGATGTAAGGGTCAGCAGTGATGGAGGGGCCGGGAGATGAGGGACGGGTCGGCAGAGAGAGGTTAGATGAGGGTGCTGAAACGGAATGAATCAAGGAAGGAGGTGGACGTTCAGGGTGAGGGTGGGGTGAAAAAGGAGGATGCAGGAGGAGGGTAGGAAAGAGGAGGAGGAGAGGTCACTTAAGGGTGAAACAGTAAAAGGGGGAGGGAGGGTGCAGGAAGGGCGGATGGTTCTTGGAGTCAGTTATAACAGGACTGTGTTCCCTTCACCGAGGACGATATTTTCTGTTTGGAATATGATTTTCTGTTGGAAAACTCACAAACAAAAGTAGGTCTTTTTTTGTGAAAACAAGCTGTGAAACCTTCCAGTGAAGAGAGATCATTCCACTTCACTAATGCAAATCAACTTGTTTGAAGGGTTTTCCCTAAATTAAGTGGCATAAGTTTGATAGAAGTTAAGTGACTGATGCTTGTTTTGAAGAAATGTCTGGAGGTTCATTTGCATGAAAAGCAAGTGGAATAATCTCCTCGCCCTGAAAACTTTGCCTCATGAAAAATACAACTGAATTAAAACTATATTTTGAGGCACATGTTTTCAAAGGAATATTATAAAGGAATAGTTTGGGGAAATAAACCTATATTCTTCTATTCTAAAGGTACCAGAAGAATAGACAACAAAGAATGAATGAGAATTGCCTGGTGTGCCCGTCGTGGAAGGTTAGCTTAGCTTAGCATAAACACTTCAGGGGGCAACAGCTAGCCTGACTCTTTCCAAAGTAGCATCTCATGGAATAGATCTTTATAAATATAGAATATACACTCACCAACCACTACATTAGGTGCACCTTGCTATAAACTTTGACTTACCAGGTTAGACCCCTTTTGCCTTCACAGCTGCCTTGATTCACAATAGCGTAGATTCAACAAAGTGCTGGAAACATTCTTCAGAGATTTTGGTCCATCTTGACATGATAGCATCAAGCAGTTACTGTAGATTTGTCAGCTGCACATCCATGATGCAAATCTCCCGTTCCTACACATCCCAAAGGTGCTACTTGATTGAGATTTGGTGACTGTGGAGGTCACTGGAGTACAGTGAACTCATCGGCATGTTCAAGAAACCAGTTTGAGATGATTCAAGACTCATCGGGCCGGCAACATTTTTGTCCAGTTTTGATGAGTGATGTGAACTGTAGCCTCAGTTTCCTGTTCTTAGCTGACAGGAGTGGCACCAGGTGTGGTCTTCTGCTGCTGTAGCTGCTGATTTGCAATTGAAATGATTCATCTTATCTTTTTCCCAGAATGTGGCACTATTCCTTTAGGATTGGCTCCAATCCTGCAGATTTAACCAACATAACTGTCACACATAATCATTTTGTGATTATGTGTGACAGTCGGCCTCAATATACCCACCCGTTGAAACAATACTTCTCTTTATTTCGGTCTCTGTCCTTGTTTCGCCTCTGCCCTTCTCTCTCTCTCGCCCTTTTCTCTCTCTCTCTCATTTCATATTCAGTGCAGCCATTCAGGTCAGTTCTAATTACTGGGGTCCAATTGGAATTGGCTTTTCAATTTTTGACGCTGCAGTGGTGGAAATCACAAGGTGCCGGTGCCAGCTTCCTCCCACCCCCACCCCGCTGCTCAGCGCCCTCCTAGTATGACTTAATATGCCTGATACATTCACCTCACTGCGCCAACACTTTGCAATGCAGTGTGACTGTGTATGTTTGTGTGAGCGAGAGAAAGAAAGAAAGAAAGATGAGGCTATTACTGTAAGTCACTATAAGGCCAGCCAGCATGTGTGGTGAGAGCTGTGTGTTTAGTGAGGATGTGAATACGTGTGTGTGTGTGTGTGTGTGTGTGTGTGTGGGTGAGAGAGAGGGTAAGTGTATGTGTGCATCAGTGTGTTTTGGATAGAAATTGAGAGAGAACAGCAGAAAGAGAAAAGGAGGCATTTCTGGGAAGCAAAGGAAGGATGGGAGTGGCAGAAAGAGCCTGGGTCTCTCTCTTCTGTCTTTCCTTGGGTCCGCAGTGCAGGAGAAGAGAAGATTAAAGTGGAGACGCTGCTTTTGAAGTTGGGCAATGTAGGAGAAGCAGCAGCTACACACATGCACAATCACACACACACACACACACACACACACACACAGAGAGAGCGGCTTCTTCCTTATAGCCTCGTAAAGTAAGGGAATATCAATGCTGCTCAGACTGCCTTTGATTCAGACTGCCGTTATGTGATCCCTCACAACGTTTTAACATTCTCTCGCCTCAACGGCACACACAAAAAAACACCCTTTCAAAAAAAATCGAATCCCATCCCCCATTTAAATGAGAGCAAGGTGATAAAGAAGTAAACTCGTTTAAGTCCTGACAGAGTTGTGTTTGTGGCCGTTGTGGGGATTTGGAGCCTGGGTCCACGCAGATACACTGGCAGCCCCCAAAGCCCACTCACTATCAAAGACAGGGATGGAAATTACAGCTGTAAATGTTTGCAGTGGTGGTAAATAAGAGGATTAATCTTCCACTTCCAACACATACACAGAAACACACACATACACACACACACTCCACCGAGTCCAGTGAAAGAGGTCTAAATATGAGTCTGATGCAGAAATGTCAAGAGGTAATTGTAGGAGTAATACTCAGACTTGAAATGTCAGACTCACCCGATCATTAGTGAGTAGCGCTGCAAAAATAAGGCAAGGAGAATCATTAAAGATTCCAACTGCCCAGATAATGGCCTTTTCTACCTGTTGGGGGTGGTAAGAAGGTACCGACATGCCAGGCCAGCGCTGAGAGGCTCAGGAAGAGCTTCTCCCTTGTCTTGGTTTGGCTCGATGCGTCACCTCGCACAGCAGGGATTTACATCCACTATGGTGTGTCTTTAGCTGATGGCACACTTGACTCTTGAGTCGATCACATTTATAAGCAGTGGGCCGATTTGTCGTTAAAGGAACAAAATGGCCCCTATAATTTCTTCCCAAGAAAGGCTGCTATTTTTGCAGCCACCGTTTTT
Source organism: Serranus cabrilla (assembly GCA_903364295.1). Lineage (NCBI taxonomy): Eukaryota > Metazoa > Chordata > Actinopteri > Perciformes > Serranidae > Serranus > Serranus cabrilla. The sequence goes on along the minus strand of CAFUXE010001018.1, from coordinate 108,815 downwards.
CCATCACATAGCATGGCAGGTAAAAGAAGTTGTTAAGCTGCTGGAGGTGAGCTGTTTGCAGAGGTGCAGTGAGAGCCTGTTGTCTGTGGCTCGTCGTCTAACATCTCGACGTGGCTGTTTCTGGTTGTACTCTGCCCCCTGTGGACTTGTACTTACTGAAGAATAGGTGCTAACAAAGCTCCTGTTATTTGGTGATAATTAATTCTTCACAATAAAATCTCCCCCGCTATTCTGCTATTTAAAGCTTTTATTATAAAGCAGGAAAAATCAGGAAATGTTGGGCAGCCACTGCTACAAGGACTACAAGCACTCCTAGGTGATCTGTGAATCTCTTTGACTTTCTTTGTCATTGTTTTGGTCTTTCTTCTAGCCTTGTTTTGGCCTTTTGTAGTCATTTCATGTTTCTTTGAGGTCATTTTGAGGATCTCCCTGGTTGGTATGTGCCTCTTTGAGTGACCCATTAATCCATTCATGGTCACAGGTTGGCCGCAGTCCTCAAGAAGGGTGTCTGCTGTTTGTTTGGCTCGACTCAACAGATGGTCCATCACAGGCCTTACTTTTTGTAATCTATTTAAAGTCTTTAATGCACAATTTGATTTATTACATTATCCATTTATTACAACCACATGGACATCTCCTAAACTAAAGGTTAACTGATGATCATTGACCACTGTGAGTTAATGATTGTGCTATGGCATCCGGTGCTTGTCAGTGTGTTCTTGAGGAGTTGGAGGATGCATCTTCAGATACACCCACTAACATTTCTGTGTGTGTGTATTCACATCCATTCCCAGCTTTCAAATCAATCTGCACTTATGGACATCAACATGTGCCATGCAGTCATGAAGACTGATCAGGCTTATACTCCCTGGATCGCAGTGAAGTGCCCAAAGTGACAAATCCTGAATAATACTGCTGATGGCACTCCAGAAGAGCTGTCTTCAGCTCATAAAGATGTGTGTGTGTGTGTGTGCATGCTTTATGGGGAGGAGCTGTCCAAAATAACCTCAGAAACGCACAGGCTTCATAATGTGAATAAATTGGATTTTAATGTCCTTGTCAAGTCGAATGGTTTCCCATTTGACTTCTCTGGAGGCTGGTACAAGCGCACTCTGTAGCTGCTTTCCTACTTGACCTAAAATTCCCTTTCGCTGCATGGGGCAAAAAAAAAAAAGATGCTAGCATTTCTTGTGTTCTCACTTCATCTTTTTGCATCATTCCCTTCGACTGCTGCTCTTTCTCCCTCTCTCTCTAGAAGCCTGAAGACAGTGGAAGATTTAACGGATTTACCTGCTTTATTTACACGCTGAATTAGGCTGAATATGCTTAATGTGTTTCAGTTTGCATTCTCTTTTCTTATTTTCCTTTCCCTTATCCGCCCATTTATTCATTCAGCCATTAATCTATCCAGCAGTTATATTTAACTACTTACATCCCTCCAGCAGACAGTTGCACCAACTCTTCAATCTTCTTCAGTTTTGTTTTTCTTATTGAATAAGGGTGAAATCACTCTAAGTTGTTCTGACCTAGCTGTAGATAAATATTTACACCCCCATGATGTTAAAAAAAAGAAGAAAGATTTGAAATTACCTACAAAACTAACACAAGATACATGGATCATAAATGTTAAGACAAAAACAAGCACATGACCAAATGGCGTTAGCTAGGTTACTGCAATCATAGTCATGTTAAGTAATAAAAGCACTGACTTACATTAAACAATTCAAATAATTAGCTTAAAAGACAAAGTGAGCTAATGAAACGTTAGCATTAATGGGCCAGCGGTTGAAACAGTTGACTAAAAGTAACAGTAACTGCCTACAAACTCTGTATACACATGCACACAAATAGCAAGAATACAGCTAGAACAGTGTACATCTACACACGGACCACACATATTTTAAAATACATGTACGTTCATCCATTTCTTCTTCTTTAAACATGCAGAGCACTCTTCCTACAAATGCACGCTTGCAGCACGGACACTTGTTCAAGCATAAACTCTTCCATCAGTGATGTTGGAACTCTCAGGCACACTGTCTGTGTCTCTGAAGGGGTTCCTACCTCACGTACTGTACACCAACAGAAAAGCCGCTTGAATTATTGAAGGCTGAAGGACAGAGATGGAGAGTGAACAGGGAACTTGTGCGTGAAGGATAAGAAAGAGATTGAAGTAGAGAGAATGGAGGGAGAGAGGGAGGGAGAAGGAGGAAGAAATGGAGACACATTGGGAAGTAATAGACGGTACAAGCATGGGAGGGCGGGGATGCGGACGGAGGCAGGGAGGAGGAGAGACAGGAAGAAAAAGAGGTGGAGGTAAGTGGAATGTGTAGTTTTCCCCGTGGCTTGTTTGCCTGCTGATGTAAAGAGGAAATGGCTGGATCAGCAGGGGCTTTTACCAACACTGAGTTTAACTAGTTGCGGAAATACATGCTGCCACACACACGCATAAAAGTCCATGCCCCACGGGACTGGAGGAGATGAAGGGAAAGAAAAACAGACATTGTGCAGTAATGTCTTCTTCATGCTCAGGTTACACTGCTCAATAGAGCTGCAGAGGCTGTTGGGCTTTTTGCGCTTTATTGCTCATGTCACTGTTTGTATGTGTGAACTTTTGTGTATGTGTGTGTGTGTGTAGGTGCAATGTGTGAGTGGAGAGAGGGACATACTATATATGTATGTGTGCTATAAACTGGCAAATCTACCAGGGCTTTGACTTCCCCTGGTGCTGGCTTAGGATCATTGCCCAGCTGAACATGGCTGCAGATCAATGTCATCTCCAACACACACAAACACACACACAGTCTTACATGCACACTCGGACTCATTTACAGTTTAAACAGCAGGTGGCACAGATAACAGCCACTTAATCCGCAGCCATTTGGACTACTGAATGTGATACCCACAAAGTCTATCTATCTATCTATCTATCTGTCTGTCTGTCTGTCTGTCTGTCTGTCTGTCTGTCTGTCCGTCCGTCCGTCCGTCCGTCCGTCCGTCCGTCCATCTATCTTGTTCTTCTGTGTGTTATTTGAAGGAAACATTTTGTTCACCTTGCTGAAGTGTCTGGGTGTACTTTGGGACATGGTGACATAGCACCGTTTTGTACCACTTCTGACTGCCTTTATTAACACCTATCAGTGTTGTGGAGGTGAGAAGGTAGGCAGGCTTCTCCCTCAAGCTCTTTTGAGGAAAAATAAATGACTTGTCACTGGCCCTGCCTTGAAGTGTGGCTGTTAGGATTTTATAAAGGACTTTGCTTTCTGATGTGGTTGAACAACGTAGATCATACTCTGCCTTAGTGGACTTTTATGTGTACTTATATGTTGGAGAATGAAGTTTTTGTCCTGTCACAGACCAACAATTGATGTTGTCATTGTGGGATTTTTGCATTGGATTTTGGATCATGGCAGAAAATAACCTCTGTCGCAAATATGTTACAGATGCGTACATGTTTGGTCAGCAGGATAATCTTTACAAATGAACACCACTTTTATGATGTTTAAAGCATTAATGCAGCCAACAGAAGTAAAAAGCTAACGTTATACTTTCGTGAACTGCTCCACGGTCGCATGACTTGAACGTCACATCACTAACATTAGGCTTCAGATGCTCTAGCTAGCTAGCGAAACTGTAGCCTAAAAAATGTCTATTAACCTAATCTACAGTCTACAAGAGTTTGCAAACGCACTGAAAAACAAGATTACAGGCTCAGGGCACTAAAATGCTAACTTACTTACTTGTGTAGATATCCATTACTGTGGTGCCATTTAACTGCAGTGAATGGAGTCGGCCCTTGCTGGTCATTAAAAGAATGCAGGTTTAGGCACTTTTGTGTTGGATTCACTTTTCAGGACCGAAAGCTATGTCCACTTCTTTTATACAGTCTATGATTGCAGCCAATGATCTTTCCAAACCTTCAACCAAATGTTGCTAATATTAATCACACCATGACTATACAGATTACATGCTATAAATGCTATTTCTCATCTAATCTTAAACATAGCTCGATCATACTGCGGTTGGCATGAGCAGATTCTTTTTAAAAGCTAAATTCTAGTTTAGCTGGCAATAAAGTTCTGCAGAACTCTCTGAAATCAATGTTTTGGTAACAGAGCTGAAAAGAAAAAAGTGCCTCATGCAGAACCTTAAAACTTCATTAGTGATAAATTAATGCTTGAAGACAATAGTACCAATCACATTGATTGATTAGTAAGGAAACACCAGAGCAAACAAATGTGCCAAACCTCGTACAGAAATGTATTTAATGAAAATGTTGCCAGCATGCGGTCTTTGTTTATCTACCCTTTTATTTACTGCTGCATTCCTGAGTACTGCATGTGTTTTCACCTACACCTCAGTGATTAAAGTTGAAGTGTGGGAGAGTTTCTGGCGAAGTATTTCTCCTTGACTGACAATGTTGCCTCCTGATTGTGAAGGCTGTCAGCCGGCATGTATTTACTGCTGGCCAGCTGTGATGACGCTCACACACACTCTGGACTGGGCTGACGTTCAATTCCTGCTGCTGCACCCCTGGCCAGCCCAGCACGATGGCTTTCAAAGCCATGCGTGTGTTTGGGGGTTGGGTTTGGGGGTGTGTATGTGGGTGTGTGTATGTGTGCGCATGCAGCCATACAAGTAGAGTGTTTATTGGCGAGGCATTCTCCTCCCACATCTGCGGATCACTCATCCTCAGGGAGGCCTCCCCCTCGCTTTCATCATGCCGCATGGAAAAGTGGGAAATAATTAAAGGGTGAATGGTGTGAAGTGGAAAAGTATAGACGAGGTAGGAAGTACATGAAAGAGGGAAAGAGGAAAAGAGAGCAAGATAGCGAGCGATTGAGCTTTAGCTAAAGTAAGGAAAGCGAGCGAGGCATGTGGCGCGGTGAAGGCTCTACTGGTCACCATGGCAACGCTTTAAAGGCCGATCCCCAATGCAATTAGAGTGGCTTTGAGGCATCCAGTCTGAGGGCAGAGAGTATGAAAAATAATGGCAAGAAAGAACAGACAGACGTGAGGGAAACAACACGGCTGAATGAATGAAAACCAGCTATTAAGCGTGTCAGTGATTGCACGGGATAATTGCGGGGAGGCGCCGATTCTTCTACACTGGTCGTGGGAATTTTAATAATGGAGACCCCTCTGGCAAGGCATGTTTATGGGTTCATACTCAATTGTGTGTGCAAGCTAGCGTGTGCGCACATTTGTGTACGCCTTTGTGTGTAAGGGAGGGAGTCAAAGTATGCAGTGGGAAAAAAACCTGCTGGAGGTTGTTTATTGATACCTTTGACCGCAGAATCCGAAGGCAAAAGCAAACTTTACACACGCAAGCAATACTTCAACAAGACAAGACAGAGGGGAGGAGGGAGAGAGAGAGAGGAGAGAGAGGCTTGATTCATAGCAGCACAGAGGGATAAAGGCTGAGGCTCAGGCCACCAAGGTGATATTATCAATGAAATTAAACCTCAGAACTTGGTAGTTATTGCTTGCAATCCTCTCAAGCTCTTCCTAAGCCCATTAAGCACAAAAGAACACAACGTATCCAGGCACAATGAGTACCATTTTCTTTGGTGGACACAAGATCTGCTTCGTACTTATTTCTTAAACTAAAAAAAAACTGCTCTACCTTTGGAACCATCACTAAAGCAACTAGCCTCAGCTGTCTGTCCCATGAGGATCACATTGATTAGTTCATCTTCACAATGCGGATCAACTGCCAGTTATTAAGCACCGATTGAGGATTTTTATACTATTCTCTTGTGACCAACATCAAAACCCGTTTCTGACTTGTGAATACAAGTCACGTTTACAGCCAATAATTACAGCTGGGAAAATTATTTGATGAAGTAATGTGAATGGGTTATGGATGAAACATTGATGATTTCTGCCAGCCAAGTTTTTCATTCAATTTAATTAAATGTTAAGTTAATGGATATGGTGCAATATTGACTGTGCACAGTATCTTTAAACCTGCACCTGACTAAAGGTGCCAGCATGCTTCAAAGAGACTGTCGTTTAGGCATGCCACTGAGTTTGGCCAGAGCAGGTACAAACAGTTTTGTTTGTAAAGCTTGAAAAATGAGGCAACAATTTGAATTATACTTGCATACAATATGAGAGTGATGAGAAAATATACTGTTTTTTCCCCCCTAAAATTGATATATTTTGGCTCACACAGAAATTGATAGTCTACCTTTTAAGCCTGTTTGGACTGGGCACCTATTGGTGATTTTAGCACTTTTTACTTGTACTTACTTTCCAGTATAATGTTATGAATGTTATGTATAGATCAATGATCACTAAAACATAAATGAAATAAGAGAGAAAAAAGTAGGAAAGGAAAGTAAAATAAAAAAAAAGAAATAAAATCTTGGGTTTAATGTTAGGGTTATGGCACAGAGTAGCTTCATAAACAACTTTTTAGGCACCAGTTTATCCCAAAAGTGATGAGACCAACCCATTTTAGGATGTGCATCAGGGCTCACAGCACTCTGTGTGACGCAGGACTTAAGGCCCAGGTGAAGTACCACGTTTTCAGGGAATCCCTGAAGTGAACACAGCCTAAAAATACGACCATGATGCTGAGACATTTTTTGCCACAACACCAGCTCTGCTTCCTTGAGCAGGGTAAATGTCTTGTCACGCAGGGCGGTATAAAATACTCTGAATACCGACCTCACTGTATGAGACGTAGACTCTGCTGCCCATGCATGCAGTGAGTCAACAGCAGCTCCATTCCTGTGGGGAACGCTTGGAAGAGAAGCAATGAGGATATTTTTCATTGCACATCCAGGGCAAATTGATGGCTTGTGTTGCGGCCGTAGCCTACTGAGTGTTTATAATGTAGCATTTGCACTCCACTGCCCCGATCCTGCGACCCCCAGAGGGAATTGATTTCTGCCGCTCCACTGCCCTTTCACGTTTCTATCTTCTCTCGTTGTTTTCCCATTTTCTCTCATTCCATCCTCATTTTTCCCTTTTCTCTTCCCCCTTCTCCTTCTGCTCGTTCTTCTCTTCCTTTCTTTCACACACACACCATTGTCTTCGTGATTCTGCTCCTTCGTTCATTTCATCCTCTCTTTTGCCCCCCTCCTTCCCTCTGGCTCTCTTGTCAGGCCTGCTTGTTTTATTGCTTCATACAGTATCTCAAAGCCTCCAGCTAGTCTTCTTCCATTCCTCCCCACACACTCTGCTCCCAGTTTCATCTTCCGCCACTGTCACTCCATACTTTCTCCTTCCTCTTTCTCCCCTCTCCTGTGTTTACACCCTCCATCTGTCTAATCGCTGGATCCTCTCCTTTCAGTCTTTTCTCCCTGTTTGTCTTTCCCTCTCGTCTTCTATTTCTTATTTCCTACCCCTCCTCTCTGTTTGCGCCTCCGCTGCCAAGTGTTATCCCTTCCTCCTCTTCTCCGTCTGTCTCTGTGTATTGGGTCCTGTCCTCAACCCACAGCTTGGTTGACAAATGGATTATCTCTCCAAAGACACCACATAACCATCTCCAGACCTCTTTATTTAACCAGCTACTGCTATTTTACAGCTGTCACTTTTGCACATTGCTGCTGGCGAGGTATCGCCCCCTGACAAACATGCATATGTGCATATTTCACTGTAATTTTCTTCCTTTTATCTTTTCTTTTGTCTTGTCTCATATCTCGCCACCACTCATAACGCGTCTAATCTCTGACTATGTTTTAATCCCTCAAAGTTCAAGCTGAGTTCACGCTGGAATACTAAAATAAATGACTATCTCATCTATATATGGTGTAAGAAAGAGAAAACTTCTTTCACTCACGAATCAGCGACATGACCTGCAGTGACCTCCCTCTCAATCTTTCTCTCACAGCTCTGCCCAGACCCAAATATTAATGTGAAGGAGATCCCAGGTGAGCCCTTCTGATATTAGAGACATATTAGCTTTGAAGTAGTCTGAAATCAAACTGTATTATTCAATGTGGGCTGTGACTTTCCCCCTGTACGATATTGGATAGGTTAGCTCAGGTGGTTAAGGCTTTTCAAAACTGCCCTTTTGTGTGAATTATTTAGCATTTTCACAGTGGAAGCCTCCAGTAAAGGCTTGGGCCCGTCACACCAGGCCCATATTTCTGTCAGGAAAAAGTTATATCAACTGCACGACTGTGAACTTTAACCATGACACCAATTGACCTGACATTTCTCACAGCTGCATCGGAAGGTGCATTAAAGACAAGTTTTAGAAGTAATGAAATTAGAGATTTGGCCTTTGTGTTCCTAATGATGGGGTACTTTTATTAATTCACATTATGTGCTCTGTGTGTGTGCAGGTTGTTATAGTGTGGGAGCCCCCCGCTTCGCCTGAAATACAGAGCGGCACAGCTCGCGTCACAGGAAATTATTAACGTTCCAGGTTTATGGAGCTTCAGGGGGAAAAGCAGCAGCACTACATCACAGCAAAGGTAATTTACGTCACAACAAAGCTATATTGGTAACACAACGGGATGTCAGAATCTGTCTGATTCAACTTGATTGATTGGTGGTACCTTACATTGACTTCACAGCCATTATAATCAGAGCAGCGTACTGCAATGTCAGGAAAAAAGTTGGAGGGCAAAGATTGACAGACACATACTGAGAAGTTTGTAATGTCTCACTATTGAAACAGAGTCTATTGGCTGTAGAGAAGTTTGGATTTGCTGATAGGGGTTGTTCTGCGTGAGGTATTTATCTGTAGTCAGTATTACCTACAGTGGATCACAGTCGGAACCAGGCTCAAAAGCTTAGTAATCAATATCAAATTAAGTTTATGCTTTATTGATAATATTTTCACAACTTAACCTTGCTATCAGACAGCCCTGTTTAAGGTCACACAAGGTGGGAAATGAAGCTGCCATGTGCACTTTTCAAAGCCACCAGACTCCATTGAGAAAACACTTAATTTAGCCTTGTAGGGCACAGGGGTTGCTGGCCCACCACTGCCTAGATTGGTTAGTTTGTTTGTGTTATTGTGTGACTTTGGTGAATCCAAACTAGTCCCTTAAAACACCAGAGTCACACAACAACACAAAACTAACAGCAGTAGACCAGCAACTCCTTTTTTCTGCAAGTTAAAATTACTGTTTTTGTCAAGGGAGTCTGGTGGCTCTCACAGCAGCTTTAGTTCCCCCATGTAAACAGGGCTGTGTGATAACAAGGTAAAGCTATGCATTGTCTTCTGCCTGCTTCTCCAAACTGGAGGCGTGCTCACTGCCATCTGGATAAGTACCTTAAACAACCCCACTTCAGTCTCAGCTATCTTCAAGCAATAATAAAAGTAAACGTTATGTTATTGGTAGTGATGAACTAGTTCACAAAGTTATTCACTTTGGCACAAGTGAAATGTCCGATTAGTGTTAGCTGTTGTTCATCCGGTTAGCAGTGTGGTGTTTTATATTCACGGACAGGCGTCCTCGCAGCGCAACTGAAATGAATAAATTCACAAGGATGAAAATGAACAATGAAATTCAGTGTAAATTTCATCCTCCGTTGGGACTAGTTTAAAAGTTATCG
>CAFUXE010001018.1:75362-89570 GCA_903364295.1 Serranus cabrilla | reverse complement strand
TTACTAGTTCACCTAATAGGCCAAATAAGCCCTTTAAATAAGTCCTTTAGTGTGGTCATCTTGTGTTTTCAGTAGTTCAGAACTACTAGACAGTGAGTGTGTCTGCATCTGTGGGGTCCATCATGTTGCATTGACATTTTTTCTACCACTTAGGCCAGCTAGCACAGATGTTTTTACGTTTACTGTAGGCCACTTGAACAAGCACAATTAGCTAGCAAGCATTTTTACATTTACTGAAGGCCACTTTAGCTAGCACAATTAGGTAGCGAGCATTTGTACATTTACTGAAGGCCACCTTTGCCAGCGCAGTTAAATAACAAGCTACAGCTAAATTTATCTGCTAGTAGCAGTCGTCAGTTTAGCCACAAAATTCACGGTTGCTGCCCAGAATGAAGAAGCCTGATATCAAGGAGCTATTGTTAATATATTATGAAAAATGCATTGAGTGTTAAATCTGCTACCTTCATTGTAACTGCCTGACAATAGCAACAGCAGCTAAGGATGCTGGGGTTTAGCGGACAATCAGGTTGCTCTCACATCTGTAGTTTGGTTCATTTGAACAGATGAACAGCCAGGGTCTGCTGCCTTGTTATGCAGTGAGTAATCAGTGGTACCCAGTGGATCATGGAGGATCTTTTTGCAGCAGGACCTCAAAGCATTTCTAAGGTCCAAGAGCAGCTTACATTCTTCCCAACTGGCAACAGCTTACTCTGTCCACTCTGTTAAATTACCAGAGTAGGCTGTTAAAATACTGAGCATCAGGAAACATCATCTGCAATTAAACTCATATTTTCTGTCTGTTCAGTTCTGTCAACCAGGTCAGCACACAGGCTGTCCTCATGAACAGTTCTTCCAAAGAAAAGTATTATGTTAAAAGCCGACTAAAGGAGAATAGTGAACTGTTACTGAAAAATTACAGAATGTCTGGAAATAGTGTTTTTTTTTTCCTAACCTTAGAAATGGTTTTCTCAACAGTTATACAGCATTAAAAACATGTTTGAAACAGAAGTGTCATTGTTTAAAAGAATGATTGTGACAACATGTTACACTTCCATGGTTATCATACAAATCGTGCACAGCACACAGCTCGAGTGAAGATCAGGGCTTTAGTTCTGGCGGGGTAACAGGAAGTTGTTAGACAGTGAAGACTGTTTGAAACAATGTCAGGTGTGAAACCATGAAGAGTTCTGTTGCATAGACCCGTTAGCATGAACATGTAAGCAGCTGTTCTCTTTATGTTGACAGAAGGCGTGTGACATAAGAAACTTGTAACATCATGTGTTATCTGGTGCGCTGACTTTGAAACAAGAACAGAGAAAAAAACAGAGTTCTTCTTCAGAAGCCAGGCGTTTATGCTCACCTACTGTAAGCAGATGGCTGAGAAAACAAAAGCTTGAGGGTTGATGATAAAGGTAAAAAAAAAGATGCATACCTGAAATGTGTGCAGTAAAGCAAGTTCCTTAAGCAAAACCAGCAGTTGTGCTTTAAAGCGCCAGCTATTTGTTAAATTTAAACAATAAAATAACATTGAGCTTAAGCATTGTAATTGCAGGCAATGTTTAGACAACCTAATTTGCGAAAATAAGCATTAAAATTCATGACTTTGCTTTGAATTCAGGGTTAAGCTACAGTGGACGGACTAAACAAAGCACAATTAATGATCAGTGGGTGGGAGTAGGGGGGTAGAGGGGGTCGCAGAGCTTCATGAAGGGGAATAAAAAGAATGTAGAGGCAAAAGCCGAATGGAGAGGCAGACTTAACAGAGCAGATGGTTTCAGCATTTTCGCCCAAGGTGCTCCATACTCAGAGAAATCACTACAAGGAGGGAGAGAGAGATGGAGAGGGATGATGAGTTGAAACACTAACTACACATCTGCACTTCCTCTCTCCCAGTGCTTCAGAAGGGGAGAGAGAGAGAGAAAACTGGAGGGATTTTGACAGGCATCACCAACACTGCGCCACATTCAGTAATCTTCAGAGCAATCACAGTTGACACATGGCATCCATCATCTCATGATATGTTTTACTCTTTCTTCTGCTCAAAGTATTGGATATTCAACTTTCTATCACACAGATGCAACTTTAAGCAACATGCATGTTTAAAAAAAAAAATGCAGATCCGTGTTTGTGGGGGTAGCTCAAACAGAAAACATATCTGACCTGAAATCCTGCAGCTGAGCTTCAGCGTGCAGGCCCCACTTGACAGCCAATCTCCTCTGTGTCGCTTCACCTAAAAGTACACTGCGGACACATACACACACCAATGTACTGCCTGGCTAAATGAATGGTGAATGATGGATGAGTGTGAGGCTTGGCAGTGTTGCCATCTGTTCCGACATAAGATAGAGAGAGTGGAGGGCTCGCGGTTCATTGAGCTTCAAGCCCATCACAGCGTTCAGCTCACCTACTGTATACGCTCCACTGACACCTCGATGGATTTGTGAGAGTCTACTGTATTTCTCAAGCTATGCGACTCACGTTACTTAAGCAGAGATGCATTTCAAATATGGTAATATCTGACTGCACGGTTCCGTAGTCGCACCCAAATCTCTACTCACAAGTTGATCCAAAATCAATTTACGGCGTTTCTTTTCTCATTGAAAATCCCTCAACGTCGCACTGTCACACAGTCAATTTTCTCCGACTTGGCCGCCCGCGACTCCTCACGCACATGTGCCCCCTAACTGCCTCTCTCCATCTCTATTACATGCCCGGCCATTCTTTCTTTACACCACGATAGCCACTCTATACACAATTGCCATCGATTGCTTCATTTCTCCTTTTTTTTTGCTTATTTTTTTCAGTTCGGCTCAGGTGAGAGGAATCACAGGTCTCTGCATGCACCGCCCGAGAGAATTAGAAAGAGAGGCACTGATAAAGAGAGAGAGCTGCTTGCTCCGTGTCGTCCGACACATTCGAATCCCCTCACAGAGATGACTCACACACACTTTGACATATAGTGCGAACAGCAACCCCATTAGCAAACGATCAACAACATGCCACACAAAAACAGCCGTGGAAAGTCGCATGCAGCATAACACAGTGCCATTTTGAGTGCTCTATCTGCTGTTTGTGTGTGTGATGCAATCTCTATCTCTCTCGTCCCCTCGCCCTTCCGCCTCCTGATGACTGGAAGGTTATCGCAGGAGTGTCATGCCCAAAAGCCAGCAGACAGCTTTGCCCTTTACAACAAAGTATCAGTGCTAATTAGAGACTATGAGTATGTCACTGGACTTAAGTGTGTGTCTGTGTGTGTGTCACTGTGACCGTCCATGCGTGGCTGTATCAGCCTCTTACATTCAGATACAGGACTGTGTTAGTTCCACTCATCATTTCAATGGGACTTTTGAGATTTGATCCTCTGTGTTATGAGGCCACATCTCCGGGCGGCCACACATGGCCTGAAAATGTCAGTTATTCATCTTGCAGGGATATATTTATTTAAATATCTATCCATAATACCTTTCCTCTCTCCTCCCTGCTTTGTCTCTGTACATGACTGATATGGCCATTTACTGGAGTTCAGTTTAGACTTCATCTTGACTGCTTAGCTGTCGGGAATCATCAGTCTGTTTTAAATGTCTGTCCAGTTGTCTTGAGAAATGCAGTGTTGCAGAGACTCATTTGTCAATATGGTTTCTGCAAATAAACAGGACTATACTGCAGCCATGCTAGTTGCTCGGTGAGGCTGTACTGCAATGCTTCGAGCTACATGCTAACATGCTCACAATGATAATATTAGCACACTGATAATTAGCACATATAGAGCAAAGCAGTGCACAGCGCAGTGCAACTGTCATTGCTAGTTTCAGACTGATGAGGTTTTTCATTTTCACGCCCAGTGCCCACATTAGGCAAGTAAGTGTTGGTCCTACAATCAGATGTGGTCAGTTATATTTTGGTGCGATGCTATGCATGATGAGGAAGTTAAAGTTATGCTGCCGTTTACCAACAAAAACCTGGTCTAAAGTCAGTGGTGCAGTATTTTTCTGCAATTTAAAGGGTGCATCATTAAGATAGTAAGACTCACCTACATAGGCAGGTTCACAACACTGTACACTCTGCCTGTTACACAGTGTGTTACTGGTTAATTGGAGCTGTTGAAGGGACATAGGACTGGGATACGATGGAGGTTCTGCTCACTCCTCTAATTTGCAGAATACGCCATTGAAATAGCAATGTGCCAGATGAAGGCACACATGGCTTTTAAAGGGAATGGGAGATGACTATCTGATCCTGCTCCTATGTCCGAAACACCCCTATTACTAAATGATATAGTTAGTACAACTCCTTTGCCTTTTATGCCTTACTTCCCGCTCATATTATGAACTTTTTAATGAGCAAATGGGGAGTTTGACACACCCTGCATGCACTTGGGGCTTTCACTTTAGACCCTGCACTATACATAAAATAGGTCCCATAATGCCCATGGTCAAGATCTAAGGATAGGACATTTGCTAATAAGCACTTAACACAAAGTACAGCTGATGCTGATGGTCATTAGTTCTGTAAGTATTTGATCATAAATGGAGGATAGTTGACCTGATGATGGCACTGGGTGGAATGTGAAGGAATCCTCCTCCAGTAGGAGCCCTTTTACAAATCCAATAGCTGTTGAGGACTTTGACTAAAAACCATGACTGGCATTAGAGGAAAAGTCAGTGGGATTCATCCTGTCGGAGACATGAATGTGTGTGCAACATTTCAAGGTGATCCAATGTGAGAGTTGTATTTCCATCTGGAGCAATTTGGTGGACAAACTGACAAAGTATTTTTGCTAAAAATGTAAACTTATGGTGTTCATTAGTATGAATATCTTGTGCTAAATATGCATATCACTTAACTGTTGCTCTGTTTGAGTTATTGTATATATTTCCGGGTGAAAATAATCAGAAATTGCATATTTGGTATTAAAGGGGAACATGCTTGATTTACACATTTATCACTTGAAATCTATACTGCGTAATAGAGGAAGCAGCGTTTCTATTACCAAGCTTAATTCAAGGGTGGACGGATGAAAGCACTAATGCACGGCACTTTAAAGCAAAAAGTTGCAAAACATACTCTTTCAAAAAACATATATATAACACATTACAAGTGTTTTGTGTGTTTTTTTGGTGGACCAAAAATGCCCTGTCTAAATCAAGCTGCGTTTTATGGAGTGATGTGAGGAGTTATCCAGCTGGGACAAAACAAGAGTGGAGAGTTTTAAAAAAAAACACACAATCTCTTGTGGCTGCAACCTTGAATGCTGTTATATTGAGGCTGCAACCGGGGTGTTTGGTCCTTTGATGGCTATAAACTCTGGAAACTATTTGGAGAGATAGAGGTGAACAACACAACAGGCCCAGCAGAGCGAGGGCCATAATTTTGGGGGTGGATTCACTTTATGAGAGGTCCTGATTGAGCCTATTATGGTGGGATTGTGTCCAGGCTTATATAGAAATGCCTTCAAGTGGCAGCCAGGCCTTCTCAATGTGAGATCTGGCTCATTGGATTACAGTTCATAGTGTTTGACAGCACCCATAGCTGGCAGCGAATGCATCCTGGCCAAATGATTACAATGCCTTTTGAAACAGTGTGGAGCTCTTTGGATGGCATTTTAGGATTTACTCTCTCCCGTTGTCTCATATTTTTCCAGGTGAACAGACCGGGACTTTAGTGCATGCTCAGTAAATGTGAGGCGGATCCTCGTTTCATCACGCTCCTGCTCTTCTCTGTGAACCCATCTCATCAGGTGCAACCTTGACTCAGCTTGAAACTGGTGAAAGAAAGGAAAAGGCTGATTTTAAGCTATAAAAAAAAAACAAGATTTAAAAATGGCAGGCGGGCAAGAGCAGAAGAGGGGTCACAATCTGGTGAATCTGCAACAAGAAAGAGAATCTTCCACCCTGGGCTTCAGCTTTTGAGGCTGTAGATGTAAGAGAGGGCATTAATTGCAGGGATGGTTTGTAGAAATTCTGCGCTTTATCTTCCAGATGCATTTAAACGCAGGAAGGGACCCGATGTGGAGTTCAACTTACGGAAAACCATATAGCTGCTCCAGCTACCGTATGCATATTTAATGGTGTGCATCTCTCAAGGGTGGGTTAGGGGTCGAGTTTACACACTCTCTACAGAGTCCCACAAACACAGTCTCTCTGCTGGCACTCAGCCCACAACCTCGGGGCATGAGAGGAGAGAAATTCTGCACAAAAAAAAAAGAAGCAGAGAGAGAAGAGAAGGTTAACACAGAGTGCAAAAGACAGAAAAGTGAAGTTTCATATTCAAATATGTACTCAGAGAATTGTGCTACATGCTGTTTTTTTTAATCCTCTGCTTCCCACTCGGCCTTTTCTGTCCTCTAACTGGCAATAATTCTCTGCTCCTTCATTTAAGCTCCATCGTTTGTGCTAACTGATGAACATCAGAAGCACACTGGGTTTCGGCAATTTCTCTTCCTGACTCCGTCTGTCTGCAGCGCTCGTCTCCTGCTCTCTTCATTGGATCAAAAATAACTTGCTCCGTCGTCATGTAACTATACTCTATTTCAGATACGCTCCAACTGTTAGCGCAGTGCATGGTAAATGATGGTTTGTGAGGCTTGCGGTGCACAGCTCCCATTCGATGAATTAATAAAACTACCAGAAGAAGAAAAAGAGGTGCTATCTGCTGGTGCTGAACTCAGGAACTCTATAATGAGCGTTGCTGTGTGCATGCACTCATTTTCTATGTGCTTTCCACACCACATATATCTGTATTTTTGTGAAAATCTCTATGCATGCTTGTCTGCATGTTTGTGTGACTAGTTCCCAGCAACATTCTCATGCAATATGGATGTCACTGAGTGCTCCGAGTGGACTAGAAGGGAGTGCGTGGGGACGTGCAGCAAAGCAAAGCCGCAGTAATGTTATGCAAGGCTGCATCTCGTGTGAAGTGTGTGTTTACAGTATGTGATTTAAGGAATACACTGTCGTTTTTGTTGTGAACTGTTCCAGAGAAGTTTGGCCAGCGAGTGAGAAATGCATGAATTTAAAATAAGTAGCAACATGCACAGATGCACACAGTGGGCACGGACAGAGATCAGCTCTGACAAATTTCTTTGGCCGAATATACATATTGTATTTGTTAATGTTTTGGAGGAGAAATATAATTCATATCCTCAACAGATTCCAACCCACACAAAAACAGACTCTCATGAGCATGGACACACACGTTAGTCTGCATACACACATGCACCAGCTTGTCAGGCCAGAATGAAAAAAAAAAATTGCAGCCTTCAGTATATTCATATAGACTGTCAAATATGAAAAATTGATTAGCGAAATGCCACATGTCATCATATTGGAAATCTAAAGCGTTTCAGCGTGTGATGGAAGCAGATATAGCTCCATCATGTGACTGACACATATGGAGAGGGGGGTGATGTATGGTGTGTGCGTCTCTGTGTGTGAACACTTCCCAGTGTGTCGGCACTTTGTTCCCGCTGAGTTTGCCGACAGCGTGTGGATGTTCTTGCTCTGTTTAATGAGCAGATCTCAGGATTAACACAGGAAGATAATGAGAAACAGCATCGCAGGAAGAGGCTCAGAGTGCCAAAACAGTTGTTCAAATTTTCAGCAACCTGCTAGTTCCACTGCACATCAGGCCGACTCGTGTCTCCATAACCTACTCACGGTCCGAAAGGAGAGCGGAGCAGATAGAACAGTTGCCGGCTGGTTTCACATGCTTGTTATGACATGCATTTCAGTTCCTTGTGAGTAGACTGATTTACCTCTAGAGACATCATACCTGAGCCGTAACCTGCATGAAGCGTGAAAAATCGGCTTCTTCGAAGCAAAACTTATATTTTAAATCTGACTGTATGAATTCCACACACATCAGCTCTTCCTTTTAGAGGTTAACCTTACTGGTTCTTACTGCTTGCTTATATGTAATGGGAAGGTTGCATAATTCCATGAAAATTCAAGGTGGAAACGTTTAATGGGAATTTAGGGAAATGTGTGTAAATTCAACGGAGCAACATAGTCTAAAAAACATAGATA
Organism: Serranus cabrilla; assembly: GCA_903364295.1. Classification (NCBI taxonomy): domain Eukaryota; kingdom Metazoa; phylum Chordata; class Actinopteri; order Perciformes; family Serranidae; genus Serranus; species Serranus cabrilla. Next base: position 81,546 of record CAFUXE010001018.1, on the reverse strand, counting down.
GTTATCTACTCAGGCTGTATTTTTCATGTCTCATTCAGTTAGAAACTTTTTACCATATCATGAGCAGACTTAGTCAGATTATTTGCTCAATAAATCCACTAATTTGCTCCTACAATGTTAAATTTACCATGTGGTGAGTTAGCTAGCAGAGTGTGAATTTGACTGAATTCTTAGTAGAACGGGATACTTGCAAATGATCTGTACATCAGTGGTGGAATAAAACTAAGTACATTAATCAAGTACTGTAATTTAGTACAATGTTTTAGGTGTATTTCCATTTTGTGTAACTTATTACATCTACTCCACAGTTTGAGGCAAATATTGTACTTTTACACTACATTTAGCTTCCAGCTTTAATTACTTTCCAGTCAAGATTTAACATAAAAAACAATTTATAGTGACTTTTTTATTATTATTAAACCTCATAACAGTATATTAAGTTGTTAAAAAGAGCCCTTTCTTTTCAAAATGAAGTGCATCTAAAAAAATAATCAAATAACATATTTGGAATATAAAACAATGTTAAAAAGTATTTTTATTCTGTGTGATGAGAACTTTTACTTTAGATACTTTAAGTACATTTTGATGATGGTACTTTTGTACTTTTACTTAAATGAGTTTTGAATGCAGGATTTAAAGATCTGAATTCTTCTTCCACCAGTGCATAGCATATAAGTGAAAAGTGCACTGCTGAGTGTTTGATTTAAATGGAAATACTTCAAACCAAAAGTAACCAGTATTGCTATTTTATGTGTTTTACAATCAAATAAGTTCACTTTTGAAAGGTATGATGTTTATATTGAATTTTTGTGAACTCTCAAAGCTTAATTTCTCTTGTAAAACTCCCCGCAAACATCACTTTGGCTTTATGCCCCTTAAAAGATTGTATGGCCTGCGGCCACAGTGGCCTCAACGCCCCACACGTACTCCCCGAGCAGTCATGTCCCCTCCTTTCCAGTCTCTATGCTATGCTAAGCTAATCTAATTACCTGCAGGTTTTACAGTAGCTTCTACTTTAGTGCACAAGGAAGGGGAGGAAATAATTTCCCCAAAATGTTGAGTTATTCTTTCAAACATACAGTAATTATGTGACAGAAAAGCATGTTAAGGCAAAAGTCCTGTTTAATTTCCAGTTATATTGAGTGGTTAAGCTGCAACAAACAAATGTGATACGATCATGTATCCAAATTCAGTCATATCCGATATAAGTTGTGTAGAAGCATAAAGAGCAAAAGATAAACAACAAAATAATAACCAAACAAAAAAACCCAGAGATAACATCTATAACAGATTACCTGCTTTTTCTGTAGAGATTGAAGCCACATTTGCTCAAGATTAAAATGCAGACAAGAATAGTAAAGTGTTTTTATCTCATCTCATTTTTCATTTTTTATCTTTTATTCCTGAAGCATCATAATCAGTGGTATGAAGAACAGGAAATAACAAACACAGGCAATTGGTAGAAAATTACTTTGTAAACAGGCTCAAAGCAACAGACAGCAAAACTTCCATGTTACTTAGTAACAAGGTTGGAGCCAGATCCAGCATCCAGCAGTGTCCAACTCTCTGAATAATGACAGCACATAATTATACAGCAGATTTATCAACATATTGAATCCTCCCTGTCAAACATATGTTTAATGGTTGCTCTCTCGAGATGCCAGGTAACATGTAGATAACACCAACCCTTTATCATACGCCCATCATACACCATTCATAGGCCGAATCCTGTAGCAACTGTTTGTACCGAAACAACCCTCATCTCTTTGTTTTTCCTCAAGCCTAACGGAGCTTTCCCTCAGGTCTTAATGCACTGAGATAGATTCCTTTAGATCACAGCCACATAGTACAGCAGGAGCTTCACAGAACAAATTCTACACTAATCTCTGTATTGCTTTAGGGCTACAAGCCAAGCAGTAAAGATGGCGTTGCACAATTCCACAGCCCGTAGATGGATCTCAGTGGGAGAGAAAATGAGTTATCTCTCTTTTTACTTTGCTTTTTTTATTTCTTTTGCTTTCACTGTGACTCTGTGTGAAGTCTGTGGAACTTTATTTTTGTCTTTTAAACTTTCACAGTCCTACAAGCAGACATATGTGGACATAAACACACACTGGGGCACTTTAATGTGAACACACAGTGGCTTTTCGTTCCTTCATTATAACTTGTGTGGCGTTCTCCCACCAAAATCAATTTTGCCTGACATGTGTATGTTGAAGCGTGGGTCCAATGTTTGTGGCAGCAAATTTCAAAAGCTGATCATAGACAGAGTTGTGGAATAAGTAAAAAGTACACAGATTGATGGAACCAGTAGGGAAGAAACTGAGCTTATGAACGTGTGTGTAGGTAACCGATGTATCGTCACACGAAATACGATAATCACCTCCTTCTAATGATGTGGCCGCTCATCGCCAGGGGCAACCGCAGCCCACGGCGCTCTGATGTTGACAATCACCACACGCATGCACACACATCTCAGACATACATCAAGACGCTCACAAGCGTGACAGCCAATTAATGAAAGGGACGAGTCGGAAGAGGAGGGAGAAAGGGAGATTCGGAATCACGACATTCTTCATTGTCAGAACTCTTAGCGCCACTTTGCTCCCATCCGCTAATTAGTGTCTGGGTGTCCCTCACTTTTTCTCTCTGCTGGGTGCGCATGCAGGTCGGTTTGACATCTACAGTGCAATTGTAGTCTTTTTTACTGCTAATTGGGCTAAGCTGAATATACTCAGTGTCAGAAAATAGATGTTTAAATTCAGGTACAGTGTCCAATGGGCTTTGCTGCAGTTGTGTTTTACATCAGAACATGTATATCCAGACATGAGGCCAGTTTGTTGCATGTGTTTTGCATTTACCTTTTACACATGCATGTGCAAGGAAAACTGACACCTGATACATCAGAAATAGGGATGCCCTGATGCGTCAGGAAGCATATGCTAACAAGTAAGTGGAAGTAATGCACTCTAGATGCAGATAAAGCAAGTTTGATGTATAGACATGATTTAGCTTCACCTGTTGCTAAAGTTACTATTAGTTAACTGCTGCTAACTGTCACTGTAGCTGGTGTTGGCTAGCTTGTTGCTGGCTTAGCTAGCAGACCTATTTGTGGACTGAAGATCACTGACTGGCAGGGAATCAAGAGGGATGAGAAATACGGTTTTAGCATGATATAAACAATTGACTCCCACCTAGTTAAAATGCTCATGTTGTCATCAATTAGCTTGTTTCCTAACTGTGTTGAGAGTTATGGGAATTTCATAGAGACAGTTTAGTAGCTAACGTTATGCCTCCAGCTGTTAGTTATCAATTATGTCATCATGGTGGCTAATCAATGATAACTTTTATGTAGGAAATTAGCTGGATCTCTATTGCGTTTGCATATATGAGACCCTTAGAGCAAGCGAACTCGAGGCTCCTGCCAGACTGCTACTTCCTGCTTAGCACTATGCTAACTTGAATGTAAATAAAATTATTTAATTCCATGACTCATGTTGTTGAACCAACTTGAATCAAATTCTGTTATTTGGTGGGGTTGTGAAAGTCAAGAAAGGTTATCAGCAGGATTTACAGATGTCTCTTTCCCAATTTAAGTCTATGGGTATAAGTATATGAGTCATGGCATCACGTGATGTACCTGCTCATGTAATTCCATTGCTTGGCAACTACGTCAAATGTACTCCTTCCTGAGGGCTTGTTGAGAATGAATGAATGTGAACAAAGACATGTAGTCATGGGGAGCACTACCCAGAACGCACAATGACGTGGTTGCCCATTCTCTAAAGCCAAAGAAATATAACTATTATTCTATTTCGGTCCATAGTCTAGAAGACGCTTCCACCGGATAGAGATCCCCATAGGTATATGGAGATGCCTATACAATACAGCGTGTAAGACAGCTATACAGGATGCTATAATTAATGAACAAAAAACCATAATGGCAAATATGAGTCCTTGAAGAGAAGTATTCGGTAGCAGCAGCAAAAAACATGATTGAGGCGTCTCTAAAGAAGCTCCGGATGTTTATTTCTCCATGCCATCATGCCGACTGGAATGACAGTCCATACAGGTGACGTGGGCGTGTGTACGTATGTGGTAAATATGTGCAGCAGTTACCTAGAGACTCACAAAGCAGCTATGACAGTGCTGGCCTTTAGCAGAGCTCCATGTGATGAAGGTTTGTACATGCTCCAATGATAAGGTGAAGCCTTGATCTGCAAAGGCAATGCATGAACCCACCATGACTCTCAGTGTGTGGTTCTTCCTTGTGTGTGTGACTTTTCTACTCGCTTCATCACTTAAAGGTCACAGAATCATTTGGTTTTTACGAAACATTCAAATAACACATGCACTCACGCTGCGAAATGACTGTTTAGATCAGGACCAACTCCCAAAACAGAAGAGATACGAAAGCAATCAATTTTGACGCTCGTTATACTGTAATTAGACACACAAACCTGTCTGCATTATGCAAGCAGGAATATGCAAATGACAGCGGAGGCTGCCAGTCTGCCACAAATGTTACGCCTATTGGTTCCACTGGTGCGCACAACTACAGGTTGATGACAATTTTAAGATATAAACTGCTCTCTTGTTTGTTTATGATTCTCTCTCCGTCTCTCGCTGAAATGAAAAAGATGTATCAAATGTGAATGGTGAGGATAGCTCAGCAGGTAAAAGAGGGAAAGATAAATCTCTTTTGATGCTTTCCTCCCTCCCACTTCCTCTCTGTTTCTCTGCCTCCTCCGTAATACTTGTCATTGTAATGGGGCTGTTTGATGGTGCACTTTTTGATGATGTGTCCTTTTCTACGAACAGTATCTGACCACAAGTGCCGTGTGCTTCTTTGAACAGCTGAATTTTAAACTCAATTAGCACGTGTGCACACAAATACACATGCATTTGCGCACATACAAGCACACAAAAGCCGGCTCGGTTTGCACTCACACTGGGCACTGGCACAAATTAGACTGTGAAATACACACACACACATGCACATGCACATTCACACGCACACACACACCTGAGTGGTGCAGCTAATTTGCCCAAGCGGACCTGAGTGAAAGGAATAATGAGGCTTTGATGACTTCACTTGAAGAGACTCGCTCCACTGTGACATCATCTGTGACCTTGCCATGACCCTACACTTTGCTCTGATTCAGTCACCTCCCCCCTCCTGGTGGAGCTGCACTTCTGATTGGCTGAACTCCAATGTGCTAGATAAAGAGAGATGTGGAAAACCAGTGTTCCCATTTGTCGCACTTTGAATTGGGATTTAGTTTGAAAGCCAGTGAATGTAGCCCTATATATATATATATGTGTGTATATATAGTGGTGTATATCTTCCCACTAGGAGGACTCCCAAACAGAACTTAAGGTTCTTAGCTAAGAGTTTCCCCAAAAAACTTATTCCCAAAGCTGCTGAGACCAACTTTTACTGAGGAATTGGGATAACTTTTAAGCTTAGAGAGGACAGGGTTGACTTCTTTGCTGTGGATGATGTCATGTTTCATGAAAGTGCGTTTGGCTGTTTCTGGTCTCTGCCGGTGAATTTGTGACAGAAATACTGTACAAGGCATGTTGCCATATTCAAATAGTTTAAAATAAAATATACTTAATGCTAAGTGTCACTAATTCAACATGAAACAGAGAGTATTATAGGCTATCAAAAAGTCAAGTATGTCAGCTTATCTGGCAGGTCGTTAACAGGTATCCCAGTTCAGTCTCACTCCAACTCTTCAGATACCGGCACTTTGTCACAGCCCTGCATGTGATACCCTTTAGTGAGTGTATGAGACACACTGGGCTTTCCATGGACGGTAATATAAACCCCAGACTTTGACCCAGGAGTTTTTGTGTCCCTTGTTAAACCCAACCCAACCCTAACCTGAGTCAAGTACTTGAGTGACACACCGTCCCTGACACATCCAAAATCGAGGCAAAGGAGTTCCATGTGCAATGTTATCACATGCCAGAGGCTGTCAAAGAGAGTCACTAATAAATCAACATTAGAAGCTACTTTTAGTTATAAGTAGGTTGGTGAATAACACCCCAGACTGAGTAGGAATGAGGTAGATAGGTAGAGGTTAACAGAGGAAAGACTTATTTAGCTGCATTTGGGTCAATAGAGAGAACATCTGAAACAGCTGAGGCTCTTTGGTGAAAGAGAAATCCAAAGCAC
>CAFUXE010001018.1:52729-72507 GCA_903364295.1 Serranus cabrilla | reverse complement strand
GGCCGCGTGAAGTCTCTACCAATGCTGATGTCATACATTTACATGCAAACTTATCATGCAGAGAGAGCATCAGAAAAAGACTTTCTGTGAAGAACAATTTGAACAGTGTGCAAAAGCAAACAACAGTTCTCTTGTGCAAACCCAAAGTAATCTTTTTTCAGACACTGTTAGCATTTTTTTGTGGGCCAAGGTGAAATAATCAGGTGCATTTTTATTTCTAGAAATGTAGGAAAGCAATCTCCTAAAATACAAATTTGTCAGAAGTTTGTGAGTAAAATAAAATTGAAGACATTATCTGACCACTTACAATACATTCATCTGTGGTTGTGGTGATGCTAACAGGAGGACTGAGGCTGAACAATAAACTAAAACCTATTAACCCCTTGCATCCACTTCAAATCAGGCTCCTTAAAGGTGAAGTAATCTACATGTATTCATCACTTTGTATACCCAATGTGTTATGTAACTTAAAAACTGTGACCTTCCCTGAGTCTCTCGGTTCCCTAAAACGGCCTGTAGATTGATTTCTATGGAAAGGAATATCCAAATAATATAGATTCACAGGATATTCATTTTACCCCCAGAGCCTAGCTTTGCTTTAGCTCGCCTGCAGCGCCAATTGTGTGCAATGGTAGCTAACATTAGCTTAGAAATGTGGTCCTTTAACATCAGGAATCAATCAACACCCAGCCAACACAAAGTCTACGTTTTTTCTTGGGCTGTCAAACAGTAATATGTGTTTTGATAAATTAGTATAAACGTATTACATATATCAATATTTGACTTGAAAAACACTTAAAATATCAGATAAAAAATCAGATCTTGGTCGATGTAAGAATAAGTGAATTACAAGTACAAAATTCCACATAGTATCTTTAACTGGAAATAAAAAACATTTACACATTTAATCCTGTTCTTACCATCCACCCCTCTATGTCTCATCCACCTCTCTCTCTCTCTCTCTCTCTGTGTTTTGTGGAGCAGTTTATACTTAGCTTAGCAGAGTTATATAAAATTGCATGGTATGACACAGCTAGAACTTCCTCCAAATGGACTCTCCACTTCTCTCAAAGGTCAACACTGTCAGAATGGTTTGCAAATCAGACAAGGGCACAAGTTTGTGTGTCAAACTTCTGCGCAAATTTACTTTGAGTGAATGTCAGCACAGCTAGTGATTGCAGAAATTTCATTAAAACACATGGTGTAAGTGTTATATTCTTAAATTAAATTCATGATGAAAAAGCATCTATCAAGCTGTTCATTTTCACAAAGTTCACAATTCCCACTTCATCCTGTTAACCTTTTCTCTCAATCATCTTTCTGTTATTGCTTTTCCTCATCCATCTGCTACATCTGGATCTGCTCTCACAGATCACCAGGGAAAAGGAATCGTTCCCCGTGTCCTCGCTCTTTTCTCTCCCTATCTCAGTTTTTTCTTCTTCTCTCTCGGAGAAATCCCGACCCATGCGGTCTCTAAATCTCTGTCATCTCATGTGCAGCTTAATAGAGCTCCTTTGAGCAGGCAGGGGGCATCGAGTATTTACAGCGTACATCATCTCCTCGAGATGTTCTTAGCATGATCCTTACAGTACGTATGTGTGACACGCATGGTACTTAACTGGATGTCTTCGTCAAGGATATGTGTTGGTGGGATCCGGGGGTTATCACAAACCGTATGGTATGGAATGAAGAAAATCAGAACAGTGCATACTCGCTATACGGGAGGAATACAAGCTACTGTTATTAAACTTTTTCCCCTCTGTTAAGCTGACGGAAATCCCCTATAGGGTGTTTGCAGAGCTGAAGTCAGTGTTCTGTTAATAGGATCTAATTGGAAATGGCTGGTGTTAAGGAAGTTGCTTGGGTTGTCTGAACCTAATCCTGTGGAAATCCCTAAGAAGTTAATAAGAATCTATGTGCTATGTCCTAAATGTAGGACAGTGGTTTGCAAACGGAACTAAGCTTTGCACTCTTTGGGTTTAGCAGTTGCCCCAAAGTTGAGAACATAGTCATATAATGCTCTGTACAAAGGCACTTTAATGGAAACAAAAACTCTTGAGCATTTTGTTGAGGTATATGTCTGTTTCATCACAGCGCCAGTCAGTTGTCAGATAAAGCTGTGAGTTCGGCCTTTTCTTATCCTCTCCGTCTCTGTCAACAGGAGGAATATTTTAACAAACTCAAATTACTTTCTCATTTCAGCTTTTGGCAATTTTCTTGTGGTTAACGAGGCTTGTCATCTGTCAGGTCAACATTCTTCCTATTTTAGTTTCAGATTAATGTTGTTTTGTAATTTGCATGGGTTTAGAATACAAAGGAAAACTTGTAAGATCATATATTCGATCAAAAGAGGAGCAGACATGACGTTTTGGAATAAGGATGTTGTTGATACATATGTCAGCTTCTTGAATCTGGATAAGCAGGTAAATTAGGGAGGCATTTGCCAAAGTCACCCTTTTCCCTTAAAAGATTAAACGTGTATAGAATTTGAATATATGTGATGAGGTATGTAAGCTAATCAGCATAACAAGTTATGCTAAAATGAATAAAATTTTATCTTACATTCTTCCTTACCATACAAGGACTAACTAGCTCACATGAGAAATGCTTTCTATAATTAGCTCGTTAGGATGCAGATTATTTGTCCAGAACATGCACCTCAACCTTTGAGCATAATATAATAAAACACTGACAAAGATTTAGCCTCTGGGGGCACTAAAGGCCAATATTTTGGGGGTTCAGCTGCTATCCTGATAATGGTGAGACTTGTGTCTCAGTCATGCTTTACAGTCTGATGAGCAACTTGAGACGTGAGAATGGAGTTGAAATTGATCAATGACGTCTAAAACTAGATTGTTTCACAAGTAGCCAGTTTAGAAAAGTTAACTATCAAAAGACAATAGTTGATGGGTTCAGAGATTGAATTTCGACCAGTGTGTCCCGTTTTTATTTTTTTTATTTTTTTCAACGCCAATACCAGAACACTCTTTGATATCAAAAGATGGTCAAGCTGCTTATGGATTCTAAACTGATATATAGATATCTGCTTATAGAGATTACAAATCCATCAATTTACAAAATACAAACAAATTCAAACAAATGAAAATCTGTGTTTCTTTTACTTTTATCATCTAGAGACGCTAGTTCAATAGAGCTATTAAGTAAAGCGAGGCTGCTGTAGATTGCTGTGCGGCAACTGCTGTCTCTGTGGTCTCTCATTGTTTCCTGATTGCAGTGGTCAGGGCCAAACCTGTCCTCTCCTGGCCTGGTATGAACTGGCCTTACTGCTCAGCCCTGTGGGGAATCCTTGGCGCATGTCTGGCCCTAATTAATGCCCCTACTGCAGTCTCTTGTTAAAGAGGAAGATGGAGAGAGTAAGTGAAAGGAGAGAGAGAGTTGGTAGAGAAGGGGACTATCAAATATTGATTGTATTTGCATAAATAGCCGCAGTTGTTAAAAGCCCTGCATGATCCCACTTGCTAGCTTAGCACTCTCCGGGCATGCGTCAGGAGAAAAAAAAATAAAGAGAGGCTGAATGAAGAAGAAAAGTGATTAGAGTCAGGAGAACGCATGGATCTCCCGCAATGCGACATAGCGTAGGCCTCTCAATCACACCATCCCAAAGGCTACGCCACTACTTGTTCGCTTTGTAATTTGGACCAATTATTGCCCCATTAGTGAGCTCCCTGTTGTAAAGCAGACACAAGATAATGATGCTCTTCTGTTGAGTTGGTCATCAATACAATAGGTTGAACAAAACACCTGAGGAGGTGAAGCAGTCACTTTTAGTCTTATCAGTGGTGGCACTTAAAGATTGTGGCCTTTAATAGAGGGGCAACAGTGTAGTACATGGAGAAAATATTAGCTTTTCTCCTCTCATACCACGCTCCTCTTCATCCAAGCTGCTCTTCAATTTACATCCCATTAACCTCTGCAGTTTCCACGTAAGCAGCTCAGCTAGACTGTATATGACACTAAACAATGGTGTGGAAGTATAGAGAATGAGTCTGAGGATGCAAAAAAACACGCATTTGTGTGTACAGTATATGCATTTGAGAAAGTGTCTATGAGGATCTGGAGGATTTACTGTTAACTAAGCTGGAGTCCTCTCTGCATTTTTAGAGGTTATGCAGAGGAGAACTTTAAGTCCCACAGTTGTTGCCAAAGAACAGAATTCAAATGAATTTGCTCTTCCAGCTATGTAGAAAAAAAAGAAAGAGAGAAGATAAACTCACAGGAAAGCAAAGCAAAAGTACAAGATTTCTAAGTATATACTGGTAAACAAAATGTCCAGCAAATGATGAGGTCCTTCAGCTCTCTCTCAGAGCTTTTGGCTCTGGCTGAGGAGGAAGGAGGGAAGGACACCTAACCCCAGACAACAGCCTGTCACAATGTATGAAGCTTTATTTAACTAAAAGTCTTATATGATACTGTCTGCCAATCATGTTGTGTATACAGACTGCAACTTCACACACAATCATAATACAAAATATTAATAAAGGAACAGAAGGAGGGGCTGTGCCAAATATCGTCTTTGGGGCTTTGAAGCTTTAGTGAGAATTGGCCGTGAATATTCAAAGCTTGGACAGTTGGTTGGGGAGCTGTGCTGTGCTGTGTCACATTCCAGTATTGTTTTGAAGACTGTTTCCCCATCAATATATGTCCCCCCTACCTAAATCTGAACTAAACCTTATCCCTAACCCAAGCTGGAGCTGATCACGGCCACAGACAATGCTTGTAATTCCACTGGACACACTGCAGCGCGTTTCAGAAGCGACTCTCCGCTCCCCTTTGCTACAAAAACACAACGTTTGAATACTGATTTGGACATCAATTACTATAGCAATGGTTGAAGCTTCAAAGCCTTTGGGTCGGCCCTAACTGGAAAGCGGCATAGCCCAGTACAGAACTCCCCTGGACCCCATTAGCCCCCATTGAAGCTTTGAAAATTCTCCGGTAATTCTCACTCAACCTGCAAAGTCCCAAAAATGGTATTTGGGACAACTAGATTTATTGACAACATCTGTGTCCAATTTAAATCCAGTGTGTTCATTGTACTTGTATTCATTACATCCCAGTGCCACCAATGACTATAAACTAATGCAATTCTTATGCCACAGTATAATAGACACATATTCACTGTCACAGAAACTAAAGACCATTTCCAGTCTGGTATTGATTTTGGAACAAGTGAATGAATTTGTATTGACTGTGTCTGGCAATATATTTCTTTTGCTGTGAAGAGCTTGAAGTTACTCATTTGCACTCTGTGCTGTATTCATGAATTTGGCAGTGTGTGGGCAGTAGCTGGAAACTGGTGGGCAGATGAATCCATGAGTTTAGAAAAACTCTGTTGTGACCGCCATCATTAATGCAAATGCCATAGTGTTTAGTGTATTTACCTAGCATGCCTCAGTGTGTATGCCTTACACATGTACCGTCAACATGTGTGTGTGTGTGAGTGTGCCTCGCCATGTGTTAGTGTATGTGTTTAACTGCATATTGTGTATGAGAGAGCTAGCAGAGCTGATCAGTGTCCATGCTGAGGGCTTTGTCACAGCTGACCTATATTAGATGAAAGCAGCTGGATCAGTGGCCTGCAGGGACAGCAAAAGAGTTGTGTTCTAATTATCTCTGCAGCTAGCTAGCGACACATCACACCCGCGCGCACATATACACACACACTCACACAAGTACACACACATATACACTTTTCGGCAAATCAATGGGAGCTCATGAGAGCATCTGCCATGCTCCGCTTGACGAACGACAGCGGCAGATCCTCCGTGTAGGATTGGCAAGGATACAGCGCCTCATGTCACACAGTGCATATTAAAATCCTTCTGTGATTACCGAGTATACACTTAGTCTCTGAATGCGACTGCATATGACACAACTCTATTTTGCTTACCAAAATGTAATTACAAGGTGAGACGCCGCTAAAATGGGAATTGTAGGAATGCAGAGCGGGGCTGTTTTTCCCAGTTCAGTATTCTGTTAACACACATTAACCCTCTTATTGTGTTTGGGTCAAATGTGACCCATATCAATTTCATTAACATCAAACAATTAACACGACACCTTAACCTGTTTGGAGACAGGAATAATCAGTTGTGTTGGATTCCTCCTTTAACCTGACCTTTGACCCCTTTCCTAACCGTAACCTATTTTGAAATGAGAATAGTCAGCTATTATTGATACATCATCTTAACCTGACCTTTGACCTCTTTCTCAAACAAAAATTGACATTTGACCTCTTTCTTAACCTTCAGCTGTTAGGAGATAGATTAGTTAGTTATGAATACCACACCTTAACCTGACCTTTGACCTTTTTCCTAATCTCGATTTGTTTAGCAATGGAAATTAAACCTTCTGCTAGACCTCATTTCTGACCCGATGTTGTCTTGTATTTTTACTCATTTCATAATTTGCTGGGTAATACCTTTTTCAGTTTGGAGCTGGTCAACATGGGCCTCTATGTCATGTTCCAGTTATATCCGATATAAAATCTAAGGAACGTTAGGACCCTGGAAACATTTTAATAATCCTGAATACATCTAGTCAAGATTCACCTCATGCATTCAAACTGTGCAAATGTAGTCTGTGCATTATCTGCTGTTGCCATGGAGCCGTAAGCTAACACACGCTGAGGATGTTCGTTAGCTAAAATGAGGCACAAAATGACAGAAAGAAAACAGCCCAGGGAGCTAATGCTAACAGCTAATAGTATTCACTCGACTAATGCTAATGCTAATGGAAGGGTAATAAAGTGTGTGGAGCCCCCGTGGCATCCTCCGATGTGACACCACAGCTAGCTCAGAAGCATTTAGCATTCAGCTCGCTCACACACATCAAGGACGCACGTACGGTGCTTTGTTCTGTCTTTTGTCTTATCATCCCTATTGGTATGAACACATTTACATACACACATGTTCTGACAGCAGGCCACACGCTCTCTGTGTTATTTTAGTGGAAGTCCCAGTGTGTGTGTGTGTATGTATGTGTATTGTTTTGTTTTCTGAAGTACAAGTGATTTCAAACATTCTGCTACCTTTAGGAGGTAATTGGACGCAGCACAGACTCAATTAAGCTGTTAGCCTCTTAGTCATCCCCTCTTCTTTTTTCTGCCTCTATTTCTTCCAATCCCTTTCTCCCAGCCCTTATTTTTTCCAGTGCTAATTTTGCACTCTCCACATGCTCTCCTCTCTTCATATGCTCATGCCGTGCCTTCATTTGTGGGTCCAGGGCCTGTAGTGCTCCAAACAGGGGAGTTGCAGCCTTAGCCAGGCAGTATGGAGAGCTGCTTGTTTCGGGACCAACGGGCACAGCCGAATATTTTCCACCACATTGCTTCTTCAGGCACCACCGGGGACTATTTTACAGGTCGGAGCTTATGGGGAGGGGTGCCTTTCCCTGACAAACTGTAGAGAGTAAATGAAAGAGAGACAGAGCTTAGTGCTTCGTGCCAGGTACAAAAGTGTTTGCACGAATTAGCTCATGTGAGCTTTTTGAACTTCCCTGATGTTTTTTTCTCTCTGTTCCTCTCTGCAGAGTGACTGAGAGCGAGTTATTCAGCCGTCCGTTTCTACCCGACGACATGGAGCACCATTTCCTGATGAGACTGTGGTAAGTATGCACACACAGCTACCCGTCACCTGTACCCTCACATATAAAAATCCCACTCTTGTCTTGTGCGTCCTTGAAATCCATCCCCTGGAGGAGTACATAAGGGTTCCCAGTGGAACCTCTCAAGGATTAACTCACGTCACTGAAGCAGCTCAGAGCTAGTGTGGATCAGAAGAGTGCCACTCACTCTGTTCTCTCTCCTCGGCCTCTTGTGTGTTTGATCTCATGTGTGAGGCAGTATTGATTGAGTTACTCTCTGTAGATGTTTCGCTTTTGAAGCTACAGTCTTCATTCATAGTCAAAACATTATATACAGTGGTTTGAGTTGTTCCTACCATGCGTGGGTTGGAAATGCAGCTTTGCAGAGGTCACAGGATGTACTGATTGTTTCGTAAGGAACGTTGACATAACCGTTGTGTAAGCTGGCCTTACATTTTTGGAAAATGACTGATGGAGGGAGTGATACTGGAAGAGAGGAGAGAAAGATGTCAGACGAGAGCAGGCTGGCACAGTAGTAAAGTAAAAAATAGCAGGCAGGGCCGACCGATTGTGCTGGCCCGAGGTTGTACGACTATTCTTAGCCTCAGTCTCCTCCTTTCCTTCTTCTTCTCCATCTCCCCTCCCTCCTTTCTCCTGAGTCTTTTGTTACCGCTGTGACGCCAGCACTCTTCAGTCCATCTGGTGTCTGGAAGCACTCTGGATCTATCTACTCTCTCTCTCTAATTGGCTAAAACCACTTAACTGTCTCCCGTTCATCTACCTCCCATCCATTTGTCATTTTGTTTATTTATCCTCTCTATTCACCTATTTATCCATCACCACGTCAGCTGATACAGTCATGCATCCCCCTTTTTTTCTGTCCGGAGTTGGATTAACTAGACAATACGGAGCTTAGAAGCTTCAACTTATTTATAGCTAGAGAGAGGGCCACTTAGAGACAAAAAGCCCAGTGTGTGCGCGTGTGTTTCTCTGATGTGATGGTAAGGCAGAATGGACTGTGATGTTCTATTCAAGTGACATCACAGAATCATCAAAATGTAGTTGTAAGGACCAGAACACTCTGTATTCAACCCCAACATGGCTTCACACTGTTGCTGCGGTGATGTGATGTGCCTGTCGTCGCTGTCAGGGCGAGCGCAGGGCACTTCGCTTCTGACAGGTGTGTGTGGGTGATGTAAGTGATCACACGTGATGAGGTGTCCTGATGTAAGACAATAATATCAAGATGAGGAATGAAGACGTGTCCACCTGTTTCTATATGGAGACATTAAAGTGTGAATCCTACTAATACCGTTGCCATTTAGCATGAATTACATTGCAATTAGTTCTGAACATGTGATTTAATTAGGTTTCATTATAAGGATAATTATTGTTGCTATGGTTATTTTCAATTACTTTGTGAGTTACAAAGAGACAGAAGTCTGAGGAGTGGTGAGATGAATGATGGAAAGTTCTGCTGCATGTATTCATATTCATTGTTGTAATGAGTTCTTATTTGAGTTACTGTTGAACCAGTCTGGTCATTCTCCTCTGCCCTCTGGCATCAACAAGGCGTTTTTCCCTCACTGGATATTTTCTCTTTTTCTGACCATTCTCTGTAAACTTCAGAGATGGATGTGTGTGAAAATCCCTGTAGATCGCCACGTTCAAAGTCACTTAAACCACCTTTCTTCCTCATTCTGATGCTCGCTTTGAATTTCAGCAGGTCATCTTCATGTCTTCATGTTACTGCCATGTGATTGGCTGATTAGATATTTGCGTTACTGAGCAGCTGAACAGGTGTACATAATAAAATGGCCAGTGTGTGTATGTAAATATATCAAGAGAGAGAAAAAGAGAGAGAAATGTAATTTACGGGTCAAAGAGTACAAGTTTCCTCTTTAATGTGGTGAATTAGAAGTATAATATGGAAAGAAATCGAAATGGAAAATGCCCAATTAATGAAACTCCAAGACTGTGTAGGGATAGCAGTGTGTGGAAATATTCAAATACACCATTTCTAGAGTAGGTGTATTTCTCATGCAGTACATGTACTGCATGTTTTTTGCTCCAAACTGCATGAGATTAGCATTAAGTGGGCACATGAATAAAGATGGGAGTCGTGGGTGTCCATAGAACTAATGTTTTATTCAGATATCTTGAGGTCAGAGGTCAAGGGACCCCTTTAAAAATGGCTGGTGGCCAAGCCTTAGCCCTAACTCTCATAGTTATTCAGCCCACCTCCAAACAAGATATAATGACATTGTTGGTACTAAATCCATCTGATTCTGCATCATCAAAAACCATCAGGTCACCAAGTATGGTTAGAATACCTGATTAAACACCTAAAGGGAGTATTTTCTTGGCACACTTTGGGCTGCCTAGTACCAATCTTTTAGATTATTATAATTTCTACTTCTGAGTAGAGAGTCACTTATTTGCAGCTACTCAGAAATATATATATATATATATATATATATATATATATATGTAGTCCTTGAGCTTTAGGATGGCAGTCGCATGCTGCAGAGATGTTTACTCAATCTCTTCTTGAAGGCATGAATACTACTTGATGTGATGTCTCCGACGGCAGCAGAGAGAAGGCTGTTCCATGTTGTTACAGCAGAGAGAGAAAAGAAAGCTCCTGTCAAGGCATTTGGTGTTAGCCTTGGGAGTGACACAGCAGAGCTTGGTGCTAACTATTGGGTGGTTTCACCAAGAACATGAACTATGGGGCATCTTTTAAACATCACATGTGGCCACAGACCACCTTATAAGGATTATTTTCAGCATGATAATGTACGTTCAGTGTCCTCAAATGGCCAACACACAGCTGTTTGCCTGTGTGCCTATGATTAGTATTATTTACATTTGTAATAACATGTTTAGATACACAGATGCTACGAAATGCAGATGTTTCTGCAGATGTTGTATGTAGTGCATACTCACGTATATAGTATATATATAGCATAAATGTCGTTCCCTGTAAGTGAGGTGCAGTTTGTTCCAGCGTGTGTGATTTAACATCATTTTACAGTACAGCGAACTCCTCAAAACGCTTTAAATTAATGTCATGTGAGGTGTATTTTGCAGAGATGAGTCACCTCCCTCCATTTTTCCCCTTCAATCAAGTTCCACTTCTGAATGGGTAGCTGTGTGTGGGTGTGCATACATTATCGCACGCATGTGTGTACTTACGTGCCCGCGTGTGCATATGTCTGTTGTGGCTGTGTGCCCAGTCTCCTGGCTGTCAGCATATGGTTTCTGAGACAGTAAAACTTCAAACAGCAGCTTTTTTTTTGTTGCACTGAAGGACAGCATCTCATTAGGAAGCACATCAGGATGTGTGTAGTTAGCTGTGAAGACGCAGACACAAGTGAGCCTGCAGGAGGACGGGTTATCAGTTGTGTTTCTTGATTATCTGCAGTGCAGCTTATCAGCGGCTGATAAGCGAATTAGCTTAAGAATCGTTTTCTCTGCAGCAGTCCTGCATCAACCGACTTCATACAGGACTGAAATCACGTGATTATTATTTTTAAATTGCACTCACCAGAAGAAAAATAAAACTTCACTTCTATTGTTATTCCGACAGGATTGTGTAATTTTCCAGATCAGATAAGTTATTTACTCTCCTGCTTCGTCTTTTTCCGAGCCGCACAGAGGGCCATCTGTCACTGTCAAAAGCTGCAGCTCCTGCTTTGTGTTACTGACAGGAAAATGGACACAATAAAAGACAGATAACAGAAAAGCATGTAATAAATGTGTTCACTACTTTGTGCCACAGGGAGCTCCTGTAGATCTTTTAAAAAACTGATTGTGTTGTTGTCAAGTTCAGAGAACAGGCAAGGATTTGAACTTGAGTAGACGAAAACATTTTTTGGCTTATAGCAGAATTGTGAGGCCAAAATGCATGTATGACGCATCTTTTGAAAGGCAACATCTTCTAGTTCCTGGAAATGTAGCAGTTTAAATGACATCAGTTCAAACACCCCTACTCAGTTTGGATGGCAGGTGGGTTTTAAAGTGTTAGAGTTATTAAAATGGTAAATATAATCATCCCAAAACTTTCCTGTTCATGTGATTTTAGTTGAGCAGATCAGTTAGTCTGTAAAAACATTTAAATTAATCAAGTATTATAAGTGTGGAAATGACTATGATAGTATATTCTTTATGATTGTCTGTTTTTCTGCATCTCTTTCTTTCGATCCGTCTTTCTTTACTTTTTCTCCTCTCTCGGTGTCACTCACTCTGTCTCCCTCGCTCTGCATGATTTATGGATATATTTTATCAATGTTGAAAGCAGGGCTCATCTGCTCTGAACTACTCAAGACCCATATAGGGAAAGAAAAAGGAGAGATGGAAGTACATTCCAACCTGTGTGTGTGTGTGACAGAGGAAGAGAGAGAGGTAGGGGGAGGCAGTGACTGCCTCAGCCTTCATATGATTTAATCAAAGCCATCCATCACATCTGGATAATTAGACAGCAGCATGGATCGCATGACCAGTGCCCATCGGATGGAACACACACACACACACACATGCATTCACACTCATCTCCCCATTTCTAAGCAAATCTGCCAGAAAACAGGAGAGCAGGGTCCCAGCACAGACTGAGGTCTGACCCTGTCTCTCTGCAGGACTATCGCAGCTGAAACATTTTGGCACAATTTTGAGAGACAATCAGCCAGAGAAAGAGTTGAGTAGAGTCCAGTTAGCCCGAGTTGGTCTCCATCAGTGGGGTTTTTTGGTGCTTGATGGCCAATTAAATGTGTAGAATTAGTGCTGGCATCAAGAAAGCTCTGCGCAAAATCAAGCTAACGACCAAAACACAGAGCGTTCTACAGAAAATTACAACAAAAAGGCATGTAGTGTCAAGTGAGTAGAGATAAAAATAACATATGACTTTAGAAGTATGGGCTCTTAGTATGTTGGTTCACTTATACTTATCATGGTTACAAAAAGGAAATGCCCCAGCGCCCCTCATGACTTTTTTATGTCGTGTCACCATGAGGTTCATATCTTTTGCTGTCTGTTAAATGAACTGTGAGTCTCATTAGCTGTAAACTGCTGGATAGATTGTCATTGTGCTGTCATAGAGGTTTTTCATGTCAGGCCCACTGCATTGGCACCATGACTGTGGCATCAGACTGACCTTATTCATATGAGTAAGGCAGCTACTTTTTTTCCACCCTTTATGCAGTCTTAGCATGCTGATGTTAGCATTTAGCTAACATCTAAGTAAAAGCCTCACATATCGCCTTTCCACCAAAGCAAACCCAGTTCTAGCTCTTAGCTGAGCTCCTCCATTTATTGTAATGTATTTTCCACAACACGGTCCTGCATATATTTCAGAATAAAAGCCACTTTTTTCCTTTAGAAATCAAGAGATTCAGGTCCACAGTATTTTGAAGCAGTTGAACAGGTGTGCATAATAAAGAAGCGGGTGAGTGCATGTGTGTACATCACGAGAGAGAGAGAAAGAGAGAGATGTGTAATTTATGAAGTAAAAGGTACATTATCCCTCTCTAAAATGTGGTGAATTAGTAGAAAGTAGAAAAAAAACCTAAATGGAAAATACCAAATTCATGCAGCTCCAAGACTGTTTAGGGACAGCAGTAAGCAGAGATATTCAAATACACCATTCTGCAATAGGTGAAACATGCATATGTACTGCAAGAGAAAAGATCCATGTTTTCATGAATTGGGCTTGCAACCGGAGGGTCGCCCAGGACTGACAGGTCAGGGACTGAAGAGCCCATGAACAAGGCACCTAACCCCCCACACAGCTCCCCAGGCATGCAGAAATGTGCTGCCCACTGCTCCTTGCGCGGTGTGTTCACTTGTGTGTAAAAAAGGATGGGTTAAGTGCAGAGTTTGAATTTTCCCATCGTGGGACTAATGAAGTAACTCATCTTAATCTTAATCTTAAAGTGGGCATGAGAGTAAAGGTAGGGAGTTATCTTGAGGTCAGAGGTCAAGGAACCCCTCTGAAAATGACCAGTGGGTAGTTTTACCCTCACCAAGCATAGTTATTCAACCCGCTTCCTAACAACATATCATGTCGTCGTTGGTACTAAATCCACCAGATTTTCTCAATTAGAAGCCGAAACTCTAGTAAAGAATTTTTAACAAATAAAGGGAATCTGCTCCAGTTAAAAAGGTTAAAAAAAAACGTTATTTTAATGCCTGTGACATAATCCACACATACAGACGTTGAAACCGTAGTGAAAGCCGTAATGTTGCTGGTGCATCAAAAACATAATTTCACTGTCTTTTGCTGAGAACCATGTGACTCTGAAACCTTGTTCTAGTAAAACTCATTGTAGTATTCAGCTCTGAATAATGATGCCATCTATGTCTGTCTTCTTTTAGTTATAGGTGCTCAAGTGTCATTTCTTGAATGTTACAAGCTTATCTGTCATTGCTGTCATTCAGTTGATTATGTCATACTGTTTGACTAATGTTTGACTAATGTTTGACTTGGCATTTATAAAAAACTCTTACACTATTTTTGCAGCAGCGCTTAAATGTGCATCAGGTCATTTGTGATCTGGTTGATAGGTGGAGAGATTTCAGTGCATTCTGCCTTCATGGAAATTATTAAATTAAGTTGAAAAATGTGTCTCCATTGATTGCGATTAGATACTGAATTACTTACAGAGTATTTGTATAGGCAAAGTGTTTGATTCAGACAAATCAGACAAAAAGCAACGCCAAACCCTGCATAGCAAATTTGCTTTGATCCTCCTGTGTGAATGCTTAATATGTATAAGACATTCAATAATGACTCTGCCAATTACATGCACATCAGAGGATGATATGTATTGCAACTACAGATTAGCAGTAATCCTGCCAAGATGTAATTTTTTATTGTGATAGCTCATAATCAACTAACAATGCTGCTCGTATGCTTGGAGTGATCCTGTTTCATTGGTGAGTTTGTGTTTACATTGATTTGATGAGGGGGAGTTTGGTGGATCCATGGGCTCTTGTAGGATTTTAAAACAATATAGACTAATGAATGTGCATATATTTTAAAGAAGGCATGTGAGTGTTTATACACTAAGGGTTGATGTTGAGCAGGAACAGTCTCTCTCTCTCTCCCTGCTGACTAAGAGCAGTGAGATATCTGGTCCCTTTCCCTCTCCTCTATTCCTCACACATTCTCTCATTGATCATGCGAACGAGTGACAAGAATGCAGCGTCGAGATTTTCGAGGGGAAGGTGAAAACTTCCCGACGTTATTCTGCCTCTTGTCTTTCGACTTCATCACCGCTGCGACATCTCTTCTCTTCCTCCGCCACCTTTCTCTCCATCTCGCACACTCTAATAAACACAATCGAGCGCGCAAAGAAAGCCTGCAAAAAAAAGAAAATCACATCCTCATTTGTCATTATCACCTTATCAGCTGCGATCTTTCTCGCTGCATTGCATTTTCAGTTGAGTTGTCGGTGCAGGTAATAAGAGGGTTTGAGCCTAAAACAGATCAGATTTGTCACAGAAAGCAGCTGGTAAAGTGAGGTAGGTGCAGTTCTGAAGCTGTAAAATTTAACAGAGTCAAGTGTTGCACAGTGTGTGTGTGTGCGTGTGTGTTTTTCACACATGAGTGACTCTAGGGGCGGGCAGTTGCGAATTCTAGTCACACGCAGCATTTATGCTCCCACAGTGACCTGCCTTGCCAGTCACAGCTGAAACAACATGTGCTTAAAACACCACAACACACACACGCAGGACACATGCACAATGATTAATGTGAGCATTAAGTTCCTCTAGTATGAGTGGTTATTCGTTGATCTAAGAAGAATCATAATATAATGTGTCTCTTTGAGTTATGCATAGACAACAATACAATCTTTTTGAGGGAACAAGATTATTACCCAATCAGCTTGTTGACCTTTTTGGTCATTCCTCATCTGTCTCCTCCTATTTCCTGTCATCTCCTACATCACTACAGTGATGATCGTGCTCAGGTTGACACATGGCGAGATTCCAATGGAAGGATTTTTAAATGCATGTGGCTGTACAGAGGAAAGGATAAGTCCAACCCTCAAGACGTATAGTTTTATCTCTCATTCAGCAGTTGCAAAGTCAAGGAAGGCTCCATGGATACAAGCTGCATCATTTTAGCTGCATCCGAACTAAGTATCAGATTGTGTAAATAACCATATTTCTTCAATTCTCTGCACACCTTTTGCTCATTCAAACATGAGTTTCATGTTAGGGCTCAAATTGACTTGCTTTTTACTATGCAGGACATCAGCCTCGCGTATGGTTTGGATGTTAGTTGTGCTTGTCCTCAGAAATGAAACGATACTCATCTGGAATCCTCCAGTAACACGTGTTGTACAGAAAGTATGTGAACATTTACGTTCACAGCACAGTTGGTTGTCTACACATATACGTGATTCAAAAGCAAGGAAACTGTATTTGAGGCTTTCGGCTTGGGCAGTCTCAAATACCAAGTCTATTTCAGTTGTTGGAAAAGATTCATGAACAGCAATTAGCCAGTCCTGCCTCCCTGCTGGTGTCCGTCCACGTATCAAGCTGAAAAGCCAGTTTAGAACTAACCAGTTACTTAACATCACAGTTTCCTGACCATCAGAACTGTGGGAGCTGTGATATATGCTCTGATTCCTGCATTGTTGCCCTGTGAAAAGAATCTAGCTCTTGGAGTTCATGTTGTTTGAGTGTGCAGTGAAATCTCCTCTCACTTGAGTCACCGGTTTTGTTATGTGAGTGAAAGAGTCGCGTCACTTACCTGAAGCAGTAAGAAAAGTTGTAAACTACTGAACTACCATTACAGCCTTATATCGGCTAAAAATCCCCCTAAATATGCAGTGTGGAAACCGCCGCAAAATTTACATTTATTAAAGAAATAGCTCTAAAATTGTTACATTTATTATAGAATATAGTTGTCTTCTTTGCTTGAATTATTGAAAAACTCAATAACCACATATTGCTTCCTCAGTTGCTGTGGGAATGTTCAATGACAACATCCTTCATGTAATTATGGTCTTATTTTAACCACCTTAAGTACCCAATCATGAAGTAGGACATCATCCATTTGTGTACATGAGCAATAGTCCTCAATGTATCTGTTCTTCACACACTGTTTCCTCATTTAACCATGAGTTTCACTGTATAACAGTATAGGCTGAGCGATGACTAATGTGAAACATTTTATACCAATAACTCATGTTCACGATAAATAAAATAAAATAATAATAGTATCTGGTTAAACCATGAAAACCATCCTGTTATAACAATAAGCTCTAATAATAGCAATGATGTGATCTGTTGTTGTGTTTCCGGTATGGCAGATATTCGTGACACCTCTAAACTGGAAATTATATCTCCTAGCAGGAAATGTATACTTTATAAGAGATAGACATTACTGACAAGGAGAGTGGGAGAGACATACTGTATGTGATGTAGAGACACTGTAAATGAACGGATTCAGGTTAAAAATGGCATGTGGTTACCATGGTGAAAGCAGCCTATGGCAGACAACCTGTCGAGTGAGCGCAGAGAGAAGCCTGTGGTCATAGCCTTGAGCGTGTTGCATGTAGACAGGTATGAAAATAGTCAACACAGGCCAAGTGCAGGCAGAAAAGAAAATGTTTGCATATAATCGACACACATGAAAAACGGATATACAATGAGGGAGAAAACAACAGACAGAGGAATAAATAGGAAGTGGGACAAAGCTGTGTAACCTTGTGTTTGGAGTGTTATCACTCACATTCATACTGAGGAGGAGGAGCAAATAGCCACCCAGTTCATATGCCGTTTAAAGAAATAGCCCAGTGGTTTGACTACCGTTCCAAAGCTTCAAATATTTCATTTAGTCGGTCACCATGTCTGGTTTTTGGAGACACTTTTTAGGCCTTGAGGTTGCAGCTTGCTTGATGTGTAATTAAACTACTGATGTCGCTAGCTGTGCACAGTTTCTTACCAAGAACACCTGTTTCTTTTTCAAAGGGATAGTCCAAAAGTGAGGTTGTATGATTTTCTTACCCACAAGTCAGTGTATTCATTGAAGTAGATGATGGTGAATGGTGATGGTTGAGATCCAGACGTGGGATCCAGGCAGGAAACACTACAGATTATACCTGTCACAAAATGTATTTTAACAATCTAAACAAAGGCGCACCCTAAAAATGCTCTACCCTTGTACGTGTACTCTATAGATAGAATATGTCCACCGATTTGTGTTGCTATCCACAGCCGTTTCATTTGGCACTACTTTTTCTCAACCAGTGAATCTCCATGTTCCTAAGTATCCCAGCATACAAGTTCCTTTTCTTTTTCTGAATATTTGTAACGTACTTCTTTGTTGTTTATTCTGTTGAATTTTCTAACTCCTGATTACCCAGTATGATCATTAGCTAATCCTCTGTGACATGCATTCAATTGAAAACATTATAGACAGTATATTTAACCTCTTAAACCCACAACTCAAACTGTTAGTTTGGTCTAATCCTCTATCCCTAAACCTTCCCAGACAGGTGGATTTTAAGAAGTTAATATTCAAACTGATCAACTCTGAATTTAATGCATTGTTTTTTATTTACCTTTCACACAGCGTCCCACTTTCTTTAAAATCAGGGTTGCAGAAATATAAACTAAAGCCAGATTAACACTGGTGATTAGTTTTTGGTTTCTTAGAGGGAAAAGAAAAAGGTAAAGAGGAGGATCTGTATGTGACAGAGCACAGGGAAAAGAGAGTGTAGGGCATACAAAATGCATCAGTGAGCCTCCTGCCTCTCTGACACTTGACTTTTCCTCTTCTCCCTCTCTTACTTTACATTCTATCCCTTCGCATCGCCACTGCATTTCTTCCCCCGTATCCCCTTGTT
Source organism: Serranus cabrilla (assembly GCA_903364295.1). NCBI lineage: Eukaryota > Metazoa > Chordata > Actinopteri > Perciformes > Serranidae > Serranus > Serranus cabrilla. The sequence continues at coordinate 54,043 of CAFUXE010001018.1, read as the reverse complement.
CTCTCTGTCCTCCGTTTTTTATCTCCGTTCCCCTGACTGTGCCCTGACACTCCAAAGCTCTGCTCCCCTCATTAACTCTCTTTCATGAGGCTGCAGATGACAATAATTGGTTTGAAAACAGGAGACAATGGGATACAAGGATTATCCCCGGCTCACACCCGCCGCCGCCACCACCACTACCCCATACCGACTCCTCGAGGACATCGCTGCTCTTCATCCTCCCCTCCACTTCCTGTCCTCGCCTCTCCTGCACACGGCAACCCTGCTCGTCCTTTCTTTTTCTCATCCTTTGTTTCATAATTGCTCGTTTTTCTCCTCTATTTCGCCCTAATCAGTCCTTAACCCTTTTCAAACTTTTTTTTTTTACTCTCTTGAACTTCACCACACACATGCACACACACACACTTTCTTATTATCTCTCTTTCTCTAGTTTCTCTAACCCCTTCTCCCCTCTGCTTTGTTCATATTTTCTCACAGAGCTGTGAGATGAATCCCCATAGGGATAAATCTTCTGTTCCTGCCAAGAGTGGAAGTGACATTACCGACACACTCGCGTACACGCGCGCGCACACACGCAACAGAAAGAGTTCTGTGAAATGATAATGACATTTGATTAAACACTGTGACTAATGTGATGTCATCTTTCCAAGGAAACCATGAACCTGTGACAAAGTGATGGAAGAGAATGGAACAGAGAGAGGGCAAAGACGGGGGAGGGAGGGGGGGGTGAGATAAGAACAGGATGGGTGAGGAGTGAGGGGTGAAAATAAAAAACAAACCCGAAAGGTACACCTCATGCAGAGTGGAAGAGAAATGTCAAGAGTTGTCGTTCCACTCCTTCTCTCCATCACCATGTTTTTCCCTGTCATTCTATCCCTCCGTCACCTTTCTCCCCCATCTGTTTCTCCTCATTTCCATTTGTCCTAAAGTCACTCTCTCCGTGGCTCTGGCTTATCCACCTCTCTCTGTCTCTGCTCTCTGAATCTCTTTCCTCCGGTGAGGGCTCTCAGGTTTCGGCTGTAACTGCTTTAGCGCAAGGGATAATGGTTTGTAATTCACTCCCGGCTCCTCTCTGCTGGTCAGGAGGCCCACTCATGTACAAGCAGAGAGAAGTAATCAGTGTGTGTGTGTGTGTGTGTGTCTGTGTGTAAAAACAGGGTCCTGTAGCTCAGCTAGCCACACTGCCTGTGTCTGTTTGTAATTCTTTCTTTCTTTCTGATTGCATTAATGTGAATAAATGCATGTGTTTGCATTATTTGTGTGCAAAATGAACAAAGACAGCCTTTCAACCATACTTCCAGTGTGTGTGTGTGT
>CAFUXE010001018.1:27878-52657 GCA_903364295.1 Serranus cabrilla | reverse complement strand
CCCCACCCTTCCACTGTGGCACCATGGTGTAAGACTCCAATACTCCACCTCCCTGGAGTATGAATAATAGAGGGGTCCCATATGTGTCAGCTTGTAAAAACTAGATCACCAACTGTGGGCCTGAGGAAGCTTGGTTAGGCCCAGGGGTGTCCTAGGGCCTCCGGGGTGGGGGGGTTGGGTTGGGGCTAAGCAGGACCCACCACAGGGTGACTAACATACAGTGGGAACTGGAGCGGCCCACATAAGCAGGACTGTATCATCATCTTTTAGTTCAGTATCACTCCACTACAAACCTCTATAAACAGCAGAATCAGTAGGCAATGGTGCAATGTTTTGTTATTGGAAGCATTCTGGTTTCCATTTTTAGTATGTTGTAGTCAGAGTAGTATCAACGAATTACGTCTGAGTGGGCTTTGGTTGACTGAAGGTAAACAGTTCGTAGTTTAGTAATGTCAGAACCAATTGGCTATGAGTGTGAAAATGTTGGCCTTTGGCAGCAAGGGCCAACATGTTGGGGGTCTTGTTGTAGCCTGCAGACATCCAGATAATGTATATCCAGGCCAAGACTTCGAGAAAAATCAAGTTGGACTTAAGAGACAACACATACAACTGGATTGTTTCAGTAGTAGCCAGTTAAGCTAGGTTAGCTAAGCAAATAACATCTAGATAGTAAACAGTCGATAGCCGTTAGGTTCCCAGGCAGCATTACCATCAATATGTTGTGCCTTTTCAGTGCTCCACGTGGACTGTAAAACCTTTACCTGCCCAGAACTAAATTACAGAGAAAGCTAGCAACTTTCTGGTTCGCGTCATGGAGAATTTATTTGCTAAAGAGACAAATATTTCCCTCGGGAGTTGGTAGTGACCAAAAACAGAGCTAAAAGGGGATAGATATTGGACTAAAATGTATCTGCTGGACAGAATCTTCATGGATGTCTAATATTTAACTATATGTTCACATTTTCGCCACATTAACTTAAAGGTTTAACAGTTTAACTGTTTTTTCATTGTCTCAAAATGGACAAAAACTTAAATGTGATATTAAATCACTTTTTAATGTGTGTGTGCTTTAACAGCGTACTGCTGTGTTAGCTTTTTCCCAAAGAAAGTTATGAATGTCTTCAGGGACCAATTTGTGCTACATTGTCTATTTCTGTACTTCAATCATTAGATTTCAACCTGTAAATGTCAGACAGGCTGTCTGCTCGTGAAAGTTCAGTGTCACTCAGATTTGTCTAAATGATTTCCCAATATATTTAGAAAGTGAACGGTACTGTCACTGACACTGTTTCGAAATGCAGATGTGCCCTCTTCACCCTGCATACTTAATACTCTGTCTGCACATCTTGGTCAAGTTTAAATACAGCATAGCTAACTTAGGTTTTACTCTATTAGTTATAAGACTCATGTCAAATAGTTTGCTTGTGTCACAAATGTTTCTTAAACCACTTAAACATAAAATTGGCGAAATCAAAAACATTTAATTTGGAGTAAAAATGAAAAGGGGCTCTTTGTATTAATAAAAATCCTCCTCTTTCTTGGTCTTGCCTCTTTTCCCACTTTGCCTCTGCCATTAAGTCTGTGAGGGCTACTGGATACACTCTTCACCCCCATAACCATCCCCGCCCCACGGTCCAAACTTCCTGTGCTATCGGGGTAAACACCAACGCTCCCCCAGTGCTCCGGCAGTCCTGGCAGCACAGCGAACTGAGTTTATTAGCTGACAGCAGCTACAGTTAGCAGATGTTAGCAGTAAATGTTATTTTAGTAAAGCTTTCTATCCACCCGGAAAGTACATACACTTCCCAGAGTCAAAGAAAAGAATAAGAATGATAAGAATATTTTTCCATAAAATATGATCCAGTTTCTCCAAAATCAGTGACATAACTGGTGTGTGTTGGTTGGTAGCTGATGACCAAAGGTACAGAGGGCAAGGACAGAGGTACCATTCCTCCTATTACGAGTCAGTGTAGCATATCAAACTGGTTTTGTTACATAATGAGAGGTGCTGGTAGGTGGATTTGGTTAACTTGGACAGGACCCAGCCTGCTATTTCCTCTGTTTACAGTCTTTATGCTAAGCTAAGTTAACCAGCTGCTGGTTGTACATTCATAGTTTCTGTAAATACATGGTGCCAGTCTGCTCTCTGCAATATAGTGAACAGGTATATTTTCCAAAAATATAGTATTTCCTGAAGAAGTGAGTGAACCTAATGCAGTAATTCACATTTTGATAGTAAGAAATGTAAATAGACACAAGCACCCCTAGAAGGACCAGATTTTGGGAAGTATGTCAGAGCACAGAACCAAAACCAATCATACAGTGCACCAATACCTCCCATCTCACCGGCCCGTTCAGCTGCTCCACTGCACTTTTGATTTAAGCCCGCAGATTTGTTTTCTTTCCAATAGTTACTGAACTTATCAGGCTCTGACATGGGTGTGTTGTCGCTGTCACGGTGCTGGTCCTTCCCTCTGTTGGCACAGAGGTGGAGAGTTGCGTTGTTTGTCGAGATGTGCTCAGCAATTCAATTTCACAGCTCTGTCTCAGATGAGAGCTGGAGGAGCATAAGGAGAGAGGGGGCAGTAATTGAAAGGCAGTGGAGCTCATCCTGTGTCCTCCTCTTGTACTTTTTCCTTTTGTCTACATCTCTCTTATATTTGTGTGGGCATTTGTGTTTGTCCTCTTTAATGTCACTGTGTTTTTATTGCTGCATTTCCGGATGATCCATTAGTTATTCACAAAACAATGTATTATAAACACAGCTGACACGGTGCTCTCCCCGCTTTGTCCCTGCTTTTGGAGACAGCAGGAAGCTGTCCCAGATTTGTCCAAAAAAATGTGTTTTGATCTCTGCCTTGCTTTGAATCAAAGCCCTATACTTTAATCAATGATTGAATTACCTGTGCCACGGCAGAAATAATCATTTTAGCCACATGAAAGGACTTAAATTTGCATGGAAAGGTACATTGTCATCCCATTGATCTTTCACTCTTTAATTTACATTTGAGAACACATCTTTCTTAACACTAGGACCACCAGGATTCGAACAGTCTATCAAACCTCCATATGTCCTTTTCAAAGTTCATGTTCACATGAGCATTAATAATGCATTTGTTTGATGTTTCATGCAATGATGGCATAAATAAACAAACTATAACAAAGCATAGAGCAGGATCAGTGTGTGTGAATATATATATATATTTGTAGGTGCATAGAAGTCTTTACTGCTGCTTCATGTGTCACAATAGGCAGTTTGCTTTACAATATACAATACAACTAATATAAAACTGTTATTTTGTCACCTTCAGTTCAACAATATCATATGCATCCAGTATCACATACTTTTTGTTTTCGCTTTTATAAAGTACTGCAGCTGCCCTTACAAAGTGTGTACTATTGCATACAGTATGAATTAGATTGGGACATACTACTAAATCATAAACAGGTGCCTTGAACTTTGACCCTGTGGCTCAAATATCTGCTGCATAGAGGATTCTGGGTCAGAATAGCTAGAAAATCATGCTGACTTGCATAATGCAAAATGCAACCAGATGCAGTAGGAAATCCAATCAGTTTTGGAAACTGCATTTGACATACTATGTATTGGGACATACCAAATCTTTTCCTGGCATACAGTTTGGTAGTATGGATATGGCAATGCAAATACTTTGCCCAGAAGCTAACCGTTACAATGTGCACTCTAGTGTGAACACTTCCAGAAGCTCTGTAATTCAGCCTTTAAACTCTTGTTCATCTTTGTTGTAAAATAAATTTATAATGATATTTTCAGCACTCAACGTCAAGACAGTCATTGCTGTTTTTATCCGTCCACTCTTCGCCCATGATGCCTTGTGGTTGAGTCTATTGAATCATTCAGTGGCTGATTTTATGACTACACTGAAGCTCTGATCTCAAATGCATTGTGCAATCATCCCATTCTCCATGCTCGTGCTCTGAGCTATATTATTAGCATCTAAAATAATGAGGAGAATAGCCTAGCCTGATTGTACCAAATAATGCGTAGATTGTCCATTTCACATTTTTTATAATTCTGAAAGGCACATTGACCTGCCAAATGGGAAAAAAAATACCTCATATGGTAATAATGCATGATATGGAAACTGCTCCATATGGCACCAGATGCAGTCAAAAGGAACTTTATATATGCAGTATCCAGGATGACATTGTGAACTGCAAGGATTTTAATATGGGAATATAATTATGCAGTAAAGGATGAGACGTGGATCTTCATGTTTGTCCTCAAATTCACTGTCTAAGGCACAAATCCAGTTGGTATAATATGAGTATATTATCACATTATATAAGTTATAACTTTGCTTCTGCTTTTGGCGAGTTAAATATTTATTTCAGCCATTAAAAAAGCATCCAAAAAGAACATATTTCAGAAAGGAAACATAATTACACATTTTATATCATAAAACAGTTTTTTTGTCTTTGTTGTTGTTTTTACTGATCTCTCTTCACTGAGTCACTGGAGTGTGAACCAACAAGGGCTTTTAGTCGAATCTAACTAGGTCTGAATGAATGTTTTGGCTGTGATTTTGGCGAGAGAAGACAGAGAGGGGGAGTCGCGCTGCATAATTCAGAGGGGATGGGAGATTATGCGCCATCTGTGTCCATATCCCAGTGGCCCTGTCAGAATTGATCCACAACCCTTGACCTTTTCAGATACTCGGGGTGTTTTCCACCCGCTCTGTCGTGCACGGTGTGTTAGTGTGTGGTTGTTCATATTCTTGTGTGTGTTTTGAGCATGAGTCAGAACCGCTGCCTGCTAACCTTTCCACTGGATTACAAAGTGCAGGTCAGATACACACGAAGAGTTTTTCTGTCTTTATTTTGTTGTCGCTCAAATAAAAGGTCAGGCATTTCAGCTAGAATGTAGGATATCACTGCCACTAAAAACACAACATAAATAGGTCATAAGGTAAAAGATCAGTATATAACTCTTGGGGTTTGCTTTCTTGCAGAGAATTAGATGAGAGACAGGATACCAATATCGTTTCTGTTTGCTATATATGAATCTCGACTCCGCAGGAAGTTATTTTAGCATTTAGAATAAAGACTCTAAGAAAGAGGGAGCTGCAAGGCAGGCTGAGTCTTATCATCAAAGTGCATTTAGTTTTTTGTAAATCCGTCTATTTCAGGAGTTCTAGTGTGTCTGTCTTGCATTGTTGTAATTCAGTATAATAAGTAGTCCATAAAAGTAGTCTTTTCAAAGAGATAAGTGTTTAATGGTATAGTAGCTACATAGTGGACCCATATGAATGAATGAGTGATGGCTGCTGTTAATGCATCACTTTGATTCAAGCCTGCAGAACACAGCGAGTCCTAATCTCTTCCTGGATGTTAAAGTATGCAACATCTGGAGTAGCGTTATATCCAATATAGGCTGATACAGGTGACCCGTAACCTCCACAAAATCATGATGATGGTATTGATGATGATGAACAAGGTGTTCTAACATGTTCTTTGTGTTGCTCACACTTTCCATGAGACAGGTGTTGCAGATTAAATAGTCCTTCTCCAGTTTGTTTACCCCATCAGTATTCCACAATTCACAGTGGCTCAGTCTTCACAGCATGTTGGTCTTGCTCTCATCCTCCCATCCATAATGTCAGGGCAACTACAATCAGCCATGAGGAATGGACTATCTGCTCAGCCAAAAATGGTAGCAGGATAATTTAGAGCTCTATCAATACTTGGCATCAGTAGCATATTGCAAGAAAGAAATACATAACCATAATGATTTTATGCCTCATTGCATTTTGATTTTGTATCTTGAAACCACTGCAGTGAGGAAATGCATGTTTTTTCCACAATGGAGTTCTTAATGGAGTCAATTTGGACAAATGATGAGCCCAAGACAAAGTTCCTTTTTTTGTTACTGTATAAAAGGAGTGGACACTGTGGATCCAGTGGATATGTGACTACCATTTTGAAGCCTCTGGTTTAGCATTGGCATTTAGTAACATGAGCCCAAGATATTTGCTTTTTGATTCTGGCAACATTAAAATGATAAAAAAATACAGTTTCATTCCATGTTGCATTCATTTACCCAGCCATCTGCAGGAACACAGCCCTGTGCAGTGTTTTAAAGTGAAAACAACACTTTGTCCCCAGTCTCATGTTCCTCTTGCACATTGGTAAAAAAGCCAATCGGAAGCAACTCTCTCTCAGAGCTAAAAACAGATCCTGCCCGATGAGCTCATTCCAGTGTTACAGTCCTGACCATGAGTGGAAGATTGTGAACTGAACAAAGCATTGACCTTTAGATTCTACTTTTTCTTTTTTATTTAATCTATTAGCTGAGGGAAAGATGTACCTTTGGCTCAGGAAATCACTGCATACCCTTTTACCTCTATTTAATTCTGTACATTGTTGGGACATAGTATGTTGAAGGGCAAAATAAACTAGTTTTATGAATACAGGTATGTGCAATGCTATCAGGGCACAGGATCAAAAGGAATTGATGGATTCAGAGTTTAAAAAAACATATTTGATATTTTCCATTTTATTTTTTGCGTCTTTTCTGTGCTGTGAAATACAGCTCGATGTCCTTTGTTGAAGTGGGCGCAGCCTTAACATAAGTACAGTCGAATGCCTCTGAAGAAGCAAATCGGCCGCGTGATGAGCTTGAACTAAATGACTATCTTACTGTAATTCTCGCCAGGGTTGGGATGCTTGAATACAAAGTACGACATGAAAGGCCGGGAGCCTCGTCTCTCACACAGCACACATCAAAGAGCAGACAGGCGAATGACACCAAGCTTTCCTCTGATCCTCAAGGAGTGTAGAATGGGAACGAGTGGTTGACAGTGCTTCTAAATCACTCCGTCTCCCCACCCGAGCGATTCTCTCCCACTCTTGCACCCCCTTCTCTCTCTCATTCTCAGCTTTTGTGATTTTATCTTTCATTTGATTGACTCCAGATTTTTTTTTTCCCTCCCTCCTCGTCATCACAGCTGGCTGAGAAGTTAAGGGCGTTAAGGGTTAGTATTGATGTGATGAGCCCAAATCGTTCCGCTTTCATGGTGCCCTTGAAACTTAGTGAGGTCGCAGCACAGATGCCTGTACACATACAAGAGTATATTGAGAGAAAACGAGAAAAAAAACACTCATGGCCAGTCAGGCTGAGTAAAGGCCACCGTGTATATGTGTGTGTGTGAATTTGTGGGATGTCTAGGTAACGCTAATGTGTTGCAGATTCCAGTCTGATTGTGATTAATTAGATGATGAGAAGTGTGCGCTGACAAGCTGCTTATTCTGATTAGAGAGATCAGCTTCCTGTGAGAGGCAGAACTAACGAGGCTCGTGAACCTCGACACCAAGCTTTCTTAACACATCTGCACCTACTGCACTCTCTTCCCACCGCTTTAGTCTTCTGTCACACCTTCAGCTTCACACGTCTGTGACTCCCTGCTTCTTTCCTTTTACAGACACCCTCTTATGTTTCTATCAAAACCAATTGTTATTCTCAGTTTTAATTAGTGGAAATACTGTTGGGTATAATACATAAAAATACGTCTGCTTTATGTGCCAAGTATTAACTTCGCCTTGCAATAGTGCTGTTAAGCCACAGTTCAGTAACTGTGTGATAAGCTGAAAAATAACATTTAAGCAGAACTTTGGAAAGAAAAAATACCATTGTGGTACTAAATGGTCGGTTCTGGTTCATTCCTAAGCCAAATAACTTGCTCTTCCTCACCCAGCCTGCGAGGTCTATTAGTGACAAGTGGAGGCTAATGTTAGCATTAGCAAAGTTGAGATGAATTTGCTGTGTAACTGTTATGAGTTAATGACTTTTCTTTACTTAATTTCTTATACATTTGTGAAGTAAGTAAGAAGTAGTGGTTAGTTTTTCGGTGACTACTGGGGGGCAGTCCCACGAGCTAGCCAACTTGCTAACTTACCATTAAATGAGTGGACAACCCACACAGCTACTGTTGCTAACATTATGGGGTAAATGCACTTGTGGGTTCGCCCAGAATTGTTATCCATGGCCCCAAAAACAAAAATCATACAAAAAATGTGCATGTTGAAAGTTGTTAACAGTATAACATTACTCTACTCATCATAGTGAACTGGCTTGATATGAAATGTCTCCTGTGGCTGACTTTGTTGCAAAATGGCAGCATTGAATTAAAAAATGCATTATTCTGTTACTGAGTACATTCTGTGGCATTGTATCATTTACAATGACTCACCTACCTTCAATAAAATGACACATTTTTCTGGGTTTGGAAACATTTGGGAAACTGTGAATATATAACATGGGTCTGATCATACCAGATCAGTGTCATAGACAATAGAGGGCAGCTATTGGTACAAACCATGTTGTTCCTCTCTTTTCCAGAAGAGACTAAATCATGCTCTAAATCTGGGTTAGATTTTGGTTGATGAAAGCAGTTTGTCTGTGGCCCAGAAAACTGAAAGAATTATTTAATATAAGCTAAATTGCGTAAAGACTTGAGAAGAGTTAGGTGGCAAGAAGATAATTTAGATTAATGAAGCATATGGTGGTGTGTCACCACTGTTTTATGTAACCCACATGAGGCAGTGCTATTAGAGAGCAACACATAACTTGATGCCAAACAGCACTTCTTCATTGTTATAAAATCACTGTAAAGTACGCTCAGAGTGGTTTATTGGTACAAAGAGAAAGTCTATAGCAATACAAGTGGTTCTCATATAACTATAAGTGAGAAAAATGTTACATCCACCCTTGAAAAGCTCTGACATCTCTTAGCATTATCTGAAAATATGACTCTGTCGACTAAATGGTGCTTTGCAGAATCCCTTCTATTAAAAAGTTGGACCACTTGGGCCTCTCAATGAATCACCACTGTTTGAACACTTATGAGTTGTTCCATATTAAAACTAAATTGCTTTGTGGTTCTGGGGTTCAACAATGAGATTACATGAATTACAAGTGGATTAAATATTGACAGAATTACTAATGATGAATCTTTTATATAAGCTCTCAGTACACATAAACAGCTGAATGTTTGTGCCATAACCATACAAAACCTGGTGGAATTCAGTGTTGTCGAGAAGAGAATACATTTTACTTGTGAATATTTTTCCTAAATGGAGCAGCATCTTTCTCTACTGGCCTTCTATAATGCCATATCTACCTACTCCCTTCATCCAAATGGCAGGTGTCCAGCTTGTTTCCCAGCCAGGGATGTGAAGAAAATTAAAAAGACAACTAAGCTACCAACAATCAAAAAACAATTTCCTCGCAGTTGGTTAATAATTTGTGATTACCTTTCAGAAAAAGCATTACTTTTTGGGTTCCTGTAAAGTGCTTACTTTTTGATTTCGGTGACATCTTTGGTGCTCAATGTACCAACATATACCAATAGATTTTTTTTATTATTATTTTGACAACATATATTGTCATATTGCCCTGCCCTAGAAAGAAAAGAAGGAAGTCAAGTGACACACTATAAAGAGCGACAAAGTCTACTCGGGGGAGGTTGGGATGGATGGAGGGGTCCAACAAAGACAGTTACAAGTCAACTTTATAGGGAAAATTATTTTACATAAAGTACTTATTTAATGTATATAACATACTTAACTTGCATACAGTACAAAGCTTAAGTTATGTAACACCTATTTTAGCCCAAACCAGTCTTTCTTCAGCCCAATATTCTTAAACTTAACCAACTAGTTTTGTTTCAATTCCCAACATTAACCACATGAATAAACTGAAACCGTTTCATAGCTTGCACCTGCGCTGTCATATTCATAAATGTATTTTGGAGAGTTATGGGCATGTGTTGACAAAATAATAAGCAGAATTCCATCATAAAGATATCCGCAGCAGATGGGTAGGCTCCTCTACAAATGTGTGTCTATGAGTTAAGGTGGATTTATTCTCCACTGTTTTGCTGAATATAGCTTCTCCCTCTGTGTAGGAAGGCTTTCTCAGCTGAAGCTGTCTAGCTCATCTGTTTCCCACAGATGGCTTGTCAGTCATTCAGTCTCCAACTCACCAGAGATCCAAAATTCCTCAGAAAGTTTTGCTAAGCGTGTCCCTCTGAGGCATCCCGGCTCTCTGTGTTTCTCTCTGATTATGGATATTTCTCTGAGGGCTCATGGCTGTCTTCTATTGTCTCCATTGATGGGTGATGGACAGGCCATCCTTGCTAGCTCAGTGACAAATGCAAACACACAAACACACACGTACATTTTCCGGCCTGTGAAGCGGTGTGGCATTAAAAAAATGATACGTCCCCAAGCAACAACACAGAGATAAAAAGGCAAAGTATGTGAAAAGACAAAGGGCAGAAGTATGAATTACACATGCACGCTGCAATTTTACTGTTGGAAACACACTAATCATGGGTGCATTGTCTTCTATAACTGTGAGTCAGACAGGTAATCAAGTGTCTGTTTCCATGATCTCTCTCCTCATTAGCACTCATTAGCTTTTTCCTCTCCACTCCACTACTTCCATGATCCTGATTATCTGTGGATCTGAAGTTGGCTCTACAAGGACACAGAGAAGCAGAATCATTTATCATTTGAGCTGCACCCAGTTTTCATTATTACACTTAGCCTAATTTTTATGAGATGATTAGTATTTATCAATTGGAATTTTTGATTCTAAGTGAGCTATCCACTGCATTTCAATCCGTGACCTCTTGACCTTGCAAACGGATTTAATCCAAGCCAGGACAGACTTGCACAGTCACATTTAAATGGAGCTCTACTGATTTTTATGCCTTGGGTTTAGTTTGCATGCATTGGGCGTCCAATTCAGCCTGTGGAAACAGTTGCATCTCTCAGGGTTTAGAGACTACATTTTTTAAGACTGCCTCTGTTACCAGCTGTGGGTGTGGAGCTGCAGCACTGTATGGGTAAGTGCATGGGTGGATTATGGACAATGGGCCCCTGGGCACAAACACGCTAAGGTTGGTCACCTCTCCCACATATGATACATAGACTTTATAGTAGTTGTGCCTCTTTTTGTTGTGGTTTTGACTCACTTTGTGATTACTTAAGTCTTCCTCTTGTTATATTTTTGTCTGTGGTTGTTTGGTCCCTTTTTGTAGTTGTTTTGTGTCTGTTGTGGTTGTTTTGTAGTTGTTTTGTGTCTTTTTGTTGTTGTTTTGTGTCTTCTTGTGGTTGTTTTGAGTCCCTGTACTTGTTTTGCCCCTTTCATTGCCTCTGCACCTGCAACAGCTGTGGCTAGAGGCTTCACATTATCAGTGTAATTCTGTCCATCCCATTCTGAATAAGTCACAAATGTCCACTTGGATGAACCGATTACATTCTGGAGATCAAAGGTCAAAGTCACTGTGACCTGAAAAAAATTTTTTTGGCTCATAACTCAAGAATTAATTTGCTAATCATGACACATATTTTGCTAAAGTGATGCCATTTCATATCCAAAGGTCAACTTCACTATGACATCATAGTGTTCGGCAAAAACACTTTCTGGCCTTTATTAAACGCCATAATTTGGGAACAGAAGTTGACTCATTTGGTTGGATACTGCATTTGGTGACACTGATCTTGGGTGCCCACCTTGAGACTGGTGATTTTATAGATCTTCTGAGCTGCTGCCTAAGATGTCTGTTAAGAGTCCATTTTCAGAATTTAAGATTTCTTTAAAGCAACATCCATATTTGAAGCATTGGTTGTTTTGGGGTCTCTTATTCAGTATATTCAGTATCTCTTCCTACTGTGGTTGTTCTGGTCTCTTTGAAATCTCTTTGTGTCTCTTTGTGCTCAGTTTGAGTCTCTTTCTGATTGATAAACTTTCTGAGATTGACATTTTGTAGGTGATGGCCAAGGGGGCCTCTGACACTATGCCAGGTAGTCTGGTTCAGTAATCCATCTATGGGAAAGTGTAGAATCCAGTGTGAGTGAGCTTGATCTGTAATTGGTGACGTTAAGTCAGGATATCACATAATTCTACTAGAATATATTGGAGTAGATGTAGGATCAGAGTATCAGGAATAAAAAGATTTTGTAATGTTCAGATAACCCAAAAATTAACTCACCCTAAGCTTCTTCGGTCATGTTTTTCTATTATTATTATTATTATTAACACCTTACCATTTTTCACTGTAACTTTGTTTTAACTGCTAAGTGTTTTTAAATGACCCGGTAAATATAAAAACACAATGCAGTCAAACGAAAATGCTTACTGTTGACTAAAGAACTGTATATGTGATCCATAATACAATGTAAACATTTAAATTAACATGTGCATTAGATGTTGCTTGTTTGAGCAGTTAACATCTGTATGGTTAGTGGCGCAAAACTTGCATTCATACAGAAAGTGTTCCACATTAAACACACAGCAGTGATGCACACAAGTCAGCATCAATTCAGGCGCTGTTGAAGGATTTTATAAGCCACTTCCATTCTGCACTAACTGATTTGGGATGGCGGCAGGTGCTTTGGTAAGCTTGGTCCAGGTTAATTGCACAAGACTATCACACACACACACACACACACACACACACACACACACACAAAACGGACACAGAGACGTCACATGGAGCAGAGAACACAAGGAAACTCAAGAGAGAGGCAGCAGCACTGCTGTGGCCGTGACGAAAACAAACAAGTGATTCCAGCAGCTTATTGTTTGGAACACTCAGCGCTGCTTACTCCTGAATACAGGCAGACATCCTTGAGACAATCCTGTCGATGTAAGTGTCACTGTCAAGACGAGATACAAGCATCCACACAGAATATGTCAAAGTAATTGAAGCAATTCAGGTGGAGGAGACTGTTCAGTGGCTTCCTGGCTAACCTTTTAAAGAAGGCTACAGCGTATTCTATTTATACTCATTTATATCAATGTGTGTGGGCACAACCTTTTTAAAGGGGACATATGGCTATACTAATATTCACCTCATACTTGTATTTTTCAGTTTGTATTAGAATGTTTTTACAAGCTTCAATGTTGAAACGACACATTTTTTCATTTCTTATATTTTCACCCTCTGTCTGTCATTTTAGCGCCTGTCTCTTTAAGTCTCCCTTCCTGAAAGAGCCTGATTGGTCAGCGTTTTCAGGTCTTTCACATCTTTGCTCTTTTACCTCTCTGCATCATCATTGCAGCTGGGGAATGACTGTAATATCACCATAGCAGCATGTAGTACAGGGGCAGCACATCACCTAGATCTGCTTTATGATAAAAAATAATACATGAGGACCTAGAAGTAGTTCATTTAAGATATTCTATTGAAGATAAAAAAACATGATGATGCTTTTTAATGTTAATTACATTTGTTTGTATTTGTAACTTTTTTTGCATATAACTCCAAAGAACCTCTCTGTGTTCCTACGGTGTCGTAAGTCACCACACCCGAAACAAATGAATAATGCAAGAAATATTCATTCTGCATAAGCCATTGTAAAACCTGTCGCTTTCTCTGATCTTTTCTTTGACAATTTTATTAGATCTGCAGACTCATTTTCATTGCCTGACAATTTTATCTCACTAACAGTTTATTAAACCGGCAGCTTTCATTGCTATAGAAATCAAAGGCACAGTGAGCCACTAACAGCAGGGAGACACTGTGGTTCCCTCCGCTGCTGCATTCAAATCCTCTCGTTCTACTCCATTGAATTGATTGGAAATCTTAACATACGCACACACCACCTGTAAATTCTACCCGAGGCCGCTGCACGATTGTGTAAAGATTTTTTGGATTCCTACAATTGCTTTACTTCAGTGTGTAATTCTACAGATTATGTCAGTGTGAAAGCAAGTGTAAAAGTTTCCACAATCAGGCATTTTTAAGGACATCTCAGCAGTGGAATTTGTATTGGTTTCAACAATGGCATGATAAATGAGGGCTTTTATCAGCGCTGATTAATGAAGTCTTCATTATCTCCTGTTTTCCTGCTTCTTTTCATTCTAGCTCTAGTGTGGTTTCATTGTTTTGTCTGGTTAGATTGCGCCGATTCCTTTCGCCATAATGAGAAGGGGAACAATAGCAGAGTACTTTTTCACTTCTCCTCTATTGCGATACTTCGTCTTTTGTTTGCATCCTCAATGAATGACTCTCTGAATGTCACTCTCTTCTTTTTTTTCTATCTCTCTCTCTCCCTTGTTTTCTGCAAGCATTTCTCATTGATTCCTAACTATGAAAGGTGACTGGAATGAATGAGAAGACCTTTCCATTTACAACACTGCTGACTTTTCGCTGTGTTGGCTTTGTGGGCGGCTATAAACCTAAACACCAATTTATACAATTCAAATGGCTGTGTGTGTGTGATTTAAAATGACATGACTAAATGTCAGATGTCGGCGGTGTTGGGTGACTATCTGTCTTTTTGAGGGAACCGCGGTTGTAATGCTACATGGCAGTGTGCATATCCTATTAGATAGTATCTATTACAGAAATGAAATTACCTTCAGTTAATTTGATTTGGATAATATTAGGCTAATAGAAGTGTGCAGTGCTCTGTGCTGAATATGAATTGAGTGGACAGAATTATACATTCATATGGCATACAGCTGCATGGCCTGCATTTCAAGGCTTTCTTCCTCTTCCTTTGCTGTTTCTCCATCCTTTGCTCTCTCACTTTCTTTTTCCTTTCTCTGACATAATCTTGACGCCAAAAGAGTAGACTAATAACAAAAGCCAGCCACTGTGCAGCGCCGACAAATTCAACACTAAGTGAAATAGATTACTTTTGTCTGGCAGTGCAACACGTAAGCAACGCAATAATGGAATTACATACATCGCTCATCTCCACCGTAAAACAACGGGAAAACTCAGTAATGACGAATGTTTCTGAGGCTTGTAAATGAGGAACGGGGCATTTTCTGTGACAGTCATACAGAATGTACTCGGGTGTTTCTGTGTTTGGGGAGAATTTTGCATTGCTTTCCCGACACCGGAGACACAGTGATGCATGTTCACAGTAAGAGCTGTTTTTAAATGTTTTGGGACTTGGACAAATTGAGTCTCAGGTCAGGTGGGAAGCGTCAGAGGGTCAGTCTTTGAACACAGCTGTGTCATTTCAGAATTTTATTTCATTTTTTACATAACTGAAACCGAGTCCTTGGCTCGAGGGAGGACAGTGTTAGCCTGTTGGTCTGACATTTTGGTTTCCGACTGAAAGTCCTGTGGCTTCGATTATCCCCAGACTTTACCTCTAGTGCCGCCATGAGGTTTGGATTTGTGGTTTTGAGTGAAATGTTTCAACATCTATTATCTTGAAATGTGGTACAGACGTATTCCCTACATGTAAAACTTTGATCACCCAGACTTTTGATCAGCTACCTGCAAAATGATTACATTTTCATCACCCTCAACCATACCTTGTCTTTTAGATCAACATAGTTAACATTCCACCTGCTTAACATCAGCATTTTAGTATCATTATTGTCAGCCAGTTAGCATGCCAATGTCAGCATTTACCTAAAGACAACCAGCCTTATAGCTGCTAGCATGGTTGTAGACTCTTCGGCCAAGTTCAGATCAACATTGTTCGTCCAGCAGAAAAATTGAACCTGGCTCAACTTTTACTGCATCCATTGACTGTATAAAAGATAATGGACAGTGACCCAATGGTTTAAATTGAACATTTTGGCTGTTGCCATCTTGGTTTATTGTCACATTGTTTTTCTGTAACTGAACCAACTGATCCAACAGCCGACTGTCTTTTGGTCCAACCAATCAAAACAGGAGATTTTAAACAAACAACATGTTACAGTTAACTTTGATGAACTGAAAACACACTGAAATTTTAAATGTTGTAAAAGGAAAGCACAAAGTGCACAATGGTAGCAAACTGTCAATCATACAGTAGCCCCGCCCTAAAGCATACCCAGCTTTATAGTCTATTTCAGTCTAAACAAGGTCCGGAGGGTGGCACTTGGCCTTAACGCAACTTGATGTCATCTCGCAACGTTACAACATAACATTACTGATAGATTGTTTTGTAACATGAACAACGCTTTTCTAATGTTTACCTTGTTTACTGATAGATTATTATACTACCGCCATGATTATGTTCCAGATTTGTGAAATCCTGTCTGTAAGTATTATAAACCATTGTGAAGTGTTTTAGCTGATAAGCCTTTAAATGCATTAATCTGTTACTCCAAACTGGACTTCTGTCTGAATCCCTGCTTAGTCTTGTTTATTGTTCAGGGATTTTGCCAGGTCAAAATGAGGGATTTAAATATTAATTGTTCAATATTTTACCTTTAGAGAGTCATATCTAACAGCAGTCAAGCTCCAAAGCAAGTCCCAGAGTGCCAAGCATTCATTTCCACTTTCCTGACAGGCGTTTATTGCGTCAAGTTGTGAACTAAAAGCAGGAAGGTGCATCACAGCTCTGATTTGGGTATTTTCTATCAGCATCAGAGAAAACGGCTGAATGTGAAAGTTAATCAGAAAGATACCTGTGAAAGCTGCCCACCTGCAGGGCTCTATGCTCACTTCTTAGCCTCTCTGTGGAAAGTGCATAAGTGTGCCTGTGCACATGTGTGTCTCTGTTTGATGGGTACTGATGGTAGCTGGATGGGGGTAAGCTGCTGGTTCAGGCACAGCCAGCAGGGGAAGAAGTACTCATGCATGAACACACTCTACCCCAAAACATAGTGTTTTTTACTTCCTGTCACCTATTGCACAGCTGTGTCCCCAGTGCCAGGAGTGACAGAACGCCTCTCAGCACGACACAGATGTTCTTTTTCTGTGTGTATCCATAGGCCACTCTGTGTGTGTTTGTACCTGTACATGTGTATGATCCATCCAGCTATTGATTAATGCAGCATGTGGCACAGCGGACACAGAGCCTACCTTTTAACTAAATTATGTAAACACTTCCCGTTTAGTTGAGGTGACTGCTAAACTATTTTATTTTGCACCTTAATGAGATTAAGTGTTATTAAGCCTCCTCCATCTGTTCATTATTTGAGTTTTCCAGACTGCACACTGTTCTTTTAGCATTGATATTAGTTTCCTCCT
Organism: Serranus cabrilla; assembly: GCA_903364295.1. Classification (NCBI taxonomy): domain Eukaryota; kingdom Metazoa; phylum Chordata; class Actinopteri; order Perciformes; family Serranidae; genus Serranus; species Serranus cabrilla. The sequence goes on along the minus strand of CAFUXE010001018.1, from coordinate 35,678 downwards.
GAGAAGTTGCAGGAAGTAGAGGTAGATTAGATGAAGGGGAGAGGAGAGGAGAGGAGAGGACCTGGAAAAAGTGAATGGATTGGAAAGGACATTAAATTAACAGGGAAAACCAAAAGAAATGAGAGGCAAAGTAGATGATTGGGAATGGAATAAAAAATTTAGTGACAGGAAAGGAAAGGAAAGGAAAGGAAAGGAAAAGAAGGAATGGAGAGAAGGAACCAGAAAGAGAAGGGGGGTAAAAGGTAAAGGACAGGGAAAGGGCAAAGCAATGGAAATGACAGGGGAGAATTGGGAAGGAATGAGAGAAGGAGAGGAGAGGAAATTAAAATAAAGATAGTTCAGGACAGGAGAGAAGGGGAAAGGAATGGAAATAAAAAGAGTTGTCTCACCTCAGTATTGGCTTTGCCCTCAAAGCTAGGCCTACTATACAAGGCAATCCTACATCAAAGCCCCCATAAGCAACCACACACACACATTATGCAAATGTACATATACATTTTGCATGTATACTTCATTTGCATTTCAAACATGCTTACATTTGTATTAGAAACACATTCAACTAAACACACAAATAAGTGTTAATCTTGCTGCATTGCTGACATGGTTGCACCCTCTGGAGATGAGCTGATCATCATTACTGATCCCAGTACAACTATACTCTCTCTTTCTCCTTCTCATGGTGTATGAACACCCATGTGAGATTTATGCAAATATGTAGTAACCTAGTTCACCAAGTAACCTAGCAACACTCGAGTCAGCTGGTTAGAGATGTGTGTGTCCATCCCTCTGCCTGTCTGTGATTTGCATCTGTGGACACAGCTGCAGCCGGGATCTATGTACGTTAAGCATTTGGAGTTAGAAGTGACCACGTGCTGGGAATCCATCCACAAACTGGTAAAGTCGTGAATTAAAACTGGAATAATCTGTCACTGTGAGTGTTGTTTCTTTTTCTGATGTTTTCTTTTCTGTTGAGTACGTCTTGCTGAGGTCAGTCAAACACTGGGTCCAGAACTTTATCTGTGTGAGTTTATGCAGGTGAAGTACTATTTCTGAAACAGAAGTTGACTAAACAACCTTTCTTCAAAGTTTTCTGGAGATTTCAATCGTAGATATGTTAATTTTGTTGAATTTAACGGATAGATTTGCTCATTTGTGAATACTTTGAGGGCCTCTTGTCCATTTTGGCAAAGCTGAGGCAAAGATTGTTACTTGGCAGCAAGAAAAGTGTTGTGTGTGCTTTGAAACTGAGAAGAGCAAATCAGTCCTTCTGCCAGTTTATAATTACTTGTAAGCATGTTTGTTGTAGTTGAGAATAAATGTTCATTTTGACTTTGAAAACAGCAGTTGGCATCTCCACAAGGTTCATTGAGGTCCATTTATTTATTCATATTAATTTATGGGTTAATTTAAAATGTTTATGTGGAACCAATTAAGCCGCATCTTATCTAGCGTTAATATGAACAAGTAACATGTTTTAATGCAGTGGGCTTTCTAAACTCTCACGGAAATAATTCGATTTGTTTCAGCATTAGCTAACCAGCCTGCTAGCTAGGTGAAAAGTTGACTTCTTCCACATTAGCGATAAACATATCGCAGTGCTTTTTATGTGGGTCACATGTGCCTAACACTCTCAACAAGAAAAGAAGTGACAGATGTGTGCTGTATAGCTCTATAGGTTGTTGCAGTAATTGTCCTAAGAAATAAGTCAGAATTTTAGCACTTCCAAGGCCCTTGTCTAGAAGTCAGTGGGTTCTTCATGTTTTGCTTCATGACATAAATTCTCATGAATTTTCTAAACTTTTATGTGTCCTAAAGAGGCAGTTCCTAACAAATAGCTAAAGGAGACTACAGAGGTTGTCCTGGACGTTACCGTCTTCGTCAGTATAGTGGTGGTGACATTAAAGTCATGCAACCATGGTGGAGTTCATTTATTACCTAATGTTGTTATCTTGTTGAACAAAAGCTTATGTAAGTATCATATGTTTGCCACAGAGCTTTTTTTCTGCAATAATACAAAATCCAGCTGAGAAATCCCATTGGCTTTTTGCGTAGGGAATCAGTGCAGCGTTATCTTTAGGGTTGGTAAAAAAAATGCTTCATCCATGCAACACTGTATGAAGATTCCAGTGTTAGCCTCCGTTTTTTACCGATTGCCAATAATTGCTTCTTATGCTAATTGAACAGTTCAATTAAATCATCTTATTTTATGATATACATTGTAACACTACTCATTCCAAGTTAAACAGCACAGTCAGGTGGAAAGCAGATGGGTTTTTAAAACCCATTTCAAAGGCGGTGGCACTTTCAGGCGACCAAACTTTATGACAGTGGGAAAACACTTTGAGCTGCTGTCTGGTGTGTTTGCCTGTATGTGCGTGTCTTGATTCTCCTCTGAGCTGTGGTTCCTGCATCTACCTTTGATTTTCTGTCAGGAGAGCTTGTAATACAACACAACACAAGCGACTAGAGAGCCAGGAAGAGAGAGAGAGAGGAGAAGCGACGCAGTGAGAGAGAGGCAGAGAGAGGAAGTGAGGAGTAGACATGATGAAGGAAAAGGAGTTATGAAGTGATGAGTTAGGAGTTGAGGAGAGAGGAGGAAAGAGGGAATAAGGACACAAAAAGCCAAATTATGAACCTGAAAGGAAAACTGAGGAAGGGTACATTTTAACAGAAATATAGTGATGGCAAATACGGCCCATGTGACTGTGTACATGATGAATGATGAGGTTAAGGCCTAATGTTTAATGAATGAGCCTGTTATGTTTTCATCTTGTTGCCTCTGATCTCTGTTTGACCCTGTCTAATATCCCGGGCAATGTCCTCCCATGTTATCTGAGGCAGAGAGGGAAAATGCAGGCCAATTACAAGCGAGCAGCACTCTGCTAAGTGGTGTTGGTATTTTCTATCTCATTAAGTCACAGTCAGAAACCTGCTCTGGCTGTAAACATACAGCTTTATGCTAAATATGTGTCTTCATCACGCTCATTGAATTAAGCTGATGAAGGTTGGCTGCAAGGCTGTTTTAAAGAAAAAAGGGACACATTTTGTAAAGAAAGTGCAACTGTAAATGACAGAATAGGTCGTTTGTCAATACCACACATAACAACACATATGAGTGACCCATCCACCACCACTCCCATCAGGCCTGAATGAGACCATTTATACTCCTTACGCCTTCATTCATAATTACTATGGTCTCTAGAGGGCGGTGGAGGACAGTCTAAAACGTAGATATGGGTCGTATTTTTCTGCTTGTACAAATGACCTTGGAGATTGCTGTTGATTGCATCCTGCGACTTTGCATTTGTGTTTTTTAACATGCAGGTCTTGAATTAAGTTTCCAAGAAAAAAAAGTCTTAGGAGGTATGAAAGAGTCTGAAAGTCTGAAATGTTCTGCTTGCTTTAGACAGTAGTCAATTGTAAAAATGTTTTAGTATCTAATCGCGGTAGTCAGTCACCAATCCATATAGAATAAAGTGAGAACAGTTGATTGCGCCTGCATGAGGCAGTTCAATCTATTCTGTGGAGTTTCAGTCAGCACCAACAAGCAAACAGTGTCACCGCTGCTGGCTGCATAGCTAGCAGGGCCGATCATCAGCTCATAATGCCCATGTGTCGATTTTAATCAACCTAAATGAATGAATCATTTTTAATTGGTTTACCCATCTATCCATTTCTGCCACTTGTCATGGTCCATGTTGTGTTAATTGAATTGATTAAATCATTAGGAATTATGGAAAGATTGACAAAATGTGATATAGTAATAAATGATTGCAGGCCTTTTTGTCCCTGCTGGCTTTCCATCATACTTTAATACATTGGACAGTATAATGGTGAAACAGGTATTATATTACATTCTATGTGGTTTTTTTAAAATGTGTTAAATTTCACTTGGTGTCATTTGGGGAGGCAATGAAAAATGATTTACTTTGAGTTCAGATTGAAAGACTTGACATGTTTTCATAGCTTTACAAAACATTATATATCACAGTGTTACCCTGAAGGCATCTTCTATGAGTACTGGGTCTAAATATGGGTAAAATTTGTCATTTTTGTGTGTTTGGGAGCTACACAGTGATGTAGTGGTTAGCCTCACAGCAAGAGCATCACAGGCTCGAATCCTGTTGAACTCCTGTTGGACAAGTGTTTCAGCTAAGATGTTGCAAAAAGTGTGAAAGTGAAAGAATGGGAGATAGGAGGAGAAATGGATGGGAAAAGCAGGTTGTGAAGGAGAATACGGGAAGGATGAGAGATAGGAAAACAGGGCAAGAGGAGGAGGAGACTCGGAAAGCAAGATAGAGGAATTGCCCCCTAGGCACTCTTCAATTTTGCCCTCATGATGGGAGCATATTTCCCCTGTGCTGTGGCCATCATCTCTCTCTCACACACACACGTTCAAGCTCACACTCTCTCGGCCTCTCACTACAACATTTCCTCTCTGTCTTTCCTGCTACATTTTTCTCCTCTCGTATTCTTCTCTGCTCCTTATAGGCATCTCAAGTCAATTGTCAGCCATCACCAGCATCTATTTTTAAGTTCAGAGTGTGCATGTGAGTGCACATACATGTGAGCTTGCAGGTGCAGCGTACCCATCTGCATCCCCTTTTTAACTCTCGCCGATTCCTGCCTGAAAGTATGCAGCTACAACATCTTCATCCAAAATAGATATGAAAGCATGTACCAGGCCGGTAGGCACCTTGCATTTTTCAAAAGCCTAAGCCATTATCTCTTCTTCTTTTTTTGTTCACATTCTTTTGCTCTTATTCCACATGGGCATCCCTCTCTCCGTATGCACAGAGCTGACGAGCTGCAGCCGCCCTGCCCACCCCTGTGCTGCAGTCATATTTTACGGGTCCTGGTCCACGGGTCACCCTTAAAATGTTCCATCTTTCCCATCATCCCTGATTCTTTCTGGATCACGATGGGTTAGCTACGGCAGTCACCCGGCTGCCAGAGCGGTGTGTGTGTATGTGTGTGTGTGCATATGAGAGACGGCAGTGGAAAAATGAAAATAGATCATTCATGGCTAAAAGCTGAGAGGAGCAAATCAGTCCTCCTGCCAGTTTCCCAGCATGCATGTCTCTCTGGCTGGCAAAGAAGGAAGTGTAGGCCAACACACAGCCGAGCCAATCCTCTATTATTTCCATTCCCATTTTGATACATTTTACTATTGTCTGTCCCACTCCCCATTATGGGTGAGCACAGCTCCAGTGGTTAATGGCATCTTTGAAGTCTACTGTACTGGCACATATGGATAGATACCAGACTAATGAAAACTTTCCCATTGTTTGACTACAATTCTATAAGGCCTCAGTGCAGATCCACTTCTTGACTCTCAAATGAGTCGACGTATCTGGTCCTGACCACGCTGCAGCTTCGTTCATTGTATCTGCAGTCAAACAAAGCCACACAATACCCACTGCTGTGCAGTGTTAGCCCATTTCAATAAAATCCAAGACTGTGGCTGCCTTGGCCAAATGATTGTCTGCTATTGTCTTCCAGTCTGGTAGCAAAATGAAACCCACATTGTATATATGTTAAAAGAAAGGGGTTAATGTGGCAGAATTATCTCTTGGCTTGGCACAGTCATTTCCTGGACTCTATGGTGGTTACATGTCAACCTTACGATGAAGACGAGACATCAGCACACAACCACCAATAAAGACACAACATGTCATTTTAACTTTGGTTCCTGTGACCTTTCAAGGTGCATGTACAATTCCTATGTGGGATGCTATGTAAAACGAGTGTAGGCTAAGTCAAAACCTAATATATGGCTGACTGCTATTGGTCAATGCCATTTTTAGTGTCTTGTATTACTGAGTTAGTGTGTGTATGATGTGAATATTTTGGATATTATTAGTTAGTATATCAAAAATCAAAGTTTATCAGTTTCAACTTTTAATATATTGTCTTTGTACAGTTTTTAAATGAATATATATATCACAAAGGACTAGCAGATTATGGCACTCTGGTTTATTTACATTTAATACAACATCCCATCCAGCATCACCCGGTGCTACTGAAACCTGTATCACCTTAACCCATCATCTGAACTGCTCCATTGTAGCGCCTGCCTCTTTAAGCCCATTTGTGCTGCACAGTTTCTGCTGTGTGCAGTTCTCCATGGATTTAGTGATTTGAAGCACCCGGCATGCTTTATAATAAAAAGAAAATGAAGGTCTACATTTTTACAGTTTGGGACCTTTAAAGCCAATTCTGCTTTGTCTGATGATTATGACATAACATGCAGGGTGTCCATAAAGTCTCTTTACAACTTAAATAATGTATTACAAAGGCAAATGAACAGAGAAATATGTGGATATTATTACAAAATGAGGAGTAAATGTTTTTTGCCTCATTTAATACACCTCTACATGGGCACCATTAGCTGCACAAAGCACATCAAGACGGTACTTGATTTCTAGCCATGTTCACTGTAGCAAAGCCTCATCAATGATACACATGATACACATTGTGCCTTCTCTGGAGGGGTAGCCTTTTTTTGTATAGGGGTTCATTTACCTCTACCTGTATCATCAACAGGCATCTTAAAGTACATACAACATTTCGGATTAAGATTTCCCATCAGTTGCCTTTGTAATATTTTTTCTCTTTTAATTGTAAAGAGACTTAATGGTCACCTTGTATATTAGTTGACATTAGATATCTTTTCTCTGGAGATGACACCTTTACATCAGCCAGATCATTCATTTGTTTTACACTCGCAATGAGCTGACTCGTCACCTCCAATCATATCAAGATGTTTCTCTCCACCAAACTTTATGTCTGTAATGGCATTTTTTTTAGCTACCCAGCCTCCAGACAAACAAAAAACACTCCCTGTAACGAGGAACAACATATCAAAATGCATTTATTTTTTCTGGTATTTCAGCTCTTGTATTTACAGTATCTCACTGATGTGAAATACCCTTTGACCCACAACTCAGAGCGGGCAGAGTCAGCTGTTAGCAAAGTGGGTCAGAGCAGCTGGCATGATTGCATGAATATTTAAAATGAAGCAGCTCCAGACTGAAGCCTCTATAACAATCACATTGATGCCAAACAGTGTTAAACAATGACAGCATGTTGTACAGCTCCAACTCCCTACTGAGCAGCTACATAATATTTCTGCCTACACGGAGAGAGTGGGGAGAAAACACAAAGATGTGGAGGAAGCAGGTAGGGTCAAATCAAATAGTGGCAGCATGTTCTGGTTTAAAAGCTCCCTGAAAAAGTAACACACACAAGAAGCACCTTTTATTTGGTGTATAAATGTGTGTACATAATACTGTAATACCTCAATTATCTAACAAGAAATGAAGAACAGAGAACACCGATGGATGACAGATTGATCAGCGGAGGCCAAGAGATGAAGAACGGAAACAAACTTTGTAATTAACTCAACACAGAGAAGTGCTGACAGGCAGAGAGCCAGACGGACTGACAGGTTAAAAGAAAAAAAAAACAAAGAAAGAAGGAGGGCGTAGGGAGGGAGAAACATGACTGGAGGATGGATAGAAGTAGGTCAGGAGGAGAGACTGAGAGAGGAGGAAGACGTGAGGAGATGGAAAGAGAGAAGGGAAGAGACAGGCAACGTTCGGCTGCGTCTTCTCTACCTCTTTATCTTTTCTGTTGTCTGTCTGCACACGGGTGTCTTTTTTTAAAGTGCACGAGCACAGCCACACATTTGGGCATGTGTGTGTGCGAGTCACCGTGACTGACAGCTCCTAGCCGGCAGCCTGCTCCAAAGCCAAAGACTTCATAATAAACAGAACATGGTTTAATTTACTCCTCCAG
>CAFUXE010001018.1:0-17860 GCA_903364295.1 Serranus cabrilla | reverse complement strand
ACATCTGTCCACTCTGCTTGTCTACCATGCCTTTTTGTGCACCGGTTGGTTTATTTGCTCTCTGTCTGTCGGCTTTTAGCTTACGCTGTTTCTCCTTCTCTGTGTCAGTGTTTCTCCAGCTGTCAGAGTTTCTCTCTTTCTGTAAGTCCCTTTGTCCCTTTCTCTCTTTCTTCATCATCTCCCATGTACTGTATGTGCATGTCCATGTGTGTGTGTGTGTGTGTGTGCGCTCGCTCTCATCGTGTGCATGAACACGCTGTGCGTGTGTGTTGGCTTCGGATGCTTGCTTGCCATGACTGTACATCTGATTCATCACTCTCCTTCTGTTCGAGGTGTGAAATATTTTTCCCTGATGAAATATATTTCCGTTTTGAGAAGTCCTTTGACTTTAGTAACAGATATTGGGAAGACACTGCCAACAATGCAGTGAAAACATCCTCAATATCTTCACTAATGAATTAACACTGTGATCAACTGCTGTTCCCTCGGTGCAGAGGACGTATGCGTACTTATTCTCAGATCATTGTAACAGTTCTTAACTCATTTATGGAAGATCTTACTAAACCTGTCTGACCATGTGTACTGTATAATACATGGTTGGACACACTTTATGTTGCAGCTGCAGATGAATCCTCTGTTGTGTTTTTATACTTATCTATGACTGTGATGATGTGATTTTGTCTCAGGTCCCTTCAGAAGACTGGGGAGGTGGATACGGCGGAGGCGGGGCCACAGACAGCGGAGGGGAGATTCCATGCCGCCGCATGCGCAGCGGCAGCTACATCAAGGCCATGGGTGACGACGACAGTGCTGACTCAGACACCAGCCCCAAAGCCTCGCCCAAGTCCACCATGATCGCCCAGAGGGATGCCTTTAGACGATCCATCAGCATGGATCAAAGGTCAAATGGAGTGTTTGTGTAAATGTTTAAAGAGCCTTCAGCTGTGCATGCTACTAAGTCATGTGTAGAACCACTCCCGCCTGCCACTCTCTGGCCTTTGAGCTGTAATTTTGGAATGCCATGGAAGGACATTATGCATGATGCTAACAAATGGCAACCTCCAGGTCAAGCCAATGCAAACCTACGGTCTTTATAATAGTCAGCAGGGGGCAGCTCCACTGGTTGCAAGAAGTCCAATTGTATTGAAATCTAAAACAAAATGACCCTACTTCTCACTGAGTTTATCATCTTAGTAAACATTACTGATACACATCCACATTATATAATATTCACGACTTGAATCTAGTGATTATGACCATAAACTAATTGGGAAAATGTTTACTGAGATAATAAATACAGTGAGAAGTACAGGCGGCAACCTCCGGGTCTGACCAGTGAGGCAAACCCAGAAGTGCCTTAAACCTGCATTTTATTAAGAATTCCAACAGGGGTCACTGACAGCGGTTACAGAAGCACTCCAGTCCCATCTACCTCAATACAAAATGAGACTTCTACTTCTCACTTGATTTAATACCTTAGAAAAAATTCTCGTGTCAAGATTATGGTCTCAATTGCTAGCTTAAAATCTTCAACAATATGATGCTAATGTAAATAATGGTCCCATTTAGAAGAAAACAGATGATGAAGAAGCATATTATTTGGGGCGTGGCTACCTTTGATTGACAAGTCACTGACACGTACAGAGTCATCAGGAGAGGTTAAGGATAATGGGCACTTTGAGCTGCTTCACTAGTGAATTTTTGCTCAGCACTAGTGCAAACATTCTGAAATCCAATCTTTTTTTTATCACCCTCTGGTTATCATTTAAAAAAAGAAGTAGATGAGCATTAATGCCCTTTAAGTATATGGCTGATAACAAGTATAACTGCACTTATGAATAAGCTACATAAAAAGAAAGACATTTCAAATAGGATAAACAAACTATGGTGATAATATATTCCATTGCAGTTTTCCTCATTTGACTCGAGAATGCAGCATTACAGCAGTCAAAAGGACCGGCAGTCACAGTGCATGACTCAGTGACATTTTATTTGATAGCTGTGGTTAACCAAGTGTGCTGCTGCAGTGAGTCTTTGAGACAAAAATAGCAAAGCTGAAGACTTTACTTTACTACTGTAATATCCAGGAAGTAAAAGCTCAGGGCTGTCATAAACTGTAGTTGTTACAGTCATGAGTAATACTGATTTTGTGTATTTTTTTGTTTAATTCAGGTACTCGTGTAAGCAGTGTACAGACTCCTACCCCAACAGCCGAACTACACCCAAAACCCAAACCCGCTCTCGTAGTTACACCCGCTCTCTGACCAGCTCACAGGTAACAAACACTGAGATACATTTGTGTGAAATGTGTTTTTGTGCAGGTTTTGGAAGAATTTCAGTAGTATCAGCAGTGTGTCTGTATTGTTCCCTCTCAGCTGGGAGACACATTGAACCGCCAGTTCGAGGCCGTGTGTGAGACCATGTTCGGGGAGGTGGAGTCTCAAGCCGTCGAGGCCTTGGACCTTCCAGGCGTGTTCCGCACCCGCAGCCACAGCTACGTCCGCGCCATCCAGGCTGGCTGCTCCCAAGATGACGACTGCCTCTCCGTCTTCTCCATGTCGGGCCCCCAGGGAAGCATCAAGGGCGGGGCCGGTGAGTGTGTGTTGGTGTCTGGTTTACGGATGTGTGGTTGCCTTTAATGTGGAGGCAACCTGGTGCGAGACGCAGCAGGACAGCCTGTGTGAGAAGGAATTTTATGACAGCTTATGTCTGCTTACCTCGACAAAAGTTTACACACAGAAAACCCTGCACACATTGCAGCTGTATGCAATGGGTGCATCCATTTTTTATTTTTAACCTTCAGTTTTATTCCTCCAGTCTCGTTTTTTTCACCGCAATCATCCTTTGTTTGTGTATATGCATGCATTCTATAAGCGCAGACTTGTGCGTATGTTGTTGTGCATGCTCTTTGTTCTTTGTCATCTCTGTATCTCATCTCCTCCATCACCCTCCCCTGTGTGATCGCAGGTTTCTCAGGCTCAGTAATAGGTACATGAGCGCTCATGATAATGATGATAGCTCGGTGTATCCTGCTGCTTTATTCTCCCTGTCTGTCATCGTGTCTTCACTGTGTCTCTTCCTGGTATAGTGTCACTCTCTGGCCTGACTACTCGAGGTGTGGGAGACACCAGAGGCTTCACAATACGATATTATCATCATGCTGAAGTCACGATACAATATTATTGCAATATTGCAATTTGTTATCTTTTTGCCAAGATCTATTTAACTCATAAAATTAGTTTTGAATAAAAAACATTCATAAAGTCTGCATGCTGCTAACAAACTACATTTTTTGTAATACAGTCTACATTGTCCAACCGTATTGAATGCCTTCTTCAGTACATCATGATGTTCATTTTGTAAATTATCGTCCCATTTCAAGCATAGATAATACAGCAGGGTATGCTTAAGGGCGGGGCTACCTTGTGATTGACATGTCACTAACATAAACATCATGCTGTAATGAAAAAGACATGAAACTAACAAATTGGACTATAAAGTCACTAGAAAGATGTTTACTGAGGTAATAATCTGGGGAGACGCAGGGTTATTTTCTCATAGACATCTATACATCAGACTTATTTTTGCAATGAGGGGAGTCGCCCCCTGCTGGCCATTAGAAATAATGCACATTTAAAGCACTTCCAAAAATGTAATGCAATCCCTTCAGAAATTGGGGAATTTGAAAGAAAATTTGTGCCAAAAATTGTAATTAGCATTCACCATATGAATCACTTATATAATAAAATATCAATATTTGGGATGCATGAATCAATGCAACATTGACACTCAAATTATTGCAATACTATGCTGTATCAATTTCTCCTTGCACCCAACCCCTATTCTTCTCAGAATTACACTTTATTCAAACAGTGTGCAGGTTAATGTGCATTTTGGGTTCATTTCTCGTAATTCGTTGTTTTAATTTTCCAATAATGCTCTTATTTAAGCCTAAAATACATAAATCTGCAGTAATTTCTGGCAGTGTGTGTATGACTGAGCCACTCACTGCCTTGCAGACACAAATATCGAAGCTTAGACCAGCAAATCCCCCATGATATTTATTAAAGCCTCTGTGAAGTGTCATATACATCAACAGCACACACACACACACACACACACACGCACACGTGCAGTGAACTCAAAGACAAATACACCTACACACATGCTCCCCCAGCTTCACGGCCAGGATCTTTGTAAGCTGTGACAAGCTGGTTTATGTTGAGGATTCTTGGAAAAAAATGCATTAAAGTTTGATCCTTTCTTCGCTGAAAGTAAAGTGTGAATGCATCTACGTTTGAACAAAGCTGTGAGGGGAGGGGGGGCAGGATCTGTGCTTCTCATTTTAATATTTCTCTCAGGATATTGTTTTATCTTCATAAGAAGCAGAGTAAAGTTTGCTGAGGGGAAGAGGTTTTCTTTTGTCACTTCTGTCATGTCTGTCTTTTCCACCATGTCACTCCCTGCATTTCACAGAAATTCATACCAGAAGCTGATTTTTCTGTGAGATGAAATAGAGCTTTGAGTTGCGTTTATGAATCTTTCTGTCACATCTTCCACTGCCATTATTTTTTAATGATTTTGTTGTTTTCTCTCTTTTTCTCTGTATCGCTTTACCCTCTTTTATGTCAACAAATTTCCCTCTTTTCACTCTTTTCACCTTCCAGTCTGTCCCTTCTGTAAGTATCCACCTCCCCTGCTCCCTTCTTATATAGTACCTGTTTTTTAACAGCCCACTTTTCCTCTGTCTTCCTTTCTCCTGCTCTTCTGACACTTCAGTCTTTCCTTATCGTAAAGGTGCTCCTCCCCCACTCCCACCTCGCATGTCCAAGTCTTCACTCTCGGTGCGAGCCCAGAGCAGCACAGAGTCCACCCAGGATGCCTACTTTCAGAGCGGCGGACAGACCGGCCCCGGGCGCCCCAAGCAGCACAGCAACTCCGTGGACCTGGGCAGCTCCGAGGGTCCCTCTGGTCGCTCCTCCAGAGGAGGTTACTACACCGCCACGGGCCCCGGGCGTTCCCGGCAGCACAGTAACTCGGCGGAGAGCCTGGATGGGGTCAGGGGTTCGAGGGAGCTGGTGCCCTACGGAGGGGGTCCAGGGGTTGGAGTGAGGGCCAAACACAGCAGCTCAGCTGACAGTCTGCTGGAGGGGCCACCAAGGCCGGCTAGAGAGAGGGACGGCAGGGTCGGTGGCAGCCTGGGGAAGTCAGTGTCTCTGCCTCAGAACAGCATAGTGCTGAGTAAAGCTGGCGGGCAGGACGGTGGGAGGAAGTGGAGACCCTCCATAGCTGTACAGGTGAGAAGGGTGGAAGAAGTATTCAGATCCCTTACTTCAGTAAAAGTACTAATACAACACTGTGAAATGACTCCACTACAAGTTAAAGTCCTGTATTCAAAACTTAAGTAAAAGTATGAAAGTAGCAGAATCAAAATATACTTAAAGTAACAAAAGTAAAAGTTGTCATTATGCAGAATGGCTCCACTCAGATTGTTTTTTATATATATGTATTGATGCATTCATATAAGCTGTGTTGCAATGCTGTAAATGTTGTTTTTTATGTTTAATCTTGACCTGAAAAGTAACTAAAGCTGCTAAATGTAGTTTAAAAAGTACAATATTTACCTCTAAAATGTTGTAATGTAGAAATATAAAGTTACATACAATGGAAATACTCAAGTACCTCAAAATTGTACTGAAGTACAGTACTTGGGTCCACCACTGCTACTGTGTTGGTGTGACAGCAGTCCACAGTATTGCTAAGCTAACTAGCTGCTGACTGTAGCCTTTTATTTCATGGACAAATATGAGTTGATGTTCTCATCTACGCCCCCAATAAATAATGGGAGAATAATAACTATTATTATAGTATCTATTCCCTTATTTCCAGTTGTGTATAACAACTTTATGGTGTGTGTGTTTCTGACTGTGCTGCTTTGTGGCGTCTTCTGTTCCAGGTGGACAGCTCAGAGACTCTGTCAGACTCAGACGCTGAGGGCAAAGCTCTGACAGAGGTCCACTCTATAGGAGTCCAAGTGGAAGATGACAAACGGTAATTGGAAACACAAAGCAGGGGAAAAGTATTCATCTTTCAAATCTCTTCCCAAGTTGAAGTGTGTTTATTTTGCCTGACATTTAACTTGCATTAATTATGGACACAAATTTGCAAACTAAGATGTGAATTTGTTGCTTTGCCCCAAAATATGTTGCTTCATCAACAGCGTTTGCTCTTTGCACAGTAAATTATGTGAATAATTTAAAAATAAAATTTGAAAAAGCCTTCATCCCCTGGGCGTCCAACAGTGCAGCCACCTATGGTTGATTTCTAGGCTGGATCCTATTATTTCATTTAACATTTCATCAGACTTCACAGCTTGAACTCGGCAACACTTTGTTCTAAGAATGTCTTGTTTTTCCACTGTAACCATGACGACTGCAAATCATACGCTCAACATGACTTTCACACGTGATGCAGCCCTCCTGCTAATTATATCCAGCATGGCTTACGGGTCAGATTCACACGCATGAATGCGAGCATTCGCAACATTGCATACCCCCGAACCCCGAGCAGCGTGTGATCATGCACCTGTTAACAACGTCCCAGCGGTGTGACGTCAGGGGACGAAAACAGAAGTGCGAGAACGGAAATCTGAGTCACACCTCACACCTCATCAGACAGCAAAGAAGGATGAGGGGAGGTGGGGTATAACTTGTAATAGAGTAAACACTCATCACTGAGTCCATTGACATGACATTTGCACACACTGGTGCGTCATATGCCAGAGGATCTAGCAGCGCTTATCACAGCCCAGTGAGTAGTAGTGACTGCAGCGACAGCATGACTATCTTGCTTCAATAGGAATGTGCAATTATTAGAAGAAAAAAATGATTTGCTTTTGCATGCGATACGTTGTGTGACTGGACGGCTCTGGGCCTGCTGTGACTCTCTGTGTTGCAGACGGGCTCGTTTCAAGCGCTCCAACAGCGTGACGGCGAGCGTGCAGGCCGACCTGGACCCCGAGGGCTTCCCGGGGCTCAGCATCGCCGTGCCAACGCAGGACAAGAGTCTCCAGTTCGGCTGTTCCTTCCAAAGGCACTCGTCAGAGCCCGAGTCAGCTAGCCAGTACACAGAGTGCCACCGCACCGTCCACACACAGGGACAGTGGGCCTACAGAGAGGTAGGCTGCACTGATACCACCGGCTGATTATGAGATGGTGGGCCCCTGGGCACAGCCATGCAGAGGGCCACACCTCCGCTCATACACAGCAGCAGGACACATGTGATCATTCTGTGTCTTTTTATTGTCATTTTGTGTCTCTCTGATTATTTTGCCCCTTTCCATAGTTGCTGTAAGTCTGATGTGGTCTATTTTAGGGTTGTCATACCTTCAACTTGAAATCAGCTTATAATGACAGCCATAGAAATTACCTTAGTGTTCCATTCCAGAAAATAAATATGTCAGTTATGTCACATTTCAAACTGTGTAGCCTATTTATTTTAAGAAGAATTTGAAAATGGAAATGGAATTTGTCATCTGTTGGTCTTTATTGGAACAAGATTCAACAGTCTAATATCAATAAAGCTGTTAAAAATGTTTTAATCAAAATTGATCGAATCATGACCTTAAAATCTAAAGTCTTATTAAATCACAGATTTATGGAATTGTGACAGCGCTCTGCAGCTATTTTGCTAATCTTGTAGAATGTGTGTTGTCTTTATAGTCTTTGTGTGTCCTTTTGTAGTAATTTAATGTTTATTTGTCTGTGGTTCTTTTGCTCCATTGTTTAGTCTTTTGCATCCCTTTATTTTTGTCTCTTTGTGGTCATTTTGTGTCTTTTTGTCATTTCTTTGTGGTTATTTTGCCCTTTCAATGGTTATTGATTATTGGGTTTAATCACTTTGTGGTCTTTTGTGTCTCTTTGTAGTCATTTTATGTATCTTTGTGGTAATTTAATGTATCTTTCTGGTTAGTATGTCTTGAATGACATTTTGTAGGTTGAAGGCCAGGGCCCTCCCTGACACTTTGGGCCCATTCAGTAATTAATCTATCAGTAATATGTTGGGCAAATACTATGGTTCTGTGTCTTATCATTCATTAGTCAGAGGTCCATGTCCACTTGTTGGTGTAGGTATAAGAAGATCCAGTCATACCTTATGGTCAAATGAATTGAGGATTAGGTGTAGTAATTAATTGTCCAACATTTCTTCTTCTGTTAACCCAGGACTTCATCCAGAGTGGCTATACCACCGAGGCCCCTGATCCACGGCCCCACCAGCACCCACACTTGCCTCCACGTTCTCACTCCCCTCTGCCCATCACGTCTGACAGAGCTTGGGCAGGAACGCCGTCCCTGGAGGGCCCCCGCAGCCTGCCCGACTCTGGCCGAGCCTCGCCCTGCATGAGAGACGGAGAGTTCTTCTTACGCCTCCTGCAAACAGAGGTGGAGAGGATGGAGGGCTGGTGCCAGAACATGGAGCGAGAGGCGGAGGAGAATGAACTGCCAGAGGAGAGTGAGTGTGGGGAGAGGGATCAAAAAGGATCAGGGGAAAGGATAAACAATGATTGATTGTTGGATTCCTGAATGTATTTGTGCGCCGTTTCCTCTCTAGTTCTTGAGCTGATACGAAATGCAGTTGGCAGCGCCCAGATGCTCATGTCTCAGAAAGTCCAGCAGTTCTTCCGCCTCTGCCAACAAAGTGTGGTGAGTATGTGTGATTGCATGCAAAATCATGACAACACACATTGCACATGGTGCATGGTTTCACTGAGATTCACTGTCGCTAACGGCAAAATTAGCTCAGCTGCAAAAACACTGTTGCAAAAATGACTCTGACCGTATAATTCTGTTGTTTTTCCCTCTGTTTCATATCCTTGTGTAACACTTTGTGACCCATCACATGTGATGTTTCCCTGCCCACCCAGGACCCATCAGCGTACCCCCAGCCCACCTCTCAGGACCTGGCAGGTTTCTGGGACCTGCTCCAGCTCAACATAGAGGATGTCAGGGTCAAGTTTCAGGACCTCCAGAGGCTCAAGGACTCTGGTTGGAGGCTCCCACCTGAAAAGAAGGTGAGAGGCCAAGGGGTCCTGGTTTCCCTACAACACTCCCCCAGAGCTAAGATGGCAGTGTGCAGAAGAGTAGCGCAGATGGCCGTGCCCTCCAAGCCTATGCAGGCTGTGAAAATACAGAGCAGCAAGAGGAACTGAGGACGGTGGAGTCTTAAACTGATAGAATTCTTAATGCATATCAGCTTTTTTTTTGCATTTACTGCAGCTGGTCAGACAACAAATGCCTGTCTGTTATTCTGTAGAATGGTTAGTCTACTTACTGATCATTATTCTTGATAATAAACTAACAAATTTTCTATTTTCTTCTTTTTCTTTTTACATTACCTTTGTTTACCTTTTTCTTCTCCCATTTCATGTCCTGTTACGTCACCTGATGCATGCTGCGATGCTGTTTGCTTACTTTTTTTGTCAAATGTCTCAATTGTCTCTTATAATGTCTCGGCCTGTGATTCTTCCTCACTTGAATTTTCCCCTTTTTTGTTGGTGATTTTGCTCTTTGGTTTGTCATTCTCTTTGTTACTCCCACCACTTTTTTTTTGCATGGGATCCCTTTCATCAAACCATACAAAACCATTTTTTTTTCACCACCCGACACGATAAAACTGTCCGTTTTCATCATATATCTACGTGTCACCATTGCTGGGCTAGGAGGATAAGAAGCTTCCTCCTCCCTTACCAAAGAAGCCAGCAGGCGGGGTGAGTGGCAGCCTCCGGGCTGATAGCGTCGCGGACGGGGGCGCCGGAGGTGGAGGAGGTGGCTCGGGGGGCCTGGTGGTACCTCGCATTGGTGGACATACCCTACCAATCAGGGAGAAGTCCCTGGACCTCGGGGACCGTCAGAGGACAGAAGCGAGGAGGAGGCTGCTGCAGACCAAGCGTACCGCCTCCTTCAGGCAGAACTCAGCCACAGAGAGCGCAGACAGCATCGAGATCTACATCCCTGAAGCCCAGACTCGACTCTGAACACGCCTGAGGTGTCTCCCACCCACCTCGACACTCACCCCTCACTTGCCCCGCTAAGCTGACCTGCACACAAATCTCAGTCTTTCTCTGAGCCCAGTTTTGGATCTCCTGCAGGCAGGTCAGCGCTGTTTATCCGCTACCCTCCCTGCAGCATCTTCACTTACTACGAATTCACTTCTCTTGCTCATTAAACAAGCAATGACAGCCATTTTAGTGTCTTGAAATTTGGACATTTTACTGACACAGAGGCCTAGACCTGAAATGGTAGCTAGCAGATATAGACTTTTTTAAAGAATTCTCTGAATTTCTTTTTGGCTGACAAACAAGAAACTTTTATAACGGTAGTCAGCGGAGGTTCACGCAGTAGTAGCATGCCTGTGCGTGTTCACCTAGCACTTCTCCATCACTGAAAATAAAGGGCTTAACAGGCACAAAACCTCTGTGGAGACGAGGAGATGACAGAATCTCCCCATGGATCCCCCTGTTGCCATCTCCTGAATGCCATTCGCAGCAGAATCAACTCTTCACCGATGCTACCAGTGTGGATGAATAAACATGATTCATTTATTACCATCAGTTTAAATGCCCTTAAAAATCAGATGGTTGGCAATCCCCAAAGAACATTCTCCAAGTATAGTCAGTCAACTACAGCTGGCACTTTTCACCCAGGTGCCATCTGTCCACCCAGGCACCCAGTCACAGAATATGAAACTACTTTCTGCCTCTTTCCCTCACTCCTCACGTATCCATCGACGACCCTCAGCATTCAGCAGTGAGGCTGTTTGAATGTGCAAGTGCTATTTGTACATAGTGTGCACACTCATGTTTGCCAAAAGGAGCTTTTTTGCGGTGTAGCATCACAGCCTTGACAGCTCGAGAGCATCACAAACAAAAAAAACAGAGCCGTTTTGCTTTTTATTCAGTCTCTCTGAAGTTTCAAGTGTTCAGGGGTG
This sequence comes from Serranus cabrilla, assembly GCA_903364295.1. NCBI lineage: Eukaryota > Metazoa > Chordata > Actinopteri > Perciformes > Serranidae > Serranus > Serranus cabrilla. Next base: position 6,874 of record CAFUXE010001018.1, on the reverse strand, counting down.
GGGTTGCTGGGAATTTTTAGGGGAATATATTTTGGTGGCTTTTCAGGACTTTACTGAGAAGGCCCCCATTTCACTGTGAGACTATAGCACCACCAAGTGGTCAAATGAGGACCCAAACCAACAACAGTGGTCTGTAGAGAGTTCTCTCCACCTCAGTCAGGAATTAACAGACGCCCTGATGAAACAGCCATGAAAGAAGATCAGTTTATTACTTTGTTTCAGTTCTTTTCTCTTGAATAGTCAGAGTGGACTTTCCCATGATATGTTTGCGAAGTTAAAGCAATGGATCACAAAGTAAGATGGGGGAAGAGCTGCCAAAGTTTTGAGCAGAATCCACTCACCCAACTTGAAGTACAATCCTCTCAGTTCCACACAGCGCTGATGAAAGAAGGAATCCTTTCTTCAAATCTGAGTCGTGTTTAATGTAGCTCCCTCCAAAGCCCGTCCAAAGAGTCATCAAAGAGAGGAAACCATTGGTTGTGAAAAGAAGCAACTTGATAGTTTTTGGTAAATGTGCTGAGATTAAAGGGATAGTTTGGATTTTTTTGAGGTAGTGTTGTATTAGGTACTTATCTATGGTTGGTTTATTACCTAAAGTAGATGGCAGCCAGTACGCCCCCAGTTTGAAGAAGTAGGCAAGAATATCGACAGGGAAGCGAAACAATGTTCTGCTGTGGACGGGGGCAGTAGCAAAGTGTATTTTAGTCACCTGAAAGAAAGGTCCACCAAAACAAATTCAGTATAAGTTTAAGTTAATGTTTTATTTAGAGTATTTTCACCACTGTACCTGGCTGTCAGACAGCCCTGTGTAAGGTTATGCAGGGGGAACTGACACTGTACTATCATCTTGTCATGGCCACCAGACTCCTTTGACAAAAACAATCATTTTATCTTGAAAATCACAAGAGTTGCTGCATCATTTGTTTAGTTTATTTGTGATATTGTGTGACTTTGGTGTTTTTAAAGCTTATTTCGGTTCACCGAAGTCGCACAATAACACATAAACAAAAAAACTGATACAACTTTAGATTAAGAACTCCCTTGTTCTGCAAAGTAAAATTAGCAATTTTGTCAATGGAGTCTGGTGGCTTTGATGAGCATGAACTGAAACAGAACCGTCTGACAACACGGTAAAGTAGTCAGAATGTTCTAGATATATTGGACTTGTAGTGCTTTTTGTACTATACTGCTGCTGCCATTATCCACCTCATTACATTGCTTAGCTGTCATGTCAGCACTTCTGCCTGCTTCCCCAAACTGGGGATGTGCTGACTGCCATCTACTGTAGGTACTGACTGTGGATAAGTACCTCATACACCCCCACTTCAAAGAATCCAAACGATCCCTTGAAATAACTGTTGTTGTGAATGGAATTATTCTGTATGATTGTTAACCATGTGTTCCATTCCCTTCCTCTTTATTTATTTCTTGAAATCATACTATGTGCTGTTTCCACGGAACAAAGTGTAGCATGATTTTAAAAGCTTTGAAGGGATCTTATTTATTTCTGTCCAAACAGATGTTTGTTTTTTAAGTATTTTGTATGGATGGTGCGTAAAGGCTTGTATGTGTAGTGTGCATATGAAGGGCTGCGTGTGGTAAGAGACACGTGATGAAGCCCAATGAAAAGTCCAAATCAGCCATTTTAAAGACAAAAAAATATAAGAATCTTTTAGCATGACCTGTTTTTATTTCTAGCATTTGGATGGAATGTGTTGGCAAAATGGAATATTTTAATGGGAGATGTATATTTTATAATATAATCTACATTTCTAGATTAGTAGAGACTATTGAGTACAGTATATGTACAAAAACAGCATATATCAAATGTGAAATACTACAGTATTATTATGATAGATTATAGCATTGTGTGATACTACAGCTGTGTGGCATATCCAGACTCAGTACATGTGAAAAAGAATTTCAAATGATTATTATGTTCAGTTTGTGAGTGCTGGGTCAGGTTCACAGGGTATAACTGGCAAGAGTGTTAATTGCCAAGTATGATCCTCCTTAGGCCTACTGTATATCTGTCTGTGGTTCTAACAACATATACTGCTGTACCCCCTCCCTGTACTCCCCCTTTAGAACCAACTACATGTGCCTAACCAGCTATATGTGGAGGTTTCCTTTGAACACAGTTTACAGTATAAATATATAGAAAGATATGTAAATAGAAAAGTTTAAAAATCTTCAGAGAATATTGTTAAAGATAATGTTTTTATTGTACTGACACGCCACCCTTTGTCTCCCTCACTTTCACGTGCAATACTCACATAAGACTGGCAGATTTTGTTGATGTTAATACTGCATGTTTTATGTCGACCTCCTTTGGAAAATTTAGCAGAATCACATTTTTTGACTGATAAAAGCGACGCAAATTTTGTAGCTTAAGAACCTCTTTTGTGATTGAAAACAATTGACGGGATTTTACAATGCTGATATTTCGATGAGTCATGCCTTTGTACAAAAATTGTATCCTTGGAGGACAATGATACTGGCAACCTTGAAACAGCAATCAATGTTTTAATTTGAATCTCAGCAGATCAATTGAACAACCTCCATGTAAAACAAGCTGCCCTGGCAATAGAAGAAAAAGGGCTGGGAATCCGACTTCATGTTTAATTCATTTGCAGCAGTGTGGGTTGAAGAGCAGCCTTTTTATCCCCTCGTCCTTCTCCTCTGCTACCCTCAAAAAACTTGACAACATCTCAGTGGTGTTTGACACAGCCCTCATCAAACAAAGCACAAATACCTGCTTTTATACTGTTACTCCACTGTGAAGGCCTCTTGACTCCACCCTCACAATCCTCAAACCTACACACAGAGGGACGGCAAGGTCTTTCCATGACGAGTCGGCCTTGAGGGACACCAGGAATCAAAGAGGCTTTGTTGGATGTTTATCCACCGTAGCAACTACTACTTCTTCTTCAATTCTCGCTGACTTTCTCCTCTATACTTTTGATCACACGTTGAGGTGTTTAGCCAGCCACCTTGCCTTGAAACAGGTCCATTGCAAACACATTTTTGGTGGTTTGATTTCCATACTTTTTGGTCAGTATTTCACCCGATCCACCCGATATCTTCACAGTATGAATACAGGAGCCTCAGCTAGAAATAGCACCTGGGTGTATAGTTGTACAAACATGATCTGAGCACTCACTAACACATCTGACAGACTACTATACGAACCCTTTCACCTCTTTCTAGAAGTGCAAAAACCCCTCGTGGACAGCCAGACGGACAAGTCAACTCCGAGTACCTCAGTTTCTAGCAGCAGTGTCTCCAACTCCGACCCAGGCCTCCCTCCTCAGGGGATTCTCTAACACCACAAAAACGGACCTGGTGATACAGGAGCAGATCGGTCCCGCAGGAACGTTGTCCATATCCTCTGACTGAAAGGGGAAATCATTTGAGCCCAGATTCCCTTGTAGCCATTTTCTGAGACTGGAGAGCGGCAGAAACAGGCTGTGAAAGAAGTGGTGGCTGAGGCAAGAGCTCAACTGTAGCCAGTGTGTGTGGGCTGTGTACTGTGTGCATCTGTAACAAAGTGGAGCAGGAGGGACGCTGTTACAGCAGATTTGAGTTTTAGTTATGCTGATGTTTCTGAGAGGCAGAGCTGCTCTGGAGGGAAAAAGTAAAGTCACTGGTTGCGTTAAACCTGTGGGAGTGGGAGAAACCGAGGACCGTTTCTGTCTGGCTAAAGGCTTTTCCCCACTGGGGTGAAACTTTTACATGACATATTCATTGATGTGGTTTGCACTCTGTACAGTAGTGACTGGTGCTGGAGCCACAGTATCAGGTTCCGACCCAAACACCCGCCTACAAGTCATTTACAGCTATCAATAATTACATTTACGGAATCAAATAACTCAATAAAACCAAACTTATCAAAAAATAAAAAAAATACTTACATACATAAGTGTGATAAGAACTACCTAAAATTATCAAACCATCTTTTGGAAAAACATATTTGACATGTACTTTGAGTTTTTAGTTTGGTTCTTGTCCACTAACAATGAGGGGGCGGCATCTCAGACTATACTGCAACCAGGAGGCTAGCGAGATTTTTTCAACATTTATAAACGGAGACATTATTTATTCGCAAAAAATTATTTACTCTTGTTTGGTCTGAAAAGACCTTAAGTAACCAGAAATAGTGAGAATAAACATGCATCGGTTCCTGTAATTCTCTTGAGCATAGTTTCAGAATTTCAATCCAGTGGCGGACAAACACTGATAACTACTAGACAGAACAGGAATTTCAGTCTGATACGGAGTCTGATTTCATGAGAATTATGTCTTTAATACTTACTTACCCTTCCTTAAAACGTATTTCCAGATGTTTCACTTCCTCGGCCTCCAGAGCAGCTCAAACCCCAGAGGACATTTAACTGAAACTCTAATGTGCCTTTAGCACTGAGGTGTAATTGTGTTTGTATGTTTGTGTGTGTGCGTGTATTTACACTGTAATGTTGCTTTACAGTATACACACAGGTAACCATGTGGGTCAGAGACAACTGAGCAATTACTGTGTAATTAACAAAAAAATATTACCCTGCCACCCTCACGTTTACAAAACTGTAAATACCTGTTGCCAATGGACATTGCTATTCTCAATATTACATATATTGTTATTACAATATGATTAATATTATTAGTATGATTATCGTCATTAAAAGGATTAATTATTGCCATCACTCTCATTATTATAAATGGTGTTGTCGATTATAGCTATGGGTAAACATTGTTCTGTATTCAAGGGCGAGTCTTGTGTACAATAACAAAAAAATGGTTTAATCTATGATGACAAGTCTTAAATCGCTGCTACTAAGGAGATGGAGTAGAAGTAAAGTAAACTGACAATAACTCTGGGAAGACATTTTTCTCTGGGATCAATGATGGACACTCCGATGAGGAGTGGGAGATCACAAGAGGAAAGCAAGAGTTTAGCAGATGGACTGAATGGATGATCCAAACGTCAGACCTTCTTTCTCCATGTGCTTTTAATCCACTCCGGACTCTCAGTTTCGCCAGAGGAGGAAAACAACACGGACATCGGACTGATACAGACTCTCCACTCTCTGTATTCTACTCTATAATGTAGCAAAAACTAAATAGCCCCTCGTTGTCTACTCTTTCCATGTCTCCTCCTCTTTCATGTACTCCTCACTGAACACCATGATTTTTAATCAAACGGGTTTGATACAGCGAGCTTTTCTGTCTTTAAGCTCAGCTTTATCTTGAGTTCTCTTGTTTTATACACGTTTGATTCAGTGCCAAGACAGCATACTGTACATACAAACATTAAATGCTTTTGTTTTTTCTCCTCTAAAAACAATTGACTGGAGCATATAGCAATAGCGATGCCATAAGACATGAACTTTGTTTCATAATGCCACCAGTGGATACACAAGATGCATGACAACACCACGGTGACGGGGAGATGCAGTCTGAATATGTGCTGGACGGCAGTGAGACGTGTTGCACAGTGAAGTGTACATCATGATTCTGTTTGTTGTGTTGTGGTTCTCATTTTGTACATACAAATTTATTTATTGATCTTGTATGTTTTATGGATCTCGATGTGTCAAAGGAGCACGTCTGATAGCGCTGAAGCCCAGAGAGATGGCACACTGTGACGTGGTTTACCCCAACACAGAATGTAACACTGTCAACGTTGTCAAAACATTTTCTAATGGCTAATATTATTACTATTAATATGATTATTATAAAGCTATTTTAGCGAGTTAAATGAGGGGTGCTGTGTCTCCTTTGTCTTTCTTCTGTGTTGATTTTCTGACTCTATTGAACGTTGTAGGTGTCAAATCTGAAGGTCAGTCAAATTTGTCTTAAAGTCCCTGAAAACTTAGTTTCAAATCTCAATTTATGACCCATTTTATACCTATGCTATTATGACCCATAGTGGCGTTTATTGTTAGGTTGGGCCTTCTGGTGGCCACCATTGATGCCAATAATAGAGGGGGATTAGGGAGTGTAAAGAACCACAAGGTCAGTTTAGGGTGGGCGAAACACCTCGGAGGCTGGTGTTCCTGTCCCCAGTTACACTATTTGAAGTTACATAAACTGCATCATGTTCATGTTTCATGTGACCTACGTAACTACTATAATAGTGCATCCAGCAGGAGTTATTTTACACCAAACAGTTTAAGAAGGTTAAAAAACAGCAACCATTGTGTTTAGCTATGGGCAAGTGTGGAGCCACTGGTTTGGGCACTAACTGAGGAACACAGTTTTTATTCAAATGTTCAAACTCTGATGGTCAACAGTTCAATATTTTGGGAACTAATGCTGCCTTCAAAGGGGGTTGAATTTACCATGTGAATGAAAAGAGTGTATATGAACGACCCTCTCTCGTGGTATTCATAACAACTTAAGTGGAAATTTTCAGAGAGCTCTGAGTTACAGAATTTATTTTCTAGTTTATTTAAGTCATAAAGAGCTTTTCTTTGTAATTTTACATGTCTGAGGAAAATATTGATATTCCCAAAGGTCTCATCTATGTCAGTTTCAGGATCCGAGTACTTATTTCACCACAGTTAGAGTTAAAGTAGTGTCAAATAACACATCGCTGTGGGTGGATTTTCCTCCTGTCCTACTAATTTTTTTGAGTCACTAGCTGCCAGTGGTGCAGAATAGGAATACTTTATGTTTATTGGAAAATCCTGGTGAAAGTGGTGGACACTTAGGGGTTAGTTTAGTTAGGAGTTAACTTAAGCCAGAAGATGGCAGTAGTGTGACATTAAGGATGCAAGCTACCTTTAAAACAGGAGGAAGAAGGACTACAAGGTGCATCCCAAGTCTCTTAATTGCATCCACGTTTCCCTCACTTGCCTCCTTTCCTTGCGTCTTA
>CAFUXE010001017.1:283880-296338 GCA_903364295.1 Serranus cabrilla | reverse complement strand
AGTTAGGTGCCAAAAAAACTACCGTCTCCACACACAGTGAAGCGTCTTCATCTGCCAGACTGCAGACCTGCTGCGGTTGGGCAGAATTCAGGGGAGGTGAATACTTTTGTTTCCAACGTTGCTATTTGCATTAGATCTGAAAAGAAGCAGTAATGACTAACACACACCATAAAAAAAAAGAAGCTATAATGTCACAAGTTATTCTGTTACTTGAGATTACAGATAAGCATGTAAATGAAATGCTGGCATGGATGATATAGTCTAAGTGTCAAAGAAAAAGTGACATCTTGTAGTTTGTTTTTAGAAAACAGCATTTTTTAATCATTGTTGACATTAGAATTAAATTTGGATAAAAAGATTTTGAATAATGATCCCAAATCAGACCTCGGCCTCTTTCATATGTGGTCCTAAATTGGATACAGGTCCAATGTTTTCCAATGCCACTTTAGTCTAAACATTAATTTCGCATTCCTGTTAACTCTGACATCACTCGTGCTCCTGACCGTGGTCAGAGAGCACAGGGGAGATGTGTTTGCCTCAAGGGCCAAAGCTGATGTTACTCACTTTTAACAACAGTTAGAAAGAAATACACGGGGGCCCAACTCGGTCATGAGAAGCTGCATACTTTACTAACTTATAACTGTGACTTACGCTGCAGATTTACCGCTTAAGAGACCACTCTTACTACCTCTCTCTCCCTCATCCACTCACTCCACACACGCAGACGCACAAACTTGCCCCGCCTCTTAAAGGAGCCACGCCACTCCTACAACACTTTAAAGTTAGTAGGAGTTTTAAGGTAATGGTACTGTAGTCGGGTAAGACAATGAACAGCTGGACAGATCAGTGCATTTGTGACTAGTGTTTATTTTCAATGCTGAGATCAGAGTTGTGAAGAGTTCTCCTCATTGTTATTCAGAGAAGAGACATGAAGAGCTCATCATTTCTACAGCACATATGAAAACCCTTATTTTTGTTAACGTGGTCTGTTTTTTAGTGCCGCCTTTTGTCTCGTTGCTGGAAGACAGAAGCGATACTTACATCTGCCTCTTGATGTAGTCCTTGAGCAGATCCTGGTCGACGGAGTAAAGGTCGTTGCTGCTCATGTTGTCGTAGTAGTAAGTCACCGTGTTGCCAAACTTCTGGCCGTAGGGTCCGTCTTTCATGTCGTAGGACTTGTAGCCGTAGTGGTGGTCATAGTGGCCTTGACAGGAGAGAAACAGTCAGAGATTTAGATTAGGTCCTTGAATTTACTCATTTAGTTTTCTGACATATTTAACTTCCACATGTTGTTTATTCAAGTGAAAATACCACATGAGCTAAAAATACATTCAGAAAACACATGAGAGCAGCTGCTTGGTGTTTCCCAACTGCACAGAAGGTTTCGATGCCGTTTACACAAACTACTTCAACAGACTTCTGTTGTCCGTATCTTCTAATCTGGCGTTTTATTCAGGTCTCTTTCTTCACTAGTGGATCTGTGTTTTGTTTTGCAGCATGTCGGACAACTGCTCAATACACACAATATCCCAATAGGCTAGTTCATGCTGCTGGGTGAAAGCTACTTCAAATATGAAAACACCCAAAATTAATTAAGTTAATTTGTACTTTTATTTCTCAATATTTTAGGAGCCTGTATGAAAGGTCACACTTCTCTGGTTTGAGTCACAGACTGAGCCTCACTTTCCTGCTGAACGGTCTCATCTGGCTGGCTGTTTTTTTTTTTTAAAGAACGTGCGAGACCGTGGGAGACACTGACAGTGTATTTAACTTCCCCATACGTGGTTACTTTGTTAGTCTTAAGATGTTAAAATAGGCTATTATAGTCTGTCAACCCTGTCTTTCCTGTTTTATTATAGAGCATTTTTTTGACATCAGTGGCAAACAAATTAGTTTATTTGTCAGTAAGGTTATCAAATTAACCAATGTTGCTGTATGAGCATTTTATTTGGAAAAATAACATGTTGGGAACATACACAATATAGTTACAGTGAGTTAGATCGGCAGGGAAGAAGACAAATTAACTACATTTAATTTAACTACGTTAATTTCAAGTCCCAAATTTCCTTTATAGACACTTTTTTTTCTGTCCAACAAAAAAAGAGCCATTCAAATTTGAGGAAAAGTTGTGGGGAGAGCGCCAGACTACAGGAGCGAGAAAGCAAATGAAAAAAAAAACTCTTACAATTCTTCTTTTAGTATGAGAAAATTAAGTAAAAAAAACAATAAATAAAGGATACTAAAACATTTATCCAAGCTGTGATGAAACATAACTCATCAAAAAGAAACAGGTCTCTTGTAGCCAAGAATGACATTAAAAAGAGTTGCAGTCACTGACAAATATACTTGGGCATGTGGGAACACACACATGCAAGAGCCGAGTAAACACACAGACATATGAAGTTCATCTGCTCAGCATTAACTCTGACCGTTTCTTCAGTGCTGCTGAAAGTCAACGTGTCCTCAAGGAGACAGGACGGACATTCAACTGGACTTAAAGGCCGATCACGTTTATTTCTTCCTCCGGGGTTTCAATCTTTGTTTTCTCTCACTTTCCTTCCATTATACGATTTAAAAAGCATTGCAGTGCCTTCACTACCTCAGTCTGGGGGAGGGCAGTAAGGCAGGGGGTAGAAAACAGACGAGTGAGAGGTGGGGGGGCAGTGAGAGAGGGGAGTGAACAATCGGGAGGAGAGAGTGAGAGGATCCTGCCAAAACTAACAAGCCTTCGGGGAAACCTGCTTCTCCTGCTGGATCTAAAAGGCCTTTTCCTCATTCCAACTCTCGCTGGTTGTTATTGCACTTTTTTTGTTTTTTTCACTGTGGCCTCAGTGGGGCCAGTTTAGGGTCACTAACCACCCAGTCTGAGTGCTGAAACACAACCAAAACTTTAGAGTATTGTCACATACGCTGAATGTGTGTCAGACATTTGGTTGTGCTTTTCTACCTCGTAAAAAGAAGAGAATAAAGAGTATTTAAAGGAGAAATTTCACATTTTGGATTACAAATGAAGCTTTGGCCCGCAGCTGACAAGCTTAGGTGATCATGTTGACTGAAGGCAGAGGGAAACAGCTCGCCTTGTGCCTCTAAATATAACTAATCACCATGTTTTTTTTAATGCAGGACCCACTTTAACTATAAGTTGTTCATGTCTTTTGTCATTAAAAAGCAACAGCTTAGTGTTTGTGAGGTATCTGTTAGAGGAGCTTGTTGCAGATGGTGGGTCTAACTACCTGTGTGTAAAGTTCGGTGCTGGTGCTTCATGTGATTAATATCATCCACTTAGCCATGACCTGTTGGGCCCAAACAAAAAGTAGCCAAACTACAGCTGTTTTACATTTGTTTCGAGGGTTGTTGAGTGTTTTCAAAAGTGTCTGCTCTCCTATTCAACTGTCCATCTTTTGACACCAAACTCAACTACACAACTGACCGTGCTGTGCTAGTTTAGGGAAGTGGAATATCCGTTTGACATATGTTTCACTTATCCTCGCATTGTCAAGCAATACAACTTATGGATACATTAGAATATGATAAATATCCCCCAGCTTTACACAGCATAAAGGTTCCAGTGATTTTTGTTGTTCTGCTTCAATGCTGAGATCAGAGTTGTGAATGTTTTCTTCATTGATGTTTAGTCAGAGAAGAGACATGAAGAGCTCATCACTTCTACAGCACGTCTGCACTCAAACGTCTCCAAATCATGGAAGGGAAGTTTTTATTTTGGGTTGAACAAACCAGTCTTAACCTTACTGACGCAATGAAACATTCTTGCATACATGTGCATAAGTAACTCAATAGGTTACTTACACAATGAGAGACAAAAAGTGGCAAGTTCCTCTCCAGTTTCAGTATTGTTTCAAGAAACAAAATATAAAGAGGCTGATGACTGCATAAAGAGCGCCAAGTAAAGACAGTTATATTCTGAAACATTTTTGTGGACAGAAAAGTGGTAAAGTTGTATTTTTAGTTGTATATGTAAGTTGTATTTTACATTTTTTTTCTGAGCGTCTGTCTATGGGGGAAAGAAAAGTGACTCATACCTCTGCCACCTCTGCCTCGTCCCCGGCCTCTTCCTCTTCCACGTCCGCGACCTCTGAACCCTCCGCGGAACGGCGCTCCCTCGCTCTTCACACTGGACACCTCGTCGTGGTCGTCACGCCACTCACGCTCGTACTTTTGACTGTGCCAGTCTGCGGGAAAACCAAGAACCTTCCCATCAGCACAAACACATCACCACACGTGGAGTTTGCAGAATTGTCTGCAGTATTATTACTGTTAATATAACTTGAAATCTTAGGCACAAACAGATCAAATGTCCAGAGTATAAGAAGCTGTTCTTTATACTGAAAACATTTAAAGAGCTGAGCGATCAAAGCAGAAGTAGCAGATTAGCAGGAGCTCAAACAGATCTCTCCACATCCTGCTGCTGAGTCATGCACGTCGTCTCAACCAGCTAAATGCAGCAATGTCCGCTGAGAAGCTACAGATGCAGCAACGCATCCAGCACGCATCCATTAAAACCTGCTGTCACCAGTCACACAGCTTAACAAATCACATTTAAAGCTTAATGTTTAACCAGCTGGGTGGGATTGTTTTCACATCACTTAAAATTAATTTTCAGATACTTTTTTTGGCTGCCAGTGTTCACTTCCTGTCGCCTGCAGTGAGTAACCTGCAAAGACTGACCTCTGAGGTCGTTCCTGGCGTTGGGAGGCAGACGAGGGTTTTCATTCTGTCTGCTGTTGTTCCTGGAGGCTGAGCGCTCTCTGGGACCCTCGGACTTCACCTCGATCATCAGGGGCAGCCACTTCTGCTTGTTTCCTGTTTGTAACGGCGGGGAGAGGCAACGCAGTTAGAAAAAATAAATATATATACATATATACATTTAGGTACCTAATTTATTTTTGCTACAGCAAGGTATCATCATCAAATGTTCCTCATAATCAAACTTTTTTTTAGTGTCTTTCAAACCAAATGTTGGATTGAAAAGATATTAGCAGGAAGATCAAGTAAACAGATTATTTGTTGCCTTCAATGCCAAAAATATACTTTGGATATAGTTTGCATTATAAATGTTGAAAACATACAATTTATCAAAAGCCAAATAAATATTCATGGCTAAAGGTAAAAAAAANNNAGGCTGGCTTTAGATAACCCCCATACATTGACAGAGCTGACTATCTACAAGATGGATTTCTGGGGTATAAAAACATCCCCTCTCATGACAAACTGCTGCCAAGTCCTTTATTGGTAAAAAAAAAATGTCTGCTGCAGTACCTCTGCTGGCCAGCAGAGGGCATCAGTGATCTGCTGTTTAAAACAACATCTGGCTGTAGGGGGGGTTTGTGTGTGTGTGTGACAGATAAAACACAAGCAATGGCAGAGAGGAAATGACAGACACAGGGCCACGTCACTTAAAACTGACTATGTGCTGACTGGGTAGGTAAGGGAAGGAGAGGGAGGTCAGCAGGACCTAAATGACAATAAAGGGGAAAACAGCAAGAAAAAGAAAAAGGACATGGACACTGAGGCGACTGAGATACGACTACAGAAGCCACAACATAAAAAATACTTTTGGAATAATATCAAAACGAGCTCACTACACTTTACACACTAACAGATGTTTGGACAGCACCAGTGTGTGGAACAGGAAAGTTTGGGGCCACGTTGTTGATTGTTTGTGCCCCACTCAAACCGATTATAAATGACCGCCAAACAAAGCAGTCGGGGACGGCCAATTTAGGGTTTTATCTGGTTTAACCTGTTTGTTTATTTGCTTCAATGCTGAGATCAGAGTTGTGAAAGTTCTCTCCATGAGTGTTTAGTCAGAGAAGAGACATGAAGTGCTCATCACCTCTACAGCACATCCACAGGTTTGGTTTGACTGATCTATAGCAGATATATGCTTATGGGCATGTTCTGAAAACACAGTGCGAACTATAAATAAAGTTTGCTGTGGTGAAATCCTCACCATGGCCTTTTGTATGCCAGAGTTGTTTTTGCAAAAAAAGAAAAGGCTGCTGCCCACCAGAGGGAGGCAGGAAGTCCCCCCCACAACAAACACAACACTTTTTGGGTAATCATGTTGTGAGGATCAGAAAGCACCCGCTGTCTGGCTGGCTGGTGTAGTTTAAACCTTTTATTGCTGCCAAAACTGCAGCCAGCCATCACAAACATCCACTCAGTCATCAGCTGTAGGCTCACGACTGAAAAGAAAGCTATGTTTGACTTCATGTGCAAACTCACAGAGGACATTTGCTTGCACTGTAATCATTTGTTTGTTACAGTAATGAAATATCTGGTTCAACTGTCTCAACCTAATTATGGCACCTTAGGTAAACACTTCTATTAAATAATAAAAGACTGTCTTTTAGTTCAGTCATATCATTATAATTAACTTATTTGTGACCAATTCAGCTCATCATGAAAAACCCACTCAGGAATATGATGAGGGAAGTTATATGAGAGGAAACCCTCAAATTAGTATTTGCCTAAAAGTGAAATTGTACTGAACTGTGTTGTAAGCCAATAATCATTTAATATTTTAACCATCACCTGAAACATGTAAGTCTGTTTGGACTCAGATGTTAGCATGTGCTACTGGTTATTAATCATCGATTAGCATTTTTTAGCATGCCAACATGCCAGTCATCTGATCCACATTCACCTTTTTTCTTCGGTCCGTTCCTCTGCGAGTCGTCGTCGCCGTTCTTCTCCTCTCCGGAGTCGTCCGACTTGGCCTTTAGGTTCTCCTTACTCTCCTCATTGCTCTCTCTCTTCTCCTTCGACTCCTTTGACTCCTTCTTGACCACGGGCTTCTTCGGGGCCTGGAGAGGAAACAGGTTCAGAAATTTAGAGAAAAGCTGTAGAAAAACTTTGTTGCATCAAAGGAGACTGAAGACCTATTCAAAGAAAATGAAGAGTTATAGAGAATTATTTAAAATAACCACATTTTTACAGGACATGAAAGTGCCACATACGCACTGTTATACGGTCAGGTATTAACACGTTTTTTCTTTTCTGAAAGTGGAATCTGAGCTCCAAAACCAAGTATTCAGTCATAAATATTTTTTTATCCGTTAACCTGCAAAACAATCGGGACTAAGGGAGGGGCGGGGCTTATTTTTCTTTTGGGCAATATTGAAATCATAGCATGCACAGTACAACACATAAATTCTTTATACATTATACTAGTATACAGCCGACACATATGACATCAAATGTAGCATTTATAATCTGTAAGAGAAGAGTTATCAGTACCAGTACATAAACCCTGTTTACACTTTGTTTTAAAATGCATTTTGGGTGATCGGATCACATGATGAGACACATGTCCTTTCATTCCTGTGTGTATCATGCATCTCCAATTGTGTTCAGATTTTGTTACCATTGCGCAACTTCCTCTACGTCAAATTGCCCCTAACACATTCATTACGTTGGAAAACAACAACTCAAGTCGCTCAATTTAAACTTTGTTTCTCGGGCTAGCTAAGATAAACGTATTTACATGTATGGCCTTTTGCAATTAATTAGATGAGCAGGACAAAATCATTTGTGACTAGCAAACCGTTGTGTTTGCCTGTTTGTGATCCGTCAGCAAAACGACCACCTCGCAGCCTGCATTGCACCATATTTTCCTGTTCTGTCCTTGACAGCGATGCATCAGGACGCATCTGCTTTTACACTACTAAGTATATGTGGTCAAATGTGTCCTAGACCACCTCGGTAAGTGGTTTAAGTGATCCGATCACAATGCGTCTTGGACCCTGTTTACACTTGTATTTAGCGCTGACCACATGTGATCCAATCGCCCAAGATGCATTTTAAACCCAAGTGTAAACGTCTTCATACATTTGTTAAACATTCAGATCAATCAACTGTTTGAGAGAGACTTTTTATCCATTCATGATAAAATGACAAACTACTAAAACTACTAAAACGCAGACTTTGCATGTGGTTTAAGCTTTCTTTATCCCATCTTTTGTTCCGTCTCATTACAGGAAAATGTTTGACTGCAGCAGATCAACACCGCTGACGCGCAGTAACGGACATTGGGCAGTTCACCATTTCTGAATTGCCAGTGCTGGTTATCTTTTTCTCACAGAGCTGATATCCGAGTTCATTCAAATCAAACAGAGTTCAGCCGTTCAGCTGTGCTACGGCAGCTCAGCTATCAGCAACACACACATATTTGCAAAGTTTGACACTCCTGAAGGGTTTGCATAGGAGTCATGCAAAGCGTTTGACTCAAGTCAAGTAAGTAGTGGTTCAACACATTTCAAGCCCCAAACCATTCTGTCCACAGACACACCCGCACACCGTGACATGCTCTGTCTTCAAGGTGTCGTATATCGCAAACTAATCTGAACACACTGAACTCAAAGAGCCACAAAACATGCACTGTACCTCTAAACAACATTGCTAACAGTGAGACACACCAAACATCAAACAGCAAAGAAGGCACGAGCAATTCTACTGTACAAACCATGACTACACCAGGTTTAAAATGAAGAAACCGATCAAACTAAAGTTAGCATTGTCACAGGCTACAGAGCTTCTGGTGCTGGCCCTCTCAACTTTTGGTTGCATTAACAGTGTGTAATGACATGTGAGAGCTTTTAATTTAATGCTGTTTAATACTTTCCACTTAAAGAGGCAAAGGAGGATCCACCCAGGCTACATATAAAACTGCCAGTGGAACCTACAATTACATTGTTTATTGGCGGCACTTGATTTACACACCATATCATTCCCAATATAATTTCTGCAAAATGTGTGTAATGCATTCAGCCCGTTCCCGAATTGAAACATACTGGCTTCTTTTATAGTGATGCCTTTCCGTCAGTAAATAAAGGTGTCAGTTATGGCTTTATTCAGGCAAGATCGGACAGATGCAGAATGAACTACAACGCTTGCAGGACACTTCGATACACCAGTTTAAAGGATTAAACATGGTTTTGCAGCAACGTTTCTGACAACAAGCTTCGGCGTTCAACAAAAATCAAGCTGAGTCAATCGTTTAAAAGTACAGCTGGAGCTTTAAAACAAGCAGCAAATATGACATGAGCCCAAATCCAGCTTAACTGGTTTATAAAACATCAGCTGAAAGGAGAATATGGGAATGCTGACAGACACCTAGTCAACAGATCAAAAACTGAAAATATATTTTGCAGACAATATTGCTGGGAATGTACATAATGCATTTATTGTATGGAGTTGATGGTGAAATGATGCACACTGAACCCTCCTTTGAAGTTTGCAGGAGATGACTTAGCAGGGTTAATGCTAACTAGCTTCCACTTTCTAAGTGAAATAAAAACTATAAGTTTCCTTACACTAAAAAAGTGTTGATTTAAAAGATTATGCTGCTTTAAGCAGGTTTTAACTGACTGACAATGTTTGATGTTTCTCTCTCTGAGTGCTGTTGAATTTTTAGATATTTCACGTGTTATTGGTATCATAAGCAGGTAGGTAGGCAGGTTGCAGGTTTTACAGGCTGCAGGTTGAACTTACAGTGAATCTCCATGAGTCTCTGACCTGCCTGACAGTCGGCGGGCAGGACACGGTCCGTGTCACTGCCTCGATCTGAACAGAGGGAGGGAAGAGCAGTTTAGAGAAGACAATGAGGTGGACCATGATGAACACACACACTCGCACACAAACATACATGAGGAAAATGTACAAACACGCAGCTTGCTTGGGAGTAAAAGCTCCGCTGCTAAGTAGTTGAAAATGGATGTGGGTTAAACCTAAAATGTTCGGGGACTTTTTCAGGCCCTAAAGTGAATTTACAAGTCCTTGCAGTTAGAATCTGGTCATTTTGGGCTATGGCGGGAGTGAAAAAAACCTAATTGTTGCCTCTTTAAAAGCTCGTCTGCTGCTCTGCAACAACACAGGGACGATACACTTCTTCCTGTTGCCATCAAACACAATGAAAATGCCAAATGGATGCTGCACAAGCTGTGGATAATAAGAAGCATCTGCTGCGCCTACAGTCCGCTAAGCTCCCTCTGGGTTTTGTAAAGTACACCATCTCAGCAGCTAAATGGCTAATGTTGTGTCATTACATAAAGACAGGCGTACATTTGTTGTGGTTTATTGCTTTGGACTGTGCACAGATGGGAATAAGAGCGGATTATTTTTAGTGAGGACAGAGAGGTGTGAAATGACAGGAATGAGACATTAGATGAGACGACGGTGTTTCAAGCTCAGGTGTGAGTGTGTTTTCTGAATCAATAAAGGCGTAACGGCTGAGGAAATGTCGACAGCAATGCTGAGTTCAGAGGGACGCTGATTCATTCTTCTTCCACCACAGGAAGCCACTGATGAAGCTTCTGTTGCAGCTCCTCACCACCCAAAATAAAAGCCTCCTGAACAGGTCTGCAGTATAAAACACCGACCAACACAACAAACCAACATCACGCTCACAATCTTTTCACTCTGGACTCAAAACAGACAACAGAATGTGGTGATAACAACACAATTAACACACATGCCTAAACCACAGACTGTGGGCTAAACACAGCCATGTGCTCATGTGTGACGTTTTCCTGAAGGTTTGTGGAGGAAGAGGGGTTCTTACTTATGGGCGGGATGCGATTATACCTGCTTAAACCTGTTTGAACGTGCTAGTTGGAGCAGAAGGAAATAATGACATTGTAAAGACAGAAAAGGTGAGAGAAAAAACTATGGTAAAGTTTTTTTGTCATGCCTTGTAAACAGAATTTCATACTAATTTTGGAAGTTATTCCCTCTCACCAATTTTCCCTCTAAACTCTAGAAAAGAAAAAAATCTGAATCTATTCTTTGAAAGGGTAAAATAATTGAAATGACAGCAGCAGTAAGATTGTGCTTTACAATGTTTGATTATCAATAAATCCAGTTTTAAATCCAGGAGTTTAATCTAGGGCTGAAATTGTTTTAAGTGATTTTCAGCAGTCTAATCACTGCAGCTCAATCTTAATTAATAATATCAAACATAAATAAAAAAAAACAGAAGAATATTGCCAACATATTCAATTTACACTCATATAAAATAAGAGAAAATCTACACATCATCATATTCGAGAAACTCAGCCAGCTCAACACACAATCGTCTTTCTGGTGCTTTAATAACACGTCTGTCACACCAACATGCTAGTGAAGTGTGTTTTATGCTGTGTAGTGAGAGATAATCACATAATATAAAAAAAAGGGCCAGGAAAAATCCTACGCACTCGTCTCAAGGACAAAAGCCAAAAGCGCACATCCATTCAAGTTACAAAATCAATTTAGAAGATTTATTGCACGAAACCTCAGGCTTAACTTTAACCATAGCACCAAACTCTAAAGCACAACCCTGCAATCAAACACCCCTCCTTCATCAAATTTCAGTGTCTATTTCCCAGCGGGAATAATCTGAGGTAATATAATGACTGATTTATTGCTTTAAATGTTACTCCAGCCTCCTAAGAATAGCAGCAGCAACACTGATCCAGGGTCAGTTTACTGAAGGGGGATCCCTAAAAGGACACCCCTTCCCAGGCCTCAGCCACCCTCTCCAAACTCCGCCCCTCTCCCCCACCTACGATTTCTGCCACCGGAGCCACCGGGTTATTCCTGGCTCTGATGATGTGACCCACATTTTACTGCTCGGGGACGTGCATGTTCGCTCAGACCTGGCTGCCTAAAATAGAGGAGGTTACCAGGGTCGCTCTCCTGGTGACACACTATCGCCCAGAGATCAGGAATAGAAAGTGGCTCTGAGGGGTGACTGACTACTGCAGCTACTGTAAGGCGACGCAAATTAATCGCATCCCCCGTCAAACCAGCAGCTGTAGGGGACGAGAGAACAGGTATAAGGGGGAAAGGGGTCAGTGTGTTGGATGTGTGGTGAAGGGTGCTATGGACACCTGAGCTGAGCGGGTCTAGACTGGAGAGGAGCTTGTAGGCGACAGGTGTTGGAGGGTTAGGGACACCATTTCCCATGATTTCTCACTTTATTCTACAGCCATGTGCAAGGCTGAGCAAACAGTGATTTCATTATTGATTTCCCTGCTGATTATTTATTCCAATAATTAATGAAATGTTTGGGCTACAAAAATTAAAAAGCCATATCACAAACCCAAAGGGACATCAATCTTTTGTTTGAACAATAAAAGAAAAACTCACAAACTTAAAGCTGAGACAAGGAATGCTTGGCATACTCGACGTTTTTTTTAAAAAAGTACTTTCTATACCTGATTTTTCGCATTCAAGAATCGAAGTAATTTCTAAGGACTCTCCTGATGTAATTCCCCAAGACTTTTCCTAAGACTTTTCCTAATTTCTGAATTCTTCTTCCAAATCATTGATGATCTTCTTACATGTATTAAGTTTTTGCCTGATCCTTGCTTTGAGATCAGCCATCTTTGCTTCTTTGCCTCTAAAGTGTCCAAAAGGTCCCGGCATGGTGGTGAGCCTGGACTAACCCTATGCCT